>VYZM01010165.1:172962-366837 GCA_013398915.1 Dromas ardeola
TATTTCATTTGGTTTGTTTTTTGAGTTGTCCTAGTTCACACTGATCAATGCATCAGTAGGAGCAGAAAAAGCTAAAACTTTTGTCTAAATCCAGGCAATGTGGATGGGGAAAGTGAATTATGTAATGGCAAAAGTGGCTTTGTGTCCTTTTGCCTCTGTTGACAGACTCAGAAGACAAGCACAGGCTTGTGTTAGCCCCTGATTCTGGCTGATGAGACCATGAATCTAAAGCAATCTGTTTCAAGTTTCTGTTGATTCAATATATTCATTCTATTCTCTACACCTAGATAATAGATAGTAGTAGTAGATAGTAGAATTTATTTCCTCCCTAACAGAAAGGAAATATTCTGGGACAAAAACTTTACTTAAAAAGTTCAAAACTGAAAAAATCTCAGTCACATTAACTACTGCAACCTGGCTCCCTTCTTGTTAGTCTCAGCAAAGGCAGCAGTCCATTAAATCACATACTACTGCAGATACAGCATGGGAGGAAACACAAGTGCTTTCATTCCTTGTGCTTGCCATATGTTGCAAGGCAATCATGCCCACACTTGAAAAAAGGACTTCTCCAGACTCTCCCCCCCTCCCCCCCCAAATGCATTATATCCCTCCCAACTCCTATTTTACAGGGACATTTCAGATGAAACTGTTTATTTATCCGTTTTATTACAGCAGCATTAATAAACCTTATAACCATGAAAACTCTAGCATGGATAAAACCCGAGCGTAGAAACAAAATCTGGGGAAGGGCACACCAACATGAAGTCATATCAACAAGATTTGACAGTCTGTTCATACGGTTCTTTATTATTCACTTGGTATCCTGCAAATGCTAAGCAATGCACATCATTAGTTCTTTCCCTAATTACAAACCAAATGAAAGTGGTATTTAGTAGAGGGATGATGGTTTAATTAAAAAGAAAACATTTCATAACTAAGACACAGCCATGAGAAACAATTACACAAACCTTCAGAGATCACTGAAAGCTGTGGTCAGCCCTTTTAGGAGGGAGGCTCGGTTTTGGACTCCTTCAGCTAATTCTACTAGTCAACATGCACTTTCTTACACAAGGCAAACTGCTTCACTCACGGAGGACTGCTACAAAGTCAACAGTAAGCTCATCTTTTCAGTGTGGATAGCTAGCTTATCCTTTTTTCTTAACAAATCACATAAGCAGCTAATAAATACACAATATTTTAAAGAGTTTTAAGAAAAGTGTTCCACCCCAGCATGTTCAAGTTAATTATTCCATAACAGTCAGGGCTCAGAAAAGACACGTACTCACAGCAGTATGATTAAAAGTCAACACGATAATAGTGCCTTGCAAGTTGTAGTGCTAATTGGATTTCTTAATTGGATTGGATTGAAAGGCTTCAGTTCTATTTTTGCTGAGGGAAAAAGAAATGAGACACAAAACGAGAAAAGAAAGACTGATCCAAATATCTAGGTATTAGATACAAGTGTTACTCCCCATTTGCCTACTCGGCTCACAAGCAACATTGGACAAGTCCCCAAGCTGCTCAACAAACTTATATTCCAACAACCACTTAATGATGCAAACCATTACGCTTGGACTGATCTTCAAACTGTACAGGAATTTTGCTAAACCTTCACTAAATGAAAACAGACTTCAGTTTGCCACAAGAAAGCCACAAAAACCCAAATGAGCCAAGATGCAATAATGCCCAGCAGGTGTGAAGATACAAGAAAAAGCAGGGTACTGCTTTATTATACTAAATACTAGCTACTATAGTCACAGCCACTAGAATAAAACTTGACACAATTTGAGTGATCTCTCCTTTCTGACCCTTTACCTCATGAAGCTGATCTAACACTTGATTTTTTTATGGATAAAGATCCATAGCTCCAGTCTCAAGTTGGTGGAATGGGAACTTGCTGTTTCTCTCAGCTGGTCTCAGCTATCAGTTGCACATCTTGGACCCATAGACCTGAACTCAGAGGTTCCTTCTGCAGTTCTTTATCATCTACACGATAAAGGAGAAACCTAGCAAGGACAGAGCAGGATATCGGTCCATCTGTGAGGACATAAGTTCTACACCTTTGTCATCAATGCATTGGTGTGAGCAACCTCTCTGGGCAACAAATTAACCTCACACTGTAAAAGTGAAAGACTGACACTTGGAAGAAGTTTTAAAAGGAATACAAGGTCTCTAATTTAATCCTTAATCATCAGAAGGATTCTGAAATCCACAGTGAAAGAGGCTCTAAATTCCAAGTGTTCAAATGCAGGCTACTGTGCACTTCCCCCAAACCCAAAGGAAACCTGCAGTCATCTCACACTGTAGCATTAGGAGTTAGCCTCTACTTCACTTCTTTTTGGAACTGAACTGGTATCCAAAAACTGTGGGATGGGAAAAGCCTAACACATCCTTGAATAAAAGGATTGGGAGATGAAAATCCTACACCCCAGTACCAGGTTGCTGAGCTATCTCTTTCCACAGAATAAAAATAAATATGCATTATCAAGCAGGTTGATTGCATATTAAAGATTTGTTGATCAGAATACACTAGAAATGAGCAGGCTCAGTTGAACAGAAGCCATGCTTTATTTCATGCAGAACTGTATTATTGATTTTCCTGAGGTCTATGATTCATATTAATACTGAATCATTTGATGGCACTGAAATGAGAGACTTTAAATTATTAGGTTGTTTGGTACTTCTGGCAACAGCTAAATTGAGATTTCGGAATGTTTCCATCCATTGCTACAAACAGAATAAGCTTCAATTTGCCTTCTGATCAAGTTTGTACAAAACAGACATCGAACAAAGGAACTTGCATCTCTTGAGGGAAAAGAGAAGGCGTGTGAACTACTACGAGAAAACAGAGTGAAAACTCTGGAGATTCAAGGTCTTTCATTTATCCTTAGAGTAGATACGACAGCACGTCTGTGCTGTGTCTCCATCCACAGCCGCTACCTGCGCCAGCCCTGCTCTGCAGTGTCCATCAGGAGATTTATATGTCTGCTGTCTCTGAGCAATCTGTTACATTATGTGGGGAAGAGGCTTTGGCTACCTTCATTCAGATGCAGCCCTTTCATAAAAAAAATGTAAAATCCACATTCACTAAATCAATAAAGCAAATCTAGGATAGAGTTTAAGACAGCAGTCAGGTCACTCCCCCCAGCTGCACAGAACACGTATGGATTTGGTCACTTTCCTTCCTCTCTTCATTTACTGAAAACTCAAAGTGTGTTTTCCTTTACAGCCTTTTTGATACTGCATGGCTACATCACAGGTTTTTTTTCCTAAAACTGCTGTACCAATAGTAAAACAGCACTTCACATGGACCACCCACTGTGTGACCATCAACTAATACTTAGCAGCTGATGAGCCAGGCTCTGTGCAGGCACATTCATCACAGCCCTTAGAAATGGCATTTGGTAGACAGCGGTTAACTAAATTGGTAGCCCAGAGCGAAGCCTTTCCACTACGTGAAGACCACAATTACGATTTGCTGCTCTCATCCTGTACAATATGTAACAAGCATTGATGCATGCAGAACATTTACCAGCTCAACCACAAGCCATACTAGAAAATAGCAGGTGCTGCTTTCCCTGCATCGTAAGCTTGCTTTGAGAGGCACTCCACATTGAGAAAGTAAAAATGTTAAGTTCAGAATTGGTCAAGCTGGCAGCTACCCGCGAAGGCAGACAACTAGGGGCTGCTGCCTCCATCACCAGTGGGGCTCAAGGGGGCAGCTGGCGGTAAGGTATCACCACAGGGGGTAAGGACTGATCCTGTTTGCACCCCATGCCACCCCTCTGGTTGCTCCCCCTCCTTTCCTCACACGTGCCCCTTGTGCCAGGGCCATACAAATTAAAAGCAGAGGCTGCTTAGGCAGGCTACTTGTTCCTTCCAGACACGAAAACAAACCCATGTACAAAATACCCATCTGTTTCCCCTTCTTCTTCCCTTCCTCCCCCCAGCCAGAAATACATAAATCTCTTTTCAGTGACATCTACCTGTTCAGCAGAATTTTGAGAGCATCCTAATCCCTTCCAACTCTGTCGGCCCTGAGAAATCACAGAATCATATCACCACCTTGAAAACATTTCCTGCATATCTAACATACATGTTATTTACAGCACAGCACTCCTAGTATTAGTCACCCCTTTGTAGCCTGGACCTGTGCAGGCAGTGGGGCTGCATACAGTGTTAGCACTGCCACGTGGGGGGATAGCATGCTGATGCCTGTAAACCGGGATGCACGGGGGGAAGCTGCATGGCTCTGCTGAGCACTTGCTTCAGATGAGCATGGGTAAGTGTAGGTAAATGTGTTATTCACATATTCCAGCCACTGTGCACCGGACCTGCAGAAGCTTTGAACGGTGACAGCAGGAGCTGCAACAGTCAGCAGCTGTAAACCAGCACAGCCATTTACCAGGCAGAGGGTCCCTGAGCCTGGGGAGCAGCCTGCACCCTCCCAGCTTGTACCAGCTGTGCTCTTCCCCAAGGATCAAGTGAGGGACAGATGTGATTCCAATTTTTTCCCACCAGATCTAATGAAGGTAGACTTTGTTCCTCTTTTTAACATCAGCATAGACAAACAGCGCTATTGTCAGCTGGTTGTCACAAGTGTTTTGTATCTATTAGAGAATGATAATTTTCAAAAAAACCTAACTGAAGTAGGCTGAAGTGTAGCTTTAAGATGCCCCTCACAGGTGGAGACAGATGGTGACTTATGAGCACAGTAAGATTTGAAAACTGGATACCATGGGATTAGGCTCTGCGAAAGATTTTTTTCCTTCCACAGGTTAGAATAGTGCTTCCTCCTAATGGTACCTCCGTTTTTCTGCCTGTTCTAGAGCTGGAATAAATCTGTAACCTGCTCGATAGATCTTTAGTTCAAGAAGGGATATAGGTCTTCAGTGCAAAGAGGTGTGAGGTGATGCTGGCTGGCATCCACCCTTTCAGCACCTGCAAGAATTTAGTAAGGAAAGCTGCAGTATGATTCTTCCTTTGTACACATGCAGATAGATGCAAAATGTAGTTCACGAAATGGTGGGTTTTTAAAGGATTACTGAAAATTCATGTGGACCACAGTACATTCAGAAGAGTTCTGCTGTATGTTTGTGAAAGCTGAATTATTTTATTTTCTGTTATAGTTAAATGGCACTAGTGCTTGTGGAAGTTATTAGACCTGCCAACTTACATTTTGTGACCCTGATGTCAGCTGAACTTTATCAGTCTCTTTAAATGCTAAAACTGACATCTAAGAACAGAAAACAAGTGCTTCAAGGAAACTCTGGTTATGCTTGCTCATACCATGTCAGAATTTCACTCAATTTCCTGATATAAGTTATTTTACACGCTTACTGGAACAAGTACTATTCACGAACTCATGCAAACACATATAGGTAGTACTGAGCTGCCTACCTACATTGTTGACATTGTATGCATCTTGGCTAGAAAAGTGATTCTACTATATACTCATCTCCGGATGGTCAGGAAAATTTATCACACACTGAGTAACCAAGAAGTTTGCTTGGAGATAACTCTGCTGCAATGTTTGCAATACCATTTGCAGGAAAGCTTTCTTTATTTTGCTCAGATCAACCATCTAAGAAGCAAGACCTTGTATAATTCTGCAGCAAGGATATTGTATCTGCAGCAAGGAAAACACAAAAATAGAGCCTTTTTTTCCTCCCACGCAGTTGTGAGGGAGGGTTCAAACGTCAATTGCCACTAAAACATCTTTAAAAACTTTGTTCAGTACAGCAGTCTGAAATTCCAAAGATAAGACTTACTTCTCTGCAGGAATAAACAGTGTGATATATTTTAAAATGGAAGTTTGGGGGGTTTTTTTGGATGTAAATTCTCATCAAAAGCTTCATCCTCAAACACATTTCACAGTTCATTCATGCTGAGAAGCACTTCTTATCTTCTGAACCTCCAGACTGTTGGGCTGAACAAAATGTCTACGGTTTGCTTTTAACTGTTTCAGTGCATTGCACAGAGTGGAACGCAGAACGCCAGAGGGATTTCCCTGATCTGAGCAGCAGCCATTTAAGCCGGGAAAGCCAGTAAAAATCCAAGTCATTCCATCTTCACTGCTATTTTAATCTAAATTAATCTTCTCAGTTTGGCCATTGTTAATTACGACTCTCTTTTCTTTCTGGAAATGCAGCTGTATTACCATTTAAGCTGTGGTTAAAAAAAAAAAGCTAAATAACTCACTGTAAGGCAGAGATCATCAAGCATATTACAACTCTACCTGTCAGAAAATGTAATAAAGACAAGGGCTGGATATTCTAGAGAAGAGGGACAATGAAAGACTTTGAGCAGACACAGGAACAGAGCAAGGACAGTCTACTTCTACTCAAATTCCTCAGTCTTACATAATACCTCGCTAATTTGACAAAAGGAATGGATTCTGGAGGATTAAGAAAATATTTAAGAAAAGAAATCTATTTTTTTTCTAAACAGTATATTGTCTACTTTTGCAAGGGATAACTGTGCAACTAAGTTTATAACTCAGTTTATATTGCTTTGCTCCCCTGCCGTTATATCCCTGCTATACGCTTTGTGAACAGAATAAAGAAACAGACCTTCAGTATTGCTGCTCAGAGTAGTCTGCTGATTTCGCAGCTCTGCTTCCTGGCCCTGGTACAACCCGGTTTTTTGTAAAGATGATGCATTAACAAGAGTTTTTCCAATCAACTGTTCTCTGCAACACCTAGATTGTTTTAATTAAACAGTTAATTAAGAAATCATTAATTTCCTTAGGAGTGAAATCATGTAGTTCCTTCCAATTTGCATGATTTTGTAAATATAATTTAATAGAAACAACTCCAAGATCCATCTGGATATTCACAGAATAAACCATGAATAATAGGTTAATGATTGTAAAGCGCTTTGAAGACAAGAAGTGGCAAAAACTCTCATCTATCTGTGCATTTTGTTTAAACTTGCCAGGGGCTCTAATAACTGAAGCACCTTGCTGAGTGCGTAAAATTGCTAGTTTCTCTTTTAAAACATGTAAAGTGTGATTCTAGAACAAAATCATAATGAAGCAAGCAACAAAACCAAAACATATATACATTTTGAAAAAAAAGAGGTGGGAGGGGAGTAAATCCTGAGCACTTTTGTTGGCAAATGCCACGATGATTAGCGTCTGGATTTTTTAAAAGTAGTTAGATGCTACAAGAATCTCAAATTACAAAGAGATAAAAAGACATTTTTGTTGAAAATGGCATTTCATCAGGTTCCTAGATAACAACAGACACTGCTAAAATACCGGTTTATTTATAGTGTATTAAGAGATAACTACAACAAAACTTAGGTTTGTAAATAAGCAGCGAAGAGGAAAAATCGGATTTCTTTCAGGTGAGTATTTCTTCCAGAGGCGACACAGTCCTGGCAGTCCCCAGCTCCTGCCCCATCAACTGTTGGGCTACTAACCCTCCAGCCCTGTGCTGGGGATGTTCCCATCTGAACAGCATTTGGGACACAGGCCAAGGCCTGGCCTGACCTACACCCACCACAGGCCCGAAGACTTAAGCTGGCCCTCGGGCAGCATCAAAGAAGAAAACACATAGGTCCATTCTGTCATGTTTCTGGGCAAGGGCTCATAAAACTAAGCCAGGACACAGGTTATTTCTGCAATGCAAGTTAAAACTTCTCCCAGCTCCAAAAATACCACCATTTTATTTAAGGCATTAACGTTCTCTACAAAGGCAAGTGAACGCTTCATGTCATGCCCTGGGCCAGTAAGACTGACTGTTCTGTCTACCAGAACTAATGAACTTCCGTGCTTTTGAGGGCCACCTCATTTAGCTAAAGCTCTCACTTAAAAAAAAAAAGTCCTCTTTAGCACACCACATAGACACTAAGATCACACACCTCTTCTGTCTTCAACTATACAATAACCCCCTACACTGTGTTGTTCACCTACCACTACACATATTTCTGCCAGTTATCTACATACCACCTGCTTCACACATTCTGCAAACACACAGGGACACATTGTATGTGTTCATGAAGTTCCTTTATCTTTTAATAATATTTCTTCCCCCTTCCCTCCAACAAGACACAAGGAAATCTTCCTAACCAAGAAAACATCACTCTTTCAGAAAATGAAGTTACAAAGAACAAATTCAATACTCATTTGCTGATTTTCAGTCCTCACCTCTCCTCTGTCTCTCCAAAAGCTCTACTCCTCTCCTCCCACTTCAGAGAGGCCATTTTAACAGACAACATTTATTCCTCTAGACTGTATTTTATCACAGCAGCCCGTTTCCCTTATCACCCTTTACACTTCCCTGCTTTCAGTTTTACAGCCTGAAGCCTCTGTCTCTGTGCTAGCATTTCCCCAGGAATTCTTTTAATTTGTTGAATGGAGACATACTTGAAAGCAAATTCAAACCGATGAAACCTCATTCCACTCTCCCTGTAAGAAGCAAGTACAACAATGCACATTTAAATGCTTTGAAAGCATGGACTGTATTTGCCCTCCAAGGGCTCTGCCCTGTAGTAAGTGCATGGCCTGAGCTAACAGCTGCCGTAACTACCGGCACCGGCTGTACTGCTGCCCAGTATTAATGCTGGTCACTGCTATTAGAACCAACCAACATGGTCCCTACAACCCAAATCCACCCTTTCACCACCAGCTCCACCAGGACACGCTCCAGACTCATCACAGCTCTGGCCAAGCCAGGGTCAGTCCCATGCAGCAGCTCCTTTCATAAGGCTCTCTGTAACCATCTGCTCTTTCCAATGAGCTTTTCCCTCCAGTGAGGATACCCATTTTCCTATTCATGGGTGACACACCAGCAGCGGCAGGCAGGGAAAGTGGGCCAGGCCACCTCCAGCTTTTCTAAGGGATTTCACCAGCTCAGTCCCCAAGGACAATAAAGACCATTCTCCTCCAGGTTCTCTCCTGAAGCAGAACTCCTCCACTGCCCCCATCGGCTACTGTAAGCACTGTTTATAGTATTTTCAGCAGGAGAAAAACTGCAGTCAAGGTCCATTTCCAGGTTGAAAATGTGATCTCTGTAGCACGCAATTAGGCAATTTTATATATGTCAGATTCACAGAAAATAGTTTATTAACATTGCATTCAGTAGAGGCAAGGCAGCTAAAAATTACTCTAATTAGCAATCTTCTGGATATTCATAGTTGGTTCCCCCCCCCCTTTAAAAGCCCAAATGCCCAGGAGTTTGTAGAATAATTAAGTTTTCAGACTGGATGTGAAATCTCACAATAAAGTTTCAAATTATGTTCCAAGTCACCCAGTTTATTCAAAACACATCTATTCTACAGCATATTCTATTGAAAACACCACGTATTTTAACATATCTGCAACCCCACAAAAATTTGTGAGCTCGCACCTCTGACTTAGTCCCTATTTTTCTAGCAACACAAAGCAATAACCTCCATTCTCTGACCAGGGCCAAACACTGCAGGAGGGTCTGTTAGCAGTACTCAGGAATCATTCTTGCTCCGAATCCACACAATAAGGTATCAGGCTTCTTTTAGACCAAGGTTGTACAAAGATGATTTAAAAGTTTAGGGTGGAGAGGTCTATCATACCTGAGCATCTTAGAAATTTATCAGGAGCTTTGATTAGATTAGGATATGCAAATCACAGTGAAGTTAGCCCAGACCTTTTTCCATTTACAAGCTTACTTTCCTGTAGCTCATCAAAAAGCAACTAAAATCAATCGAGGTACACAGGAAATCTACCATTTACGAGAGTATGAAAGGCAATAGCTGGAGCTTGTCTTAGCCAGTAATTCTTACAGTTACACACAGTGCAAAGTGTGAAATTTACTCAAACTTTGTTTGAATATAAATGTTGAGGTTTAATTATTTGAAAACAACAATCTTTTAGACAAACTTGAAGCAAGAGAAACAAAGCAGAGAAAGCAAGGATAAACACAGACATACATTTAGACATGCATCATTTTAACGGTGTAAGTGAAATGGAACCGTATTTCCCATATATTTTTTTAAATTTCAGTAACATTTCAATTACCATGATTCAGCAGTGGTTTAACAAATGTTAATTTGAGAGCCTACACATACTTAAATGATTGACTCCTCTTTCCAGAGGGCAGAGCCATGGGAGCTGTTGGTGGTGGTACAGAACAATAAATTCTTCCTTCTGTGCTTCACGGAAGGGGAGAAGACTTACAGCAGCTCCTATAAAGTCACTTGGTGAAAATCCTCCTATTCATCTGGCTCAGCACCAGCCTCCTGCTCCATGGCACGCTGCATCAGGGGTATTAAGGATTCATGTTCTGGGTGTTTGGAAAAGCTCTTCAGATCCTGTCTACAATTAAAGGAGTCTCTAATAGCTGATCAAGGAGGAGCCTATTGTGGAGTTTTATTATCAGTTGGGCCCACAAGCCCAATGCTATCTGGCACAGACCCACTGACACACCTGCCTGCACCGCAGCTCCCCATTGCCTGGCTCCAACAGCTCTCCCACCAAGCAGCCCCTGTGCTATGGCAGCCCTGGCCTGCCAAGAGCTACAGTGGCAAGGTCCTTCCTCTGTGCTCAGAACGAGAAAAAGAGCCAGTGCATGCATAAAAAGCAATTATCACTTTTTCGAAAAAAAACAGACCACCAAACCTCAACTATGCTTATTGCTAATCATTACTAATTAATTTTGGGTGCACTGCATTATAATAGCGAAGCCATTCAGTATTCACAAGGGCTGGGAACATAGACTGAGGTCCTCACACACTGCCTAAGAAGGATACAAATATTATGGCTCCCTTTTTAATGTGGGGGTTTGGCTTTGTGCCCCAGGAGCAGAAGAGCGAACTACCCTGTGTGCAGCAACACACTCTCTGCTTGTATGTGCGGCCCTCAGAAAACAGGGCCCCAGGAAACAGGACAAAGCTGGGAAATCCTCGCAGACCTGCACCACATTTCACCTTCCTCAAAGGTTACTCGGTGGACTTTGAACAGGACAAGGTGGCTTCTAACACAACACACACTGCCCTGTGGGCACCAGTCACCTCCTGCCACCACATGCCACCACCCCAGAGGTTTCCCTTACCTTCCCCCACAAACACTGGAATAGGGCATTACCTCAACTAATGTAATGAAATAGAAACAATTCTGGTGTCCTCCAACATTGGCAGCAGGGCCTGACACCCTTCTCCAGAGAGCAGCTAAATGGTTCCCCCCACTTGCAAGCTCTCCTTTTACCTGGAAGTCTTGCCCTTCAAGCCGAGAATCACAACTTGGGCTGATTTCCACCACCTCCATCTAATTCACTGCAGTAAGCACAACCAGGCCCTTGAGCAACAGATTACCTGCAAGCTACAGCTCTGTGTCCATGCACAGGCTCCCAGCAGCATTGTCATATCTCTGCTTGTGATAGAGACCCTCTTTGCTAAAAAACAAACACACAAAAACCCTCAGTAAAGCTGCTGCAAAGGCTCTCTCCCCAAAATTCCTTCGGAAATCACCAAATTTAAGTGTTATGTGGCAATGATGTCATCACCCTAAACATTAATTAACAGGGCTCATGTTGAAAGTTAGAGGGGAAGGATCCCCTTTCTGTGTTCATTCCCAGTAACAAAATTGTGCTTCAGTTTTATACACTATGATTTTCCAGTGAGATCCAGAGAGGACTAACATACATTTAAGGTCTATAGCTTGCCCAGATTTCAAACAAAAGAACTATGTACGCACCACCATATACTTTCCATGCTCCCTCCCCTCACTTCCACTTTCCTCATTTCATTTACAGAAGTGCTGAAGGAAAAAAGCCTCACTTGCTATGGAAAAGACAATTCCAGAAGCGTTTGTATTCTGCTCCTGCTAAAACTCCACAGCAGTGACCACGTGTTATGCCTTCAGGAAAAAACAAGCGTCACCAAAGCTAGTATTTCATCAGAAGATCACAGAAGCTATCTGCTTTCTAAATACTGTATCCTGAGTGACTGTATGTTTAATAACATGAAGAATACTCTGTAGCTCTGTTTTTAGAAAGGGAAGGATTGATCTCAGGCCATTTTGACGCAGTCTGCTTTTGGCTATGATACTGCTTCACTGACAGCAATTAACTAAGGTCAGCAATATAATTTACCCCATTTTAAATTGTAGTGTAGAATCATTGCACAGAGGAGCACATAAAGTGCGTGAGATTCAGCAGTGACCTGAGAGCTTGATCATTAAGCACACAAGGGGGCATATTCTCTTCACTCTGAGTGCATTTCCCATTAATGCTAATAGCACGTTGAGAAGAAAATATACTCCATAAACTTTCATTACTCACTTTTTCCCTTGCTCTTTGACAAATGAGCTGCTGATGTAGACTCAGAGGTAGGAAGTACATCCACTTCTCTCTATGCCAGTATTACAGAAAACCAGAAAAGCTTTTCCTTGCAAGTGCAGACACTCCTACATCTCACACTGTGGATTTGATTAAATCCTGCTTTTAAGTCATTCAGTTCCATTCAGTATTTGAGTGGGATTCACAGATACACTAACACTGCCAGGAAGGAGAGTCCTCTTTCTTCCCTTCTTACCCGCTGTCCTGCCCCCTGCGTTGCACCAGCAACGTGGTGCGTGTCTGATCCCTTGGAGAGTCAATCCACCCCACTAACTGAGAAGAAAAATAAGAAATTTCTCTTCTAGCCTAGCAGAAAACTTGGGTATCTCTAGATGACTACTTACTCTCAAAGAGGGTAATTTTTTCCACAATCAGCTGGCACCCTGGTAGCATTCCAAGTGTATAATTACTTTCTGGCCGTTCACATTCCCGTAACACTTCTCTGTAAGATACAGCTTTCTTACTTTGTGTCCTAAACCAACTGTGAAAGAGCTGCCACATGTCACTTTACCAGCGGTCAAATGTTGCTAATGAATAAAGTAGCTCTGAACAAGTAAAAATATTGGTCCAAGAAGAGGAAAAATTGCAGGTGTTGAAATGCCTGCTTTAGGTATCATCGCACAATTCACACGCAAATGGGAGATCTGGTCATTTTTCACAGGTATGAGGGACTTAAAGTGATAAAGTTGTAACAACCTCTCAAGGAGGAGCCTCCAGAAGTAAAGGCAGTTATGGTATGAGACAGTCACCAGAAATTTATATACAGCAGCAGTCCCTGCTAGCAGAGGAAGAAAAGGGAATTTTGGGAGGGCTACCCAGGAAGCATCCTGCCTCCTGCAGCTCCCTGCTACACCAACAGCTGCTGTCAGAGCTTGGAGCTGAAGCTGTCATCCCTGCTCTGTCCTTGTGGCCCAGGGTTAGGCAGCACAGTCGGTGCTGGCCTAGGAGCTCTCTTTGCCCCGTCTGGACAGCCCACTCCCGCTCCCTGCCTGTCCGTTCTCTGCAGGGTAATGGGAGCTGCAGGTAGCGGTGCTTTGCTCCATGGTGCTTCTGCCAGTTCTGCCCCTCCCCACATCTATTCTTGGCTTCAGCTGCCTCAATTCCTCTTCTTTCCTCAGCCACTAACAGGGCTGTTTTGGGGAAAAGTGGAAAAACCACATCTGGACTAGATGCCCATCAGCATTTGCTTTATAGAAGCGTTTGCTTTTGTCAGAGCGCAAACAACAATTTTATTTCTTTGGCTGCTGGATTTTGCAGGGGAAGGAGAAGAGGATGTTTCTTGGAAAACTGACTGGAAGTAAAAGGCTACATGGACAAGTGTGGGTACATGTAAGTCACAACAAGTAGAGGGAAAAACAAGCCTGAATGTGCCTTACCAATAGTGCCCCATGCCCCAGCTCTTCCGTCACCCTCAATCCACAGGGCTCCTTCCTCCAAACTCAAACTGGCCGCACATAATTCAATTTGCTAAACACGGTAATCTCACACTGACAAAATTCAGTTTTATCCAGAATAAGAAGAAACCTTAAAACAGGTCTAACTTCTTGAACCTGATCGCCGCCTTTCAATCTGCATTTCCATATATTGGAAAAAAACCAAAACCTGTACGAGTGAAATACAGCAGAAAATCCCACCCTCTCCTAGAATTTGTTGCTTCCAAAGCCTCTACCAAGCTCCCCATGCAACCATGCCACACTCCTCTTCACTGTAAACTCTCAGGCCACCAGCTCATAAACTACACCTAAGTCCTTGACACAGTGCATCCGCCTCCACTAAAACAAAACATTGGAGACACAGATTTCTTATTTTCAATACATTTACAAACTGGTTGTGCAAAGCTCTCTTGGTTCCTCTGAGAACTGACAATAGTTTGAATCAAGAACTCCATATTAAAACATGCAAGTCTAAACCAACTCCACAGCCTTAGACAATCAATCTTCATTCTGAAGTAATGTCCACAGCCCACCAAGATTTCCAGACTGAAGTCTAGCAGGGAATCAAAACTAAGCAATACATTTAATTCAGCTTCAGAGCACTCCTGCTCTCTACAAGTCTAATCCACTGTGCAGCTACACAAGCTCCCTGGCACACAACCCAAAGTTTTTGCTGGACTAAAACAATTGGTAAGTCCATTAACAACTAAATAACCTAGCAAAGAAAAAGCAAGATGCAAAAAAGGCTTCAGAAGCACTCAATATACTTAAAGAAAAAAAACAGTTTTGAAATTAACACATTAATATCTTTAGCTTGAACATATCTGGAGAAATAAATACACTACTAAAAAAATGGTCTTAAGAATAAATATTACAAACATACCTGAAACAGCTCCACTGCATCTGAGCACACCTCCAAGCCATTCAAGGGTGCCATTGCACTCACTCTTTTTGAGCCTTTTCTTGCCTGGTATCCAGCCTTCCTTGCATTAGCACTCAGCTCAGGCACTCACCTAGCAGCAAGAGCCACTCCTGACAAGGCACCATGTTTCGCACAAACACATTTTTTTTCATGCAGAAATGTTGCATAACAAATGAATCTCAATAATAAGAATAACATTATCTATTAGTAAACATAACTCTAGCATTTAGCAGAGGCATACATATACCCCCAGAACACGCTCACATTGAAACACACTGCAACACAGGCATTTATTAACCTGGAATATATAACACAGGTTTAATGGAAACAGCTGAAAATAAACTACAAACAGGTGGGCTGAGTTATGGGAGGTTTGCTGATTGGCAAACAAGCCTTCGCCTCAACAAGGCTCTGTTTGCAGCAGCTGAAGCCGGAGGTGATCAGAGCCTGGGCTTGGG
This sequence comes from Dromas ardeola, assembly GCA_013398915.1. Classification (NCBI taxonomy): domain Eukaryota; kingdom Metazoa; phylum Chordata; class Aves; order Charadriiformes; family Dromadidae; genus Dromas; species Dromas ardeola. Next base: position 188,093 of record VYZM01010165.1, read on the forward strand.
GGTGCAGTGCTGGGGCTGGTGTCCCTAATGGCCCCTTCTTCATCCAGCTACTGTCCTTGCAGGCAGGTGCTGCCAGTCCTTCTTTTGCCATAAGGCAGAGCCTTGTCTCCCTGTGCAGGGGCAGTGGGCTGAGCACCTCTGCCCCTCCATTCCCACTCCCTCTCAGCCGGCAAGCACTAGCCTGCCCAACTCCAGACTCCTGACAACGTGCACACACAGCACCTTTTCATTTTAGCAGGGCTCATGCCATACCAAAGGGCAGAGTAGGTTCCTTTGAATCAAAAGCTTTCAACAGCACACACGTAAGTACAGAAAAGGAAAGCTTTATGAAGGTAACAACTGTTCTCTGTTATCACACACAGAGATTCCTCTTAAAATTCACCTGCTATGCATGAACAGGTAGAAAGTGCTGACGCTGACAGGCATGTGAAACCAATGCCTACATGAGCAGTTTTTATATTAAGCAGGTCTTCAGAAACCACCAATAAACTAGAAGGAGCTGGTGCTATCTGGTGTTGAAGGTTGGGGTGTTTGGGTTTTTTTGTCCTGTTTTCAGGAGATTCTTTTTTCCCCAGTTGTAGGTCAAAATTAGTAGTTGTAATGAAATAACTTGGCTTTCAGAGGTACTGAAACCCATAAAATCCCTGAAAAGTTCAGGACTTCAAGAAAACCAGGTTATTCCTTTCAGGCCTAGCTATTAACATGGATAATTTTTAAAAATAATTTTCTTTTAGTTTATTCAGCAGCTATTTTAGGAGACATTTCATAGTCTATCCTGACACTTGATCAATTCAAATCGGTGTTAAACCTATCACTTTCACCAACAGTACACTCATTCCAAATTGGAAAGCGAGCATCTTATATATTTAATCACTGAGCATATTTCTTGTAAGGTGATGCTTTGACTTGTGATACAGCACATGTGCTACAGATTAACTGGAAACTACTTTTAAATATTCAGTATTCTGTGTGATAATATCAATGATCAAAGATGCAGAGAAATTCTACTTATTAATTAATAAACCAGGCTTTAAACCACATATACAGAGCAACAAGAAATAGGAAGCTGTCATTCATGAAACATAAATCACCATTTTCAATTTCTTTCCCCACCTAGCTAATCACAAACAGTAATGAACGATGGACAAAAAAACAATGTTTTTTTTGGGGAAAAAAATTAATTCCAACATGGCCTATTTAACCACCTAAAGAACACTATCTAAACTTCAGTTTTCTGACTAATTACTGTAACAGGGAAGGCATGAAACTAGGAAAGAAATGGGAAACAATTCACAATTTTTATTATGGCAAAACCTGCAAGGGAAATTGAAAATCCTAGTCATGCTTATATTGATGTTGATATTCACAGCAGGTTTTCCAAGTTGTATGAATTTTTATCGCAGATCACTCGCATCCAAATATTTACTTTCTTAATGGACATTTTTCCTTGAATGAATGCTAAAATGTGTACCGAAGCAGAAGGTTATAAGTTAATTGCTATTGTCATTTCTATTCAATTACTGCCTACACTAAAGCTGTCATGCAGTAAAGGCAAGACAGAGAGAAACACCACCACTAATGGTGAATTCCTTGGCTTTCATCACTGTGTCAAAACATTATCATTCTGTAATCACAGGCTTTCATGCAAAATAGCTCAAATGGCAGCAAAATCCCAATGCAAAGCATTTTTAAATATCAGCTTAGTGATGGCAAGGAGGATTAAGCACTTAAGCACTGCTTAAGTTTTTCGTAAACTGGTACTCAGAGGAACTCCCAACCTAAGCGTGGGCCGACCTTTCCATGCCACAGGGAGACAGGCTCCTCTGAGGGGCTTTTGACTGGCTACACTCTGCGTAGGCAGCAGGAGGGTGGTGGGAAAGGAAAGGACTGATCCTGTAACACAGGGCAGTTGGCACTTCCCTCCAGTGGATACTCACTGCCATGAAGCCTTTCCTGGAATTCAACTTTGGGGATCGTGATTCCTGGCATTCATCAAGAACACACAAAACCAAGTTTATATTGCTTTCCTGTGCCCTAGGTTCCTAAACCCAAATTATCCTTGGAGTGTTCTTGCTAACAGACACGGGGGTTGCTCTCTGGCTCTGTGAATATTAAACCCATCTCTATTATATGATGAACCCCAACTAAAGATGCACAAAACCATTTGGACCAGAGTATCTCTTGGTGTGAGATACGTTCTCCTGGGAAAGGGGAACACCCACTCAAATCTCACTTCATAAAGGAATTTCACCCCTACATCAGACCAGTGCTCCAGCCTCTTGGGAGAAGAGTTTCCTCCTCAGGCTCCACAAATCTAGCTCGTGGTTTCCTTAGCACCTGCCTAGACTCAATTCTTACTACTCTGTGAACTGTAACTTCTAAAATAAGCTCAAATTAAGTGTATTGCATGTCACTTAAGCAGTTTATTTTTGGCTAGAACTAGTTATTCAAGGTGTCGAATTTATGAATGAGTTTGACCATTCTGCTGCATAAATATTTCAATACAAAAAATTCAATACCTATTCCACAGCTGAATCCATCAACTCCTTTCAACCCCAGTGTAATGCTTTCCTCTCTATCACAGTTCAGCCCTGAAACAAAGTAATCTGAGACATACACAGAGCGCATCATAGACGTCATAGTGTTAATGGATTATGACAGCAGATAATGACACATCAATGTAATATTCTATTAACAGATCCATAGCTACCCAGAGCTGCAATCATTAAACAGCAGCTGAATCTACCTATCCAATTGTGCATGGATCGCACACTTTCAGATATGGACATTTTTGTATGGCGTTTGCAAATCCCTGAGAGGGAAAGTAGAATAGCATTTGTTATTTTTAATCACATTAGGCACACACACTTACCATTCCTCTGCAGATGTGTAACCTTCACTCCATACAGGAGGCTCCATTCCTGTCTGCAGACCTTTGAATACTGCATTTAGATTTTCTTTCTGCAGAAACCACTAGTGCTCACAGCAAAACTTCACCAAGACACAGGCCTGCTTCTATGAAGCAGTGTTTATTATAGATGAATTTATATGCCTCAGCAGCTCTTTCCCCTTAAGTCACTCAGACATGATTCCTTCCCTGGAAATGAAGCACGAAAGTGTGGGAAACTATTCACAGCTTGATGATTGCATTTCCTTAGGTCTGTGAGCCAAATTACTAGGAGTGTGTGAATACATAGAAAGCTCATTTACAAATTAGGCTGTTAGAAAACTTGGATCCAAAAAGAGGCATCTGTGTGTTCTCTGTGTTACAAATACTCGTGGTTAGGTTGCCTAGAACTGCTTGTTTCTTTGGGTACTGGATGATATGAAGATAAATTATGAAGATGATTTCTTAGATATTTGTATGTTAAAAAAAAAACAAAACACAGCAATTTACAAATAGTAATTTCTTCTGCCTCTGAAATATCTAAGGAATATCACTGGGTCAAACCATGAAACAGTTACCAGACTCCCTGGATATGGAAACCAGACCAGGAGAGGTGAGTACACAGTACTGTACAGTTCCCAGATTGGGTGTTGGAGCATGTGCAACATTGGCCATTTCTCCTTCAAATTTCAGGATGAGCCTGCCCATCCCCAGCTAGAAGGCAACGATACCAGAGGTGTGTAACTGATACATTCCCCCACTGGTCTTACACGCAGTACTGCAGTTTTCCAAGTACTTGCTGCGGCACCAAATTAAAACAAACCTCACCAACCTAAAACCAGGATTCAGCAAAATGGCTGAAGTCTTGCATTAAATCCAGCTAAGGTGCAAAGTTCCAACAAGTCTAAATTTATGGTGCTTACAGTGACTACCAAATCCTCTGAGTGCACACAGATATTAAAGCCTGCTATGCCAATGTGAGTTAGGGTTTAGTTACCAACTCATTAAAATACATGGAATTGACATGGGTGAATTTCCTTGTCTGCTTACAAATTTTACATACAACTAAGCAAACATCAAGTCTAAAATCCAAGTTTTTACACTTTTTTTTCTTTACTTAGGATCAGATTTTGTCACCAATACTGCATGTATTACAGATCATGGCAAGATGAGTAGCTGGAATCAGTTTTATTGGAAGAACCATTTGTTTGAATTAATTCCTGGAGTAATGAGTAATTTACTTTCCCATTAGAAGGGATGACAGGCACCAGATAATCATCATTAAAAACAACAGATGTTGTATTCACACTGTTGAAGAAAACTTAAGCCTAATGTATCTGGGTGAAAGCCAGGCTTTTACTGAGAAAACAGTTAAATATATTTTTTAGTTGAGTGGCTCCCTTGGATGTGACAGGTCTATGCTGGTGGCATGTACTTCCCCAAATTAGGACTAACGCTCAGCGACAAAGAACATCTGAATTGGATTATACTGTCTGTACCATATTTTTTAAAAGCAAATATCTTCAGTGGCATAATTTTCGGTCAGTTTATGTGGTTAGAAGGGCAAGTATTTTCATTTGAAACTTGATAATGACAGAAAGCTGCGTAGCTTGTTGTGCAAACCCATATTGACCTCCTGTTTATTTGGTTTGTAAGTTGTGTTAGGCTTTTCCCTACAAGCTGAATCCCATCACCTCAGAAGCTCTCAGTCCTCCCATCCTTTCTCAAGTCAAGACCAGAAATGTGGTTTGGGGATTCTGTTCATGTGGAATCACAGATTGCTCATTTAGAAATTGTTACAACACAATGGATATCCCCTCACACATTTTTCAAGAAGAGCTCTTTTGGTTAAAAACCAGGACATGTTTTGAAAAGTACCTGGCTTTTGAGAAAAATGGTGGCAAACTTTTTGACTGGAAATTTTGGGAATTCACTTGGAATAACCGAAACTGAATTTTCTCTCCAGCATTATATAATGAGTTTCACATTATTTTATGTAATGTTTATCTATTTCAGTTTGGGATGAGTGCTGACATACAACAGCCTTTATATTATCTTTAAAATAAGGAAAGCCCTTGTTTTTCAGAAACAACTGAAACGTACCTTCTTCTAGATCAAAGCTTTTCTTCACTCTATTTTCACAAGTTTCTTCCAGGCGGGGACATCTTGTTCCTCAGGCTCCTCTGACCTCTCTGTCCCCAGGCCTGTCCCTGCGGTTTGATTTCCCGCTCCCACCCTTCCCGCTTCACCCTACCAAGAGCCTGAATTCCTCCCAGGACATAAAGCTGAAATCCTTTTTGCACGAAGTAGGAGACAGGGAAACTAAAATGCCTGTCAAGTGCCTTGAGTGTCGGTGCCCAGGCCCTGCCAGGAGCTGAGGGTGGGTTCTGTGAGGCGAGCCCTGCCCTGCCCCCTGCTGGACTCAGCCGGTTCCGGCCGGTTCCAGCTGGTTCTGCAGCGGCCTCCGCCAGCCACAGCTGAGCCCCTCAGCGAAGCTGGTGGCACCTCTGGAAAGCGTATTTAACAAAGGCCAAAAGGCTGCCTGGGAGCGAGGAAAAATATGTGAGTAACAATCCTGCGAGAGCCGGAGGGGGAGTGGGAGAGCTCCGGGTGGGCAGCTGGCCAAGGGCAGCCCACCACAACCAGAGAAATTCGGCAATTTTTGATGAAGAGACAGCATTGTGGCTCAGTTTTCTCACGGCTGGTGTATTTAAGCACAGCAAAGAGCAGAGGAGGGACAACAATCTCTTTGCATATATATTCAGAACAGCAATTTCTTTCCAGTAACAGATAGTGGTTCATTGTACTGGCCCAGTTTCACCATGGCAATAAAAAGGAAACGAATGCTTTCCTGATATTGCTGACACCCATTTGGATACTGTTCTTAGGCTTTATCTCCTGTCACAGGACTCTCTCTCTCACAAAAAAAAAAAAATATACCTGTAGACGAGCATTTGCCTTTCTAGGTGAGTTCTTCCCCATTGGGAGACATCAGGCACACCTCCCGGTCTTGTTCAAGTCTTTCTCATGAATCAGCAACTGGAAACGTACCACCTCAGCACAGACAGCAGGCTGGACCTTAACCTTTTAAAAATTCTGCTTTTAATTAGTTGGCTCCTCTTTCTTATACAAACGTTGCCAGGACTGCAAATTGGGGAGAGCAGGAGATGCCTGTCACACTGCAGAACTCTGGAAAGGCCAGGGCAGTCTCTGCTGCTGCCGTCAATAGGCAGTAGGAAAGACATGAAAGGTAGGTGCGATGGCAAAGCCCGCAGCAAAGGTGGAGAATGACACTTCAAACTATTTTTATGACAAGCGCTTTTTCAGTAAACAGAAATATTCCTGTCTGGAAAGATGCCATTTAGTCTTCCAGAACAAACCCTCTTTGCTCTTGCTTGCTCACACAAGCTGGCAACAGCAAGATGAACGTCTGCGTGGTCAGTAGCTGTATGTCTTCGCTCATGGCACAACCCAGTTCACTGTTAAATGCCCATTCCCCAGTGATTTGATCTTGGTTCACAGGAAAAAGAGATCCAGTTATGTGTGTGGAAAAACTGAAGTGCTCAGACAGAACGCGACACTGCGACAGGCTGTGTCCTCCACCCAGCCCTGTCCCACCATTGCCGTGTGAGGAAATACAGTCCATTTACAGCAAATTTATAGGATCTTGAAAATGCCAGAGGTCCCTTTGCCTCTGAGAGCGCAAAGCTATGAGAGGTATGGATAAACTCACCGGGCAGAGGCTATCAGGACTAAGTAGGGAACAGATTTTGCATTTTAACAGCTGAAATTCAAAACTTCTGAGTTAGCTAGGGATTAATCTAAAGCCCTTGGCTTGAGTCAAAAAGAAGTGGTTTGGGGTGTTCTTGTTTGCATTTTTTGTGTTGTTTTTTTTTTTTTTTAAAAAAACAGTGCTTTAAGTATTTAAGAGAAACATAATTTCCAAATCATTCTTTAAAAGTCATCGTGAAATGATTTAATATTTTCAAAAGCCATCTATTCCATTTTCTAGTCGAAACCTATTTGCCTCGCACTATCTAGATTTCTGAAACTACCGGGACTCTCCAGCTAACGTTCAGCTTTCACTTCAGGTTGGTGACAGCACAGGGCAAACCTGGCTCCATTGAAAGGGTCAGCAGTTGAGTGAGGACGGGGAGGCATTGAGGTGGCACTGGCGGGCAGAGCGGCACTGGCAAACATGCAATAACACCATATTGGTGAGATTCATTTATTTATTATTTTTTCATCACTGTTCTCTAAGGACATGAAGGTCTATAAATTTCAGTTTCCTCATTGCAATTTCAGTGTTTTCCTGCACGCTCAGGAAGGAGAGAAACTCCTGAAGCGCATTTTTATAGTCACTCTGTTTAATGTCACATTAGTAAAGGACGCAGTTTAGGCTTTGCTGTTATTTTTAAAAACATACATTAATTCTATGAATTACAGGTCACATCTTGTAATATATTTAGAATTGTTTGAGACTATCCTAAGAAACGGAGGTGTTTAGTTAGAAAAGAAATTACCTTAGTCTCTCCATGGGCTTCTAAAAAAATCTCTTAGAATCTCTCTATCTATGTGTTTAAGCTGTATGAATATCTCAGGAAAACAAGTATCTTTTGATAAGGTAGAAACAATTTTCTTCAACTTTATATATGTATATCGAGTGCAAGTGGGTTTTTTTGACTGTCAAAGACACAGCTGTTCCCTAGCCAAAGGCTTTGCAGCACCCACGACAGTTGTGAAAGCTTATTTATGGCTGGCTGTATTTTTTTATTTTCCTAAAGGAGAGTTGAGACCAAGAGAAATATTTGACCAAGAAATTTCACAAAAGGTAAAAAAGCTACTGAAAATTATCTTAAGAGCAGTGTCAAACAGCCAGGCCTCACAATAAATACTGCCTCTGGTACATGACACTGATCTACAATTTTTGTAATTTGCACTGGAAAATTTTACTTAGAAAATTTCAAAGGCGACAAACATTTTTATAGCTCACACTTAAATTGCAAATGAGTTGGGGAAAGCATTAAATGAAATAGTAGCTTTAGGAACGTCCCCCAGAAGGTCTAATGGAGAAGAATTAAAAGGATCAGTGGAAATGGAATGTTCTTGTCCCAACATACATTTGTAAATGAGCCTAATTAAATCACATCATAAGTGGGGAACTAACTTGATTGTTGAGGGCCCATTTTATGGCATCTTAAGGTCAGTTTAAAACTCAGCTAAATCTTATCTGAATGCCTAAAATGTGTATCTATACTATGTAAAAGCTGACAAATTACTTCAGCAGTTTCTGCGCAGGACCATTACTGGCTTATGCATTACATCAGTTGAATCATTGCAAATGATATGTGACCTCAAAAGACACACACAATTTTTGTTAATCATAGCATAGATTCATAGCATCATCTAGGTGGGAAAAGATCTTTAAGATCATTGAATCCACTGCCAAGTCCGCCACTAAACCATGTCCGTAAAAGACCCTACGGGTCTTTTAAATACCTCCAGGGATGGTGACTCAAACACTTCCCTGAGCAGCCTGTTCCAGTGCTTGACCACCCTTTTGATGAAGAAATTTTTCCTGATATCCAATCTAAACCTCCGCTAGCGCAACTTGGGGCCTATCACTTGTAGCCTTGCAAGTGAGACGAAGGGTCCCCTTACTGTAACAGACACTTCTGTTTCACCCCCGAAGCTTGCCGCAATGTACTGCAAAGGAGAAGGCTGAGCTTTATTCAAAATGATATTTGAAGAAAAAATGCAAGACTTTCATGGGACCAATTAATTATGTTATGCACAACATCTTCCTAAAGACACAAACAAAATTCATTAATTGATTTTCATATTTGCGTGCAACTTACATTTGAGGGAATATTTTAATTTAATTAAGCTTTTCACCATTGAAAGATGTTAGTGTAATCTTAATGATCTAGCAGTGAAATTGGAAATGAAGCAGAAACTCAGCTTTAGACCATCAAACACATATTAAATGGAATAATTTTTCGTTTCTATGATTAGAGTTGGATACAAGCCAGAGACCTTTTGCTGCAGCATTGTGTTTCTTTACCAGTAATCTCTGACAATCAATACTATCTTAGAAGAAAGCCATATTACATATGTGTGCCCTGCATCCTTCAATTCATCTGATGCTCTCCCTTACCAGACTGTGCTTTTAATTGCTTGATGCTGGGATATTTAAGGATATGTGCCTGCATCGGGAGGTCATAGAAGAACAGAAACTGAAAAAAGTCTCAAGACAAAGAAAGCCATTATGGGTAGAGGTAAAATACATTGTTTTCTCCATAAAGAGTCCTAGAAAATTAAGGAGGCAACATCTTGCTGTGCAATAAAAGAAACAGGACTGCATGGGGAAGAAAGGATGGGTTTGCTTATGAAGTATTTGCTTAGGGCACTAAATTAAAGCTCTGCTAGTGAATTTAATTATAATATTTTCTAACTTTCTGAGAGCCTGGTTTTACAATTTATGCAACTTTTGCACCGTGTCACACAGCACATGTTCACATAAATGCTACAGGCTCTCATTAGCTAGGTTCAGAAATCCAACACTCTTCTGAGGGCACCGTAGTCTTCATTCTCCCGTCTCATACCTATGGAGCCTTTCACGGCTGGGTGACACAGGCTTCTCTGTGCCCACCCCAACAGGTCCCCAGCTTTCCCTTCTGTTCCCTCACCTGGTGGATTTTCCCCACGATCTCTGCACAGAGGTGCCTCCTGACTCCCAGATCAGACTCTTCTCTAGCAGGTCTTCCTGTCTGAGCATTCCTTCTTCTAGATTCTTACTTTGATATTGCCTCCAGTTTAGCTCCTTAATTTAACTACTGGCTAGATCTTTCCCATTTAAATCCTCAATTTACCTCCTCCACTCCCCCTGACCCTCACAGCTGTAGGAACACCAAAAGCCAAGAAACCCCCTTTTCACTTGTGAGCTATGCAGGCTTTCCTTCTCCCCACACCCAGCTGTGCATCTACACTTTTTGCAGCCGAGGCCAGAAGCTTTGCCTGCTGTCCAGACTGGCTGTCATCATGGCAGTACGGAGCCCAAGATAAAGAGCAATGTCTAATGATTCATACTCAGAGCTTTGCTACCCATACAGCTACTCCCTGAGTTGCAGGACCCAAGCCTTGTTGCTAACACAGCCCTTCATTGCAGTGCAGCTTTCACCAGAGCAACAAGCATCTTGGGGTGGGTGCCCTCGCTGCCTCTGAAATACAGGTCTGAAGTATTTCAAGTCAGACACTCCAAAAACATCCCACACTGAAAGATAGCGCCTTTGTCTGAAAACACGGCTCTTCACTTTTAAAATGCACAAGTGGCATACGGGTTTTCAAAATGGACTTGCTACCTAGCTTCATTTCTAATATAATAAGCCTAAGTCTATCAATCCTCAGTGAGTGAAATGAGTGACAGGATTTACAAAGAATGTTAGCTCTGAAATGCTGCACTATCTCATGCTTCAAAGAAGCAATTAAACTTGATATAGTTGGGAGAACAAATAATCCCAAAACCTGAAAGCACACTTTCAGTTTTCAATGTAAACAACAACAACAAAAAAAGCGCTATAAGAACAATGTGGTAACATACAGATCTAAATCATACACACTGTTTCTGCTTCTGTTTTTTTTGCTGCTTCTGCTTCAATTTTGCTGCATTGCTTAATAGCAAACATTGGAAGCGAAGAGCTGTCACTGACTGCGACTGAACCTGCATCTCATCCTGTCTCATAAATTAGCAGAACTGTAAAGCTGCAACTATTACAAGCTTTTTAAACACTTAAAATATACCATTTATTACTTTCCCCATTTGGCCAGCAAGTTGGTTCTGCAAATACTCCCAACTGGTTCCAGCAGAGAAGAGAGAAGTTGCTACTTCTTTGGTATGACCTTCTCTATTTATAAGGGTTTTCTTTGCAGGAGAAATTTGTCATCACAACACTAGTCCCAGCTACTGTGCCAGAATATCCCGTTTCCAGCCAAAACATCACATCTGTACTTTTAAATTAACCTTCTCAATTTAACTCAAGGTCACTTCATTTTCTCCTTCAGCATCATTTAGCCGCTTTCCCTCGCAGTCCCCAGAACCTCATGGTACTTCCAGTTCCTGCCACGTTTCATTTCCCTTCACACCTCCTCAAATGCCCTTTCAGTCTTTCCACGTTTCTAGTCAATTCTCTCCTAGCTGATCTTCTGGTTTCCTGGTTCCTGTAGGTCTTGGCTGAGGTTTTCCTTCTGCTTATGCCTTTCATGCTGCAGATGGTTGTGCAAGCTCTTCTCTACAACTGCAGAACTATTCTTCAAACAGGCCCATGCACAAGACTGCACCTCAGATCTGCACACAGACAGCGTTGCCTGGGAGTGAAACACCCAAATAAATGTGCGTTGCCTGGTGTGTCCCCTGAGGGCAGGCTGCCATGCCAGCCTCCACCACAAGCTGAGTGGCCAGACAGAGCCGTGAGGCTCCTCGCGTGCCAGCCCAGTGGTCCCTTTTCCTTCATTGTCCCTGACAAATCTCCAGAGCCAAAGAGGACACCACAGAACGAGGTCTTATCCCCTTCTGCTGCTACAGGCAATCTCTTGGTACAGAATAGAGGAAATAAACCCAGCAAGTGGGGTTTTTTTAACATTTTCCTATTGTTAAGAAAATCATCTGGTGATGTATCCTATCTTTTTCAGTTTGGTGCCATCTGCTAGAACAAAAAGTTTTGCCAGAAACTTCTTTTCAGCTAGAAGCACCTATTGACTTCTAACATTTTCTGGTACAGGATGGCAGATCTGATATAAAATTTGAATGGTGGCTAATTGACTATTTCAAAGGAAAGGAAAGACTTGCTAAAGATATCCCCAAAGTAATCCTGGATTCATTTATTTTCTTTTACTTCAAATAAAAGCATGCTCTCATAGTAATGTGTCACAGAGTTCACAGCAAATCCTATAATGAAGCCTGCTGTATTTGCATATGCAATTAATACTGCATATGGTAGCATTCAGTTTGTTAGTTATCTCTTTAAACAGTGTTCAGTAATCTGCACTTCAAGAAGTAACACACCATGCAAAGCTTTTAAAGTGCTTTACAAACATATTTCATTAATCTTCAGCAACTTCTCGCGGTGCACATTATCATCCTTACTCTACCAATGGATAAAACTTTGCACAGAGAATTAATGTACAATTTTTCAAATTTTATTGTTTAACCCTTATTAAGGCTTAATAACCTGGTCGTGCATCAAGGCCCCAGAAGGAAACAGAAAAGGTCCAAATGCTGGCAATAGAAACAGCTAAGGCATGGGAATATTTCCACATGAGGAGAGATGAAATAAGAGTAGAGCTAGTTAAAAGAGAATGAACATATGGCAAAAGAAGCCTAAGCAACCAGAGCACAACTTGCCAGTGCCTCTTCCCTCCTCAACATGGTTTAACAGAGGCTGCAAGTGGAGATGCACTGAAACTCAAAGGCAGGGCGTCTAAAAAGGAGACAATACTGTGTACAACCAATGTGAACCCATGACCGTAAGACCTCTGTAGCGCAAGAAAGGGCTGGGGGGACGGTGCCAGGCACAGGGGGAGGCAGGAACCCCCACCCCCAGCGTCTCCCCTCCGCAAGGCTGTAGCTCTGGCTCAGCCTCTCCATGGGCTGCGGGAGAAGTAAGCGTGAGCAGCAGCTCTAAGCGAGCTCCCCTCCTCACCCTGAACACGGCTGTTCCCTCCAAAAACACTTGTGCTCCAAATAAACACAGGGTGCATTCCTCTTCCATCACCCTGCATAAGGATACATACAAAGCAAAGATATACCATTATGTTTGCTAAAATACATTGCTGGAATCAAACCTGCTTTAGGTTATTGACAAACAATACACCGTGCAGGGCTTGGAAAGTGCCTCCCAGATGAGAATATTAATTCACAATTGTTGGGGAGGATTTGAGACTTTTCTTTTTAACCCTACCGCTTCTCTTCCACTGAATGTTTCCTGCCCCTGCCTCTGCAGCTGTCACTGTAAGAGTCATTAGGTCACTAAGGAGAAAAGCATAAGACGACAGACTGCCTCTGTGCCTTTCAGAAGAGTAGGAACAAAACAGGCTTGCAGCCAGGGCTGAGTGGCTTGCAGTTTGCATCCAACTTTTCCAAGTGCTCTGAAGGTAATCCGGCCTGATGTCATGAGAGTTATAAGGAGGGAAGTTATTTGATTGCTGAAGGCATTTGGTTTCTGAAGTCAAAAGGAAGACTACTTCAAAGATGAACACCTGAAATCCATACTGTAGGAGAAGGTGCTATCTGGGGGGGGAAAAAAAAAAAAGAAACCTTGGCTCTTATCATAGCAGAGAGTTTAATAACCCAAACTGCCAAATCAGAAAGATAAGAGGAATGCAACTTTCTGTGTGCGTCAGCATGTGAAAAAACGACCTTGAGCAGCAAAGACAGAAGCCTCTAGGAAGTGGTAGTATACAGACATGCCTGGAAAAAGCATGATATTGCCGACAAGGTTGTCGAATTCAGCAACTTTTTTTCACATAGGATGTGGAAAAAATCAACTAGAAAAGGAGTCATCCAGGCTGGCTTCTAACCGAAAGTATGGAAATGGATAAAAGCAGTGATATGGGACTAGATTTTTTAATAGGGAAGGAAGAGGGTAGAGGATACTTAGATAAGCCAGAGGTTTTGAAATTGGCTGAGCCTGATATAAGTCATCCTCGGCTGATGAAATCTCAGGGCTGTTAGAAGTTATTGGCAACACAGTGTTGAAGAACAGGGATGAGGTGCAGAAGACTGAAACAAGATAAATGCACTTCCTGTCTTTACAAAAGGTGGAGGATGAGGAGATGGGGAATTAGATATCTAACAGCTTAACTGCAGTTCCTAGAAACAAATAAAACCAAACAATTGGTAAGCAGAGAGAAAATCACCAGAAAATGAGTGGCTGCCCGATTGCGTCTGTTCCAAGTAATTGGTGTCAAACCAATCTCGTTTCCTTCAATAGTAAGACAATAGATTTTGTGTCACATCTTGATTTCTCTAAAGCTTTTCACAGTATTTCATCTCACTTTGTTGTATATAAGCTAAGAAAACAGAGTCTGGATGAAAATACTAGGGGGTGGATGCAGAACTACTTAAAAAACTACCCAGAGTAGTGTCAAAGGTTCATTCTCAAAATAGAAATAAAAACCTGAGCCTCATAGGGGGCTCTCTTAGGTCTGGTATCAGTCATAAGGAACAGCAGATGAACTGGTGTACTTAACAGATTTGCAAGTAATGCCAAGCTGGGAAAGGGGGAAAATAGGTTGAAGATCAAATGTAGAATTGAAAAATATCTTAAAAGTTGAAGTCTGAAAACAAACAAAACGAGGTTTCTATTCAAGAAGAACAAATGCAAAAAATCTACACCTATGCTGGAATAATCATCTGCACAAAAGTAGGGTGGGAAAGAATTTTACTGGTACTAAAGCTCTATAAAAAAATTCAGGAGCTATAGAAGATCAAACCCCATATGTTACAAAACACAGGCAGATGCTCTTCTAGAAGTACAAGCACAGAGATAGCCTGCAAGACAAATAAAATAGCCCTTCTCCACACTATGAAAGCCTCAGCTGGAGTACAAGATGCAATTTTGGGTCATGCACACCCAGGAAGATATAAGCCAATTAAAGAAAGTCCAGAGCTGTGAGAATGATCAATAATCTAATAAACAAGACCTAAACAAATTGAGGTTGCTCAGGAATGGAGAGACCAAAAACAGATGATAAGTACAGAAAAGACCAGTGCAGAGGAAGAGGTTAATCTATTCTACACGTCCTTGGTGGATGAGAGAAGTAATAAGCTTCAAGTTTAGCAAGGAAGAATCAATTTGGTATGAGGAAAAAGCTTTTCACTGGAGAAGGTAACAAAGCACCGAAATAAATTGCCTAGAGAGACTGTGGAGGCTCTGTGTTGGGAGGGGTTTATGAACAAGTCAGAAAACAGCTGCCAGAAACCGCCTTGGGGCAGACGTATAGATCAAATTGGGTCCACGGGAGTCTATGCTATCACAGTGCCTCTGGTGCCTTATGCCCACACTGCAGTCTGCCAGCTCATTTTCATACAAACCACGGGAAAATAATCGAAAGCAGGTATTCTGTATTTGGTATGGAAATAACCTAAAAAGGGGTATCTTCCCCTTTCCTACTGAAACCCTTCCGCACCTTAGTACTTTGCATGTCTGTCATGCCCTGGGTGCTAAAGCTCTATACATACCTGCAGGTATTAAGGGATATTAGGAGATGTGATAGAATTCTCAGCAAGAACGTGCAAGGTCATATAGAAAGTCAGTGACAGAGCAAATAACGCTGTTTCCTCTGGCTCAGGCACCCTTACTGTCGCCAGCTGCTCACTCTCCCCTCAACTATTTTAATATGGATGTACAACAGTCATTAACCTTTCTCACCAGACCAGAAAACTAAAATCCAGCTCCACTTTCCTGAGCTGCTCAGGAAGTTATTGCTATCTCGTTCCCGTGCATAAATATAGAACCAATTTAATTTTCTGGACAGTAAATTGTTAATTGTCAGAGTTCAGGCAATAGAGCTGGATGTTACAGAATTACAAGCTCTGTAACAGCTAGTTGCTATGCTCTGGGACACGTTCATCCTGACTACACTCTGCTAGAATTAGCACTCACTTCACATCACAGGAAATAAATAAAAAAATACTTATTTGCACCTCTCTGGGCCCAGTTCCCCCACAATATCTTAACACAAATCCGTGCTCAGCAAAGAATTGAATTCTCTCTGTGTTCCTGCTGGTGCACCTGGGACACACTCCTGGGTCACATCTGGAGCTAACTTCCTTCTTCTGCAGTCTGGGCTGTGGCCTGCTTCCTGAAAGCACCATTTATTAACAACCATCCTGCTACTGCTCAGGGTACAGTCGTAGGTTTTTCCTGCTTTCCTGGCTATTGGTACTTTACTAAGTTTGCTACAGAGTCCTGCAAGTATTCTGGGGAGTAAATGCTCAATGGGGTGCTGGTGGCCTGTGACTAGAAAGGGATAGACTTGACATCAGCATCGTTCCTTCTCAGGTCCCTTTAGCTGTGCCCCCAGCTAAATCTGGCGTTGGCCAGCAGAGTCCCTGGGTGCTGACTCAGTGCTCGTCTGTTCCTTCCACCTTCCTTTTCTATTTCCATCTCCTGTGTCCTGGTTTATGGAGGAAGGTGGCTGTCATATTGCTTCACTTCACTGAGAGATTTCTTTATAATTTGCATGCATGTGTATTTGCGTAATGGCATGCTGTGGAGTTCAAAGCTGTTTTCTCACCTTCAAAGTAGTCCTTGAGTGTAAGTTGTCCCAAGTCTGATGTGCACCAGGCTTGTATTTTTGTTCTTGATTGAGGACTGCTGCACTATATTCTTTTTAAAACTCTAGCTATTCTGGGAGAGGTGTATAATTTAATATGTTCAATAGATTTCTTGTCAGGCATTCACGTACAGCTTCCTTCATCTTGCACTCAGATGTTTGATTTTCCACAGTAATTGGATTTGACGCATTTGTGTTTACTTTTATGACCTATGGTAAACGCTGCTTTTTTAGCCAAGGACTGTTAAAGGGTTTGCTGAAGCCTACGGTAACCTACCATGCAGGTTTTCTGAAACTTATGTTAGTTTTCAGGCAATTCAGAATTCTTTTTACATAGGGTATTAATGTACAAATTAACATAGCCTGAACACTACATTAAGGAAAAGCTCTTCTGTACAGTAGCTGTGGGCATGCAGTGTAACATTATTAACCTGCTCTATGGTTAGATGCACAGCAATTCAGCATATTTGCAGTGGGCCAGCCCCAAGTATCCAAGCAGAGACCAGAAGAGTAACTTTGCCCGCATGAATTTCTCTGAAGCCCATTCACTGGCAGAACTGGCCTCCCCATCAAATCAAAATGAGAAAACTGAAGATACAGTGTAAGGGAGACCTTCAAAACCTTCCACAGGGGCAGAGCCAACGTCCCAAGGAACTTACAGGCATAAAGGTGACCTAGGACTGCAGAAAACAAAAGCTGTGAAGATGAGAATGGTATGACATCTGAAGCCTAGTTACACCATCTCTGCCTGTAAAACCGAAATCAAGATGAACTATCTCCTTTGCAAGCACTATGAGATGTGCTAAGGACAAGTGGAAGCCTATTACTATTGAGACTGGGGGGCTGCCATCACACAACTAAGCCACCAGGCTCTTTGCTTCTGCCAACTTTATTAGTACGTTACCTAGTTCTTTATTTCAGAACCAGTTTCCTTTCCTGTTGAATAGATGTGGAGAGTCAGAGCTGCAGGTAAGGAGAGAGGCCAGGAGTAATGATGGGTTAAAAGACAAAGGCTTCAGGAAATCACAGGCAGGGCACACTTTTAAATTGGTCTCTGATGCTTGCACTGGTGGTCCTCAAGTTTCTCCTACAAGTCCCATCACATTTGTTTTCTTTCTTCTTTTCAACAACATGTGCATGTTGTATCCCGGGTTGTTGTTTGTGCTCAGTACTCACAGTAGCTGCTTTCAACCTTTTCCTTTTGTATTTAAAAAGCCCAGCTGGGAGTTCTAAGCAGCTGAGCTCAAAAAGAGGCTTTTAAAATCAAGAAGCAAAAGTGCAAACAGCTGCAGGGAGTGCTACTGAAACCTTCAAAAGGTGGAAAGGAACATAAATGCTCCAGAACAGCCTACTGATTCACTGCTTGTTCGTGCAGGATGCAAACCTGCCAGCAGTGGCTGCGCTCTGTGTGGCAGTCCTGGCCGGCTTGTTCTGAGCAGGGCTGACCACAGGTTTTTTCCTGAATGCCTTTGCAGGGACGAGCTGGCGGTAGGAACTTGGTCCTTACAGCATTCCCCGCTATTCATCAAACTCTCTGGTCTGCAGGGAGTCTCAGCACAGGATCCTCAAGTTGTATAAACATGAAGAGAGAAATCAAGGAAAGCATGTGTCCAGCAGGTAAGGGACAGCGGATGGTGAGCAGATGGCCACCAACAGCCAATGCTCCTCCTGACAAGGAGAAACAAGCCAGTATGCAATCCTGCTAGGAAATAAACTTAGGTCAACAGGAAGCAAGACACATTCATGTCCTGGGGAAAGGAAAACAGAGAAAGCAATTACTGGAGCTATTTTTACTTACACATGGAAAAAAAAAACATCATAGGGTGTGGGTAAAGGAAGCAGGTGAGTGATAGCATGGGCAGCAGATTCAGGTCTCCCAAGTTCCAGTACGTGTAATGATTTGCATTTATCATCCTAGTAAATTTTCAAGTTATACTAGACTGATACAGCAGCTCGCTTGCTGTCCTAGACCTGATGCCCCTTGAGTTGCAACGTATCCCTCCCGGCCAAAAGAAAGCCCCATGGTGTGTCCGCCAGCTGCTGCTCTTGCAGACGTCAGCCTACATTGTGCATGAGCATCGGTCCTACACAAGGAGGCCCTTAAGGACTGGCAATGGACAAAGCGGGAGAGCAGGAGCCCTCTGGTCCTTAACTTCTCTTTGGTCCACTAAACTCTGTCCTGTCCATCCCCCAGGCTGTATTTAACCTCCTGAGATGCCATAGAAGTGCTTTTTCTTCAGGCTGTTTCACTCCTGTGGGCTTCCTTTATCCTTTTTTTTTTCCAGTGTGGGAAGACACCTCCTGAAGCAGGATCCTTGAGGTCCTGGTCTCATGTTCATTTCTGGGCTGTCTCTTCACCCTGTGCTTTTTGTTTCATACAAGGCAACAATCCTCCACCCTCAAAAGATAACTCCAGTTCTCCTACAGTGCATAACACTGTGACATCTGGTAGAACTACAGTATATCACCACTGAGGTAGAAGAAAATGACTTACCTACGTTTTCCGTGAAATACATTAATTCAATATATATTAACCAAGGCACTACAAATTAGTGACTGTATGTGAGACAATGTGAGCTCAAAGCATTGCAAATGTGCTATAGAAAGCACAATATTTTGAACTGTATGATAAATGAAAACTAAAACGCATCACAGTTTTATGGAGTACCTCTTCTTTTTCCCCTCCTAAAATATGCATATTTTACAGTAAAATTTTCACAAGAATGAACTGGGGGAAAAAAAACCACTTTCTGAAGATGTCAGAATTAGGTCATCTCAACATCGTTGGGATGTTTATTCATATTTTTCATATTTCATATTTTTCCACCTCATCAAATGACACAATAGAAGAAATTCTTTAGGAATAGTAACAATTCAGAGGTCAGGACAAAAGGCGACAATTCTGACAACTGGTAAAATGCTTTGAATCCAGGAGAACTGAACTACGAAGCAATTTTAAGCACAGAAGCATCCAGTTAGGACAAAAGTGGGTCAGGTGTTTAATGGAAAAGCACAGACTAAAGCAAAAAGTTTTTTTCCACTTCACAGTACAGAAAACTTGGATTAAATAACAAGCCCCAAAGCTAGAGAGTTTTGAGATATAAAAATAAAATTGACATTCTGTCAATATGAACTTGGTATCAGTAAGTAGCATCCTATGACTGCCCCAGAGAGATGATGTCCACCACAGTGGACTCTGTGGGAATCGTGGGGCTACAGAAGCTCCCCTGACCTTTCAGAAAGATCTGAGATGATGAAGCTGCACATAGAGACAGGCTTTCATATCAGCTCACTGTATCTTGCATCCAGTTTCCACCCGCCTTGTCCTACGGTAGGATTTTTCAGTGATACACATGTTCCCTTGTGAATGGAGGTGCAACGCTGACATGGAGCCATGCACCATAACCGACATGGTAGCAGCAGCTCCACCAACACAACAGATCACAGTGACACTCAAAGCTCACCCTTTCTTTTCCTGATACAATTCTCCCTGGGACACACACATACTAGCAGTTCCTGCCTGAGAAAATAAATCTGATAATTTTTTGGAGACTGATCAGGATGATGAAACCTACGCTGTTCCAGTTGTGAGCTTCTTTAAGTTTTCCCAGCTCCTCTTGAGCTTTAAAATGTTCCTCTAGAGCCTCCCGGGGCACTGTCTCCAAGGATGCCCACTCTCATGCTCAGTGGCATCATGTATCACCATGTATTTGTAAACACAAATATTTTAATCTGGTTAGGATTAGAGTATGCATCACTGGCGAGCCTCAGTGTCTGCAGCACTGAGCCTGGCTGTACTAGTCTGTATTAGCTGCAGCTCAACAACACAAATCCACTCTTTACCCCCTCAAGGACCTTCTTGCTCTCTGGGGCAGAAGTCGTTTCTGCAACTGGAGCATGAAGCATTGTGCTATTTGTCAGGCTTTTTTATTATTACTGTTATTTTTACCTCCTTTGTTGGGTGTTTAGGCAAAGAAGCTGCCCGGTATGCACTTGAAGGGACAGTGCACCAATCGCTCTTCGTTCACACACCACTAATGTAGTAGCCAAAGAGGTTGGACGTGCTTCTGACTTCTCAGACACGATGAAGCAGTGCTCCAGCATGGCTGAGGGAATCTTTTACAGTTTTTGCCATGTTGAAACTGATGTAAATCTTTTTGTAGTCTAAATTTAGTGATATAGGAAATAGTGTAATTATTAATGTGAATGTATCGACATCTCAGAAGTCTTCTCCCAATGAAAACACCAAAGAAATTAAGTGAAAGAGATTAATGAAATACTTCTTTTCTTTACAAGAGTTCTAATCCAAATCATGACACAAGTGAATTCAAGCAGAAGTGTATTTAAACCCCCATAAAACGGGGCATTTCACTAGCCCAGAGCAAAGTGACTCCTCATCCCCACCTAGTGACAAAGGTGAAAAAATTATTCAGCTTTCATTAAAAAACAAACAAACATAGGCTCCACTGGGTATCACAGCTATTCACACACACCGGCCGCTTGCAGCCCGCCTGCAACTAAACCTACTTCAAGCTAAGCTGAAATAAATTATTCAAACCGTTTCATCATCTCACGAAATAAGAATATAAAGTGGTCATACTTGTATTAAGTGGGATTTTAAAGGCTATAGAAAGTCTTCAAAATATTATTTTAAGGGCCAATAAGTTCATCTTTCATTGTGCAAAAGCTGCCTCCGCCTCTGAGCAAATAGCTATGCTTATAAAGCCCAACTGAACAACTGGACTTTATATGGAGCCTCCTTTCATATGTACACAGATCATTTTCCTGACAAAAATAGTGATCAAACAACACTTGAAATGAGGGCAGCCATTCTTAAATCAAAGTGAAGGAAAAGCTGTGTGCACCCTATGTTTGGAAGCTGTGCAAATATGCTCACAAAAACCAGGGCCATAATACAGCATTTCCAGTTTCAGGAGAAAACCTGCGTGAAGGACAGCGTGAGAATGCCGCATTATTCTTACAATTTTGAGTGACTGTTTATTTCCCTGCTTTTGCACAATATGCTGGATGGGCTAACTTCTGCCCTGACTTCTCTATCTAAGAGACAAGAGGAAAGATGATCACCCGGAGCATCACCAGCATATGAGCTGTTCTGTACCTCCCAACTGGACTGAAACCCTCAGTATGGAATAAGGAGGTATGAAAAATGAAGGAAAGGTCCTCGGAATTCTTTTTAAAAAGGAGCCTGCATGAATAGGACACAAAGGATACCATGCCAGAGGGCCTTCAGTCTCCATCTCTCAGCCTGGTGCTGACAACTGCTTAGGCTAAGGTGGGCAGGCTGCCGACCTGCACAAGGAGAAGCCTGGATGTTTAACTAGAGGCAGTCATATCAGCCCAGCGCGTTCATTAACCTGGGTCTTTAACTGACATGCTCAGCAGGTGGATAAGGTATTTCTGAGAGACTCAGCTCTTTACAAATTCCCTCAGCGGAAGAGGGTCTTGTAAGGAAATAAACAAAACCCTTCCAACTAAAGGATCCAAAGGAAGAAATGACAGTGCTGATTCCTGGTGCTCTTGGACCTTCCCCAGAATACCTCAGTCCAGCTGCACCGTGCACCCACTGTGGGTCTCAGCCACTCACTGCAATTGATGATTGAATTGATGAAAAGGAGGACGATCACAGCATGAAACTCACCGCGCAAACAGGTTTCCAAGATAAGGTGTAATGTTTTAGTGTTGTATTTCAGGAGGAAAGAAAGAAAGAACACTCAGTACCGGTTAAAATGCCTGCATGCTGTTTGTGCTGCCAAGATCCATTTGGGTTTGTCTCTTCCCGCATTTGGCCTTCAGCTACAACTTACCCTTTGGTCTCCTCTGATCCGTGAAGCAGGTTAGCCCCAGTTATATATTTTCCCCTTCCACACTCTGAGCTGCCTGACGAGAAGACATCAGGCACATCTTGGTGATGTGTAAGAAACAGACCTTATCTCTCCCAGGAAGTCAGTCCCCCTCCTATCAGAATTATCAGATTCTCTCACCCTCCTTGCTGTTGTCCTCTATCTGGGATGTTTGGTAAACTGAAATAGCAGCTGATATAAACACAGACTGCCTGCCAGAATAAAAATAACCTTTTTGCTTGATGTAAAGGAAGACCAGGAATGACAGCAATGTGCCAATGAGGGAAATCAATTCCACTCAGCCACTGTGATACAAGACAACACTGAAAAATGCATTTAGGACACAGAATTTTTATAACATTTTCTAGAAGTGCTCTTATCTTATGCAGCAGTAGGAGTCAGGGAAAGACTATTCTTACTCATCCTGCTCTATCTGCAGCGCATGCTCCTCCCCACCTGAGAGAAGAGGTACATTCTTCTGCCCTAACCTGCTTTGCTGCCTTCAACTTGACAGCTTATTAGGAGTTATACACTAAGACAGAATCTTACTTTGTTACTTTTTACATCTGAAGGAAGTGTATATGCCTGCGGAGTACCCTGAATGTGAGAAAGGTGCAGCTGTGTATTTACCTGGAAAGCATCAAGCACTTTCAGTGGAAAGATTTTTCAAGTGTAGGTGATAAGCAGAGATGTAAAATATCCAGCTGATATTACAAACCAAGAGCAATGTAAGATTAGTGGAAAAAAGTTAGGATCCTAATTCTGCATTACACCCACCAAGTCTTCTGTGACGCTCTCTCACCCAACTTCTAAGGAGTGAATTAGATGATCACTATGATGAGTCTGTCATTGGTGGCAGAGCAAAGAGAGAAGTTTATTATGTGCACAGCAGAACATAATAGCACACGCTGTTAGCAGATTCTACTGATTTAAAGTCTACTGATTTGGTACCTTTCCATTTAAAAGTTCCAAGTGTTTTATGGTCAAGGTTAAGCTTGGAGGAAAGTGAATCTGGTCATTACTTTTAACTCCACTTTACATATGAATAAATTGAGTATGGAGAGAAAAAGAAATTCCGTCTCTCTGAGCATCATCTTAGAGAAGTGAAAGGAAAACTCTGACCAACTCCTGTTGTGGTTAGGATGTAGAAAATTGTGACAGACAGTAGCAAACAAGCTTATTTCTGTTCAGAAGGTCCCTGTCCTTTGGTTATTCTGTGCTCACAAACAGTGGCACAGTCCCGTTAGCTTTCATGAGTGCACAAAAGCGATTTGTAGGCCAGAGCTCCTCTGTAGGTACAAATGCTTTCTAAAGATTTCCTCAGCCACACAGAAAGCCAAGAACGTGCAACAGGTGAAAATCCCAAAGCTGAAGCAGAAAACTGAGTACTTGCTACAAACAGCTCATACTGAGTCCAGAGCTGAAGAATACACCCCCAAAATACGTTCATTAATGACACCAAATAACACCACTGAAACTGCCCATCTTTAGATTAATTGCGGTAGCTTAGTGCAGACCAAAGCAGAGGTGTTGACCGAGAGGTGGAGGCTCTCTTGAAGACACGTTGTGTGGCATGCTGTGGTCAAAGGAGTGAAGTGCGCACCAAGTACCAACACAGATGAGAAGAGAGACAGCAAACAACCGTGCTGTAACTGCTAGGGTAACACAGCGAAAATATTACAGCTCTGGTAACGATCTCCTTTCAGCCAGCGAGTGTGCGACAGCTGGCCAGCTCTGTCACCTTTTGCAAGTACACTGTGTATCTCTCCGTTCGCAAAGGCAAATGCATACACAGAGTTATCTTGTTTGTTATTCTGGAAGATGCTGTTTTGGCTCAGTCTACCCACAGCCTGTATGCTCAAGGACAGCCTTCTGAGCTCATTCAGGGGCATTAGCATGAGGAATTTTTTTTTAAAGAGGAAGAAAAGTCACAGATGGGCCAGACAGGGGATTGGCAAAGCGAGAAATCTCAGCATGGGCACCAGAAAATACAAAATCAGGCCTTTCAATCTCTTCTGCGACCATGGAAGTAGCAGTGCTCTTGCCTTTTGTTGCGTAAAAGTACCAGTGCAGCCTGAGATGCCCCTGCTCACGGTTCACACACTCCATCCAGTTCAGCGCACACAGAGCCACGTGTACTGCAGCAGCGTCAGTTGTACCATCGCCTTGAGAGCACTGCAGCGGCCTTTATGCAAAACCCTTGCCCAACACCCAAAACAGCCAGGCCGGAGCAAAGCAACATATGGGAAGTGAGCCAGGGCCTAGTCTCAAAAAGGCACCTTCTTAAAGAAAATAAAGGAGGAAAATGAAAAGGAGGGTAAGAGATTTGAGGAACACACGGCTAAAGTTCAAGATTACATGCTATCGGCTCCCAAAAAGGTGGGAATTAACATACAGGTGTTCAAACCAAACTAAGACTACAAAGTCCACGTGGAGATTTGAACACAAAAATCATGTCGTCAGCCTGCCTTTCTCCAGAGACCCTTAGCACCCCTTCCCTTCTCCATCACATCGCAGTGGTACACTGTGCATTGCAGACACTGTATAGTTGCTCCTACACACTGTTCACAAGGACACTGTTTCCGTAACAGCTGTCACTACAGAGGAAAAAAATAGACACGCTGCCTTTAACAGAGTAACTACGTACACTTAACACAGTGTTATACCCTTCAGGGGACCGTTTCCACGATACTCAGACCCCAGCAGTTTGAGTCTCTGTGCTCACGATGTGAATGCTGCTGACCCAGGGGCTCTGTACCTGGCTCAGAGGTGGCTGCTGCTGCGCACGATCGCACACCCTCAAGGCTGAGCCCAAGCCCGGCCCCATGTGAAGCGGTTGTGTGAAATCAGCATAGAAGGATGACTATCAGCAAAGATGACTCCCTGCAAAGGGCTAAGACTTTATCTATTAAATAATTATTACAAAAAAATACTGCAGTGGTGGTAGGACTGAGAGAGTATGCTAGAAATGCAAGGTACAAGACAAGCTCTGGGAGAATACCTGGTGATATTTTAGACCTGTCAATTCATGCACCGTCCTGATTCTTGGTGCAAATTACTCATACTTGGTCTGGACTGGCCCACAATGAGCTGCTTTTGTCTTAGCATTTATTCAGTAGCTGGGAGATAATACAAATCAGTCACACCATCAGATCACTGTACTGTCCAGTAGCAGAAGAGATGGGCATGATGCTAAATCAAAAAGAAAAGTGTAATGGTTTTTTTCAGAATTAGGTTGATTGTTGGACTAGATGATCTGAAAGGTCCCTTCCAACCGAGGCAATTCTATGATTCTATTCTAAGTTTGGCTTTTAGCAGCCCAGAATGACATTTCAGTTTGATACTCCCTGCTAAGTCAAGGCCGGTACAGGAGTCTTCGAACATAAACCGTGGCTCCTCATCAGTAAGAGACTGCATGTCTCATATCTCAGGGAATCTGGGAGCTGCTGCCTGGTCTGTTGGGGTAAACTTCACTCCTTCCCTTTACCCCATAACAAATTCTGGCACCTCATAAGCCACAGGCTGAAGTTGAAAGACAGTAGTTTTCCCCAGGAACACTGTGTTGAGCAGCTGCTACAAAAACTATATTTTAATGCAAATGGAGCAGATGGGGAATGGCATGTAGGATTTGGGTTTTGTGAACTTTTGTATATTGTTTCAAAACCAGTTTTGGGTACAAACAAAAGCTCAGTTAGGAAAACCCTGAAGTCCTCCCCTCCACTCAGTTAAGGACAGGTGGTTTGTGCTAATGCTTTTGCAAAGCAGTTTGAGTGCTCCGCCTGATGTTTAGACAGAGGCACTTTCTCAGTAGTACAGAGTCTTCTCAGCTGGTCTCCTGTCCAGATGCACATAGAGGTTGGATACAGTAAGAGCAAAAGCCCAGCCACAGCCAAGAACTAAACTCCAGCACTGGCATCCGCTTTTAGTGACAGTGACCTTCAGGAGAACATATTCATTACTGGCTGGGAGGGTGCCACAGAGTTTCAAGAAGTTTAAGCCTGTTTCTTCCCATGGTATTTCTCGTCCCTCTTCCTCCATTTAAAAATGTACAGATTTTAGATTTCATATTTGTAAAAGTGACTTTGAAAGTCCCTATATAGACAGTACTGATGAGTTTAAATGTTAATTACAGTGGTTTCAACATGTAGACAGAATGTTAGCAGTGTGCTTTTGTAAGCTGTTCAGTACAAACAGGGTCCACAACTGTTTCAGGGAGCTGGTACCGGAGCCATGAGTTATCTAGGCCAAAGGCACCTTCCAGCTATTTCAGCTGTTTGCTAGCGCTCCATATGCTGTGCCGGAGATTTAGTGCTCACCTTTCTACTGCTGTATGTATCCAATAACTCTTTTCTCTTTGCATAACAAAGTGTGGGCACAGAACTTGTTTTCTTGCTAGGATAACCCACACTTGAGGAATTTATACTGTTCTGGCAGTGTGGATTCCTGCATAGCAGCATACTCTGTAAGTCCTACGGGGTCAAGCAGGGCTACTAACATTAATAGAAGTTAACAGCACTTAAAACTTTTTGCCAGTAGAATATTAAGTATAATTTATTTGTATAAAAACCAGCACGTAAGCATTAAGAACAAACCTATTGTAACAAACAGTCAATAGTCTCTGCTGTAAAATAATAAGTGACAACCTCATTCAAGCCATCTGACCATTAAAGCAAAGCAAGCAGCAGATTTCACAAGGACAAGAGCTTCACTAGAGCGTGTGTATGCTGTATGTTCTTACACAAGGGTGGACATTGCAGGAGCAACTGCAATGAAACCACAGTTGTGTATGTTTTTAAACTAGAGCCTGAATATGTCAACTTCACCTGAAGCTCTAACATCTTGATGTAGAATTTACCTTATCCCTTTTTCAGTATAATCCATAAAGAATTCCGAATCTCCTGCTCAGTATTTTAATTTAAACTTCATCAGAAAACAACTAGACATCATTATGATTCACTCTGAATTATTCAAATATTTCAAATTTTCTCTCTCCTTAGGGGTTAGTGGTACCAAATGTGCAATTCCCCCCTCATGACATGAGTATAGCTCACAAGTATGCGAGGAGACTGGGCACTGGGAAGATGCAGCTACCCAAACCCCAGAAGCGCTCTCTCTTAAAGCTTCCTTCTTCAATGCTCTTTAAAAATAAAAAAAAAATATTTTTTAACCAAGTTGCTGGATAGCATCTGCCCTTTGAATGCATTCAAGGCAGACAACAGAAGGATTCCAAAAAAACAGGTGCCCAGACAGACCAGTTCATAACGGACTTTGCTAGAGCTGGAGACAGGACTGGAGAGAAGAAATTAACTGTACATCAGAGGTACGGTATAACACTTCCCTATGATAGGAGCACACAGACTTCTGAAGGCTCACAAAAGCCAGAATAAATGCGTTTTTCTGTTGGCACTCTGTCTGGCTTGCACAATTTGGTCATTTCAATAGACTTTGCAAAGCTAGAGCTGATACGTAAACCAATTGCTAAACAATCTGTGTTACTGCCCTAGCTTCAAAATGCTGTGCAACAATTATCACCAGGCACCTCTTAATTAATACAACATATAAGAGGTTATGAATAATAATTAAAGCAGCAAGAAGTAGGAGAAAAAGGTACATGCATGAGAACTAAACCAAACCACCACCGAACTGAAAGTTTTGTAACTTTTTCCTCCAGTAAAGTACTTGCTGCTAGTCTCCAAGGTCCTTTGAACCTTGTACAAAATGTTGTCATGTAATTAATATGAGGCCCGAAACCTCGCCTTTTCCAGGTTATCATGAGCTCTGAAGCAGAAAGGAATAATTGTTCGGTATCTGTGGGTAGCTGAAGGCTATTTTAATACCCACGTACTTGTAGCTTACGGTGAAAAACGACCCTCAAGTTTCTATAAAAAGCAGCTGTTCAATGTATATCATATTCAGGAACATTTAGAAACACTGTAAATCTGCTCTTTCTATTAAACAGTGAAGCTATCTGCACAGACATGGTTTGATTTATAGAGCTCACTGTCTAAAATTCATCCCTCTGCCTCTATTTAATATTTCCAGGTTTCTCCATGAATTACGTTGTTTATAAAAAACAGAGGTAACAAGTATCTTTAGCAGTCAGCTCCCTCAAGCTATCTTCTACAAAGCATATTTACATTTCAATCAGTAGTGTTTTCCTAAAACATACATGAGACTAGAGAGCAAGACCAGGCAGATTTCTTAAAGATAAATATTCAGAAAGAAGGCTAAACTGATTACAACAGAAACATTCATCCAAATAAGCTCAGTAAGGTTTTTGGATTTTCTGTTAATAATAGCCAATAGCTAAAAATAAGCCATGATGTTTCCAGCAATTAGAAGAAATTGAGAAGTTACAATTATAAACTTGCTAAAATGTAAACCCTTCTTTCGTTCAGAGCTTCGGAATGCAAGCTGCAGTTTACTAAAGCATACAAATCTGTATTGAAGTTCTTGAAACAATCTTAAACATAGACAAAGAACAGTTTAAGATTATGTCACATTCATTTTCAGAGCTGCAATGAGAGCTACAATACTATATTCACATTTAAATACATTTCATTTGTCTAAAGAGAGCATTTAAAGTTATTTCAGCTGCTATTCAGCTCCTCTGATACTCAAACACTGCACATACACATACAGATTAAAGTATAATGCTCTGCAGCAAATGGCTTTCAGAATAAAATATTTTCTATTTCTTAACATCCTACCTTCATAATTGCCTTCTAGGAGACCCAGATGCTCAAGTGCCTTCACAAATCCAACAATTATCACCAGTACAACAATCATTTCAAGTCCCTCCAAGTTCATCTTGAAAAATTATTCATGTAAAAGCATCTTTTCTTAGGGAGCGTCCTGACCTCAGAGTTAGACTTTAATTAAAAAGCCCTCCTAGTCCAACACATGCCACACAACCAGATAAATACAATGCTAAAGAAGCCCAGCATATTCCCACCATAAAACATTTCCATTGACAGCAAGATGAACACAGGAATGTAAGGAAGTCAAATCTTACCATGTCTGCATCACTTGCCTGCATGGATACAGATGTTTCAGTCTCTAAGGCAACAGAATATACAGTAACCACTTTGTTTAGCATTTCCTCTCTGTCACAGCCAAAATTCACCAAATCTGTCTGATAGCTAGTAGAATCTGATGCTCCTTTTTCACACTGAATTACAGTTTTAGAGAGATCCTGTAGTTTAACAACACAGAGGGAAAAGTGCTTGATACTACAGTGAACTTCCGAAAACTCAAAGCAAAATAATTTCATTTAGAAAATGATTTATTGCTGTATTTCCCTACTGAGTGAAATACAATTACTTAATGTTAGCTATATGTTCCAGTATCGTGTTTTCCCACACTGCACTCAAATTTTACATCAAATACAGGAAGCTAGTAAAATATTTAATACGGTAAGAAGAGACTTGTTAGAGGGAAATCAGTTTTAAAGTTTGAGGGATATGTGAGAAACAAAAGCCTTTCCCCTTTGCTGCACAGCCCTGGGGGCTCTGTGCAGATGGTGGAACAACTGCCCTTGGTGTAGGTCAGCTGCTGTTCCCATGGCTGTTTCCAGACGAGGAAAGGCAAGAAATGGCATCAAGGACACAGTGTGCCCATGGCCAGAATTCCGTGCGACTTACTGCTCTGCCTCAGGAAGCACTTTTCCAAGCGCTCAGAAAAACGGAAATTGTTTCCAAGTCCTTGGACCTGACAGTTCGGAACAGATTCTCTGGAGGACCTTATTCTCACCTGAGCACCATAACAACAGATATTAGCAAGCACTTGTCTGTCCTTCTGACTTACTTCCATTCAGGTCTCCATAGTTGCAGCCAGTTTCAGACATACACAGAATTTAAAAAAAAAAAAAACCAAAAACAACAACAACAAACCATAACCAAAACTCAGCAAAACCCCTTTCGGAAATCTGGCCACTTGTTCTGGTAACTTTTGGTTATTTGGCCTGCAATAGCCACCACTTCTGTGCACAAGGTCACCTACCACACTCGTTCTTTTAACCCGTTTTGAGATAATACGGCTTTGCAAGTAAGATATATAAAAGTCTAAACTTATATTAATATTGTAATTGTTATAATATTACATTAATAATACTCATCCTCAAGACTGAAATCTGACTCACTGTTTTCAGTTATTGTTTTTTAACCATTTGTGTACTTCTCTCTTTAACGGATGTTTTAAGTTAACATCTCCCAGGATATTTTTGTCCAGTTGCACTAAGTACTTACATGATGTTACGAGGACTTGAGCACCAAGGCCTTCTGTACGCATGCTCGCTTACCCTCCCGGAACTACGAGAGGGACCCCGTAGTGCTGTATAGAGCAGAATCAGTCCCACAGACTCTTTTGAAAGCTGGTAAATGGTTTTCTTATTGACTTCAACAATGTTTTGCTGTGTTGCAGGGTGTTGGTAAAGGCCTGAACAAAGCTGTTTCCCATGATTATTCCAATGTATTAATATTTTAGAGGTATTCCTTCATTATCAATATAATTAACATCATCAGCATCTACCGCTTGTCTTGGGTACCCCCATTCAAAAATAAATCTATACTTTTCTCTTCACTATCCAACTTCGTTTGAGGATCTCACAGCTCCTTACCAAATTTCTCATTGAGCCTGACCGCCCCTGAGGGGAGGTTAAGAATTTACCGAAGTATCAAATCCAATTACCAGGGAAATGAAACCATCTTTGGAACAGTCCAGACATAAGGTATGATAATGTACAACAATAAATAATGTTTTAGTACAGAAAGCAAGAGAAAGAAACACCACCTGATGGAAATGGACTGCGATAGAGGGCAAAAAGAAGAAAACAACTTAAGCTGAATTTTGGTCAAGTTTAAAACCTCTGCTCCTACTAAAAGTGACAGGAGTTGGGTGATGACAATCAGCATTCAAAATTAATTTTATTTCTGTTTGGAAAGGGGATTTCTCACAGTCCAGTGCCCTTGTACCACTGTTCTGGTTTGCTCCTGTACTCAGTTGAGCCACCAACACAACCAATTAACAAAATATAAATTTTTTCTTGTAAAAAAATCCATTTTGTAGAAAGTAAAAATACTGCATATCCAGAAATGGATCTCTCTGATAAAAGCTGCATTTCCAGAGCATCCTAACTCCTTGATATGTTGAGGCATCCTCCCTCCATGCTTGGATTGAAGAGGCAAAGCCCGAGTTCTGCTTTAGCCCACGCAGAGCAGAGAGCTGCCCTTGCTCAGGGCCCGAGCTTCAACCGGGGAGGGCCTCTCCCACCCCCAAAAAGCAGAGAATGGAATTCCACAGACCCCGCCTTCCTCTTCTGATGCTTTTGGTATTGAATTATTGGTTGCTCTGCACCCTACTTCATGGAAGCTATTTGAAAGGTTTCCTCTTTTTTTCAGACAAAAAAAGCAATTTTTAAACCTTCCCAGCTGTTTTCTGGCCAGCCCAAGCCACTGGTAATAGTGTCTTTGGGGAGAGAGAAAGAGAGAGAGGGAGAAAAGGAACCTGCTCAAATATACTCCAATCAAAAGTTATTTAGCTTGGGCGAGCCGACAGAACAAAGCTGCAGGCTATGCATTTCATACTAGTTACTTCCTCATAGCAATATATCATATTTGTAACAAACTCTCTATAATTTTCAATTGTTCTTTTTTGAACCTCAGCAATTCACCGTGAAGGAAAACGCTCCTGTCAACTGAGAAGCACAGGAGAGTGTTCTGGGAGGAAAATAGCCAGTCACCGCTGATTGTGGTATCCGATTATCTGTTCCCCTCTCTACGTGCAGCGAAACGGTGGGCACTGCTACCCTAATTCAAGGAGGAAGGCTGGGCGCCCGGCCAGCAGCATGCTGCAATGCTAGGGGGCAAGTTATCCAGTGGACTTCCAGGCCATCACAGCGCACAGGAGGGACACAGAACAACAGCAAATCAAACTCTGTTTGTCACTACCATATGTATGCAGAATACAGCATTCCTGGGAGTTCATTACGTATGGACGCTAGCCCCAAGTAACTGCTTAATTAGCATCTGCTTTGCAGTTAGTTTTCACAGCATGAGATAAAAATTAAGGTGCATGAAGGATAGAACAAAAAGGAGAGGAAGGGGAGGCAGACACGGGTGAAAAAAAAAAAAAAAAAACTACAGGCAGCTTTTCTCTAGGCACTTTCTGGGAGATGCTCACCTACTGTGCTCTGATGTTGGGTAAAGTTCGAACTGGCACAGAACTGGGCATCCAGATGGGTCTGGCAGTAAGGTGTTGGGTGCAAGGCTGGGGACAGCACGGATGAATGGCTCACACCACTGTCCTCACCATGCTTGTGAGAAACATCACCTTTCCATTCCCAGCAAACAAGGAGAGATCTCTAAGCTATGTGAGTACATGTGCATCAAACAGCAGGGACTGGGGAGAGCCATCAGGAGAGCACCAAGACAGTATCTATTTGTTAGTTAAATTTTCCTATACAGTTACCCTTAAGGGCATGTCTAAGGTTTGACCCTCCTGTACCAGTTCACTCTGATGAGGGTACAGACAGCAGAGCCCCTGAGATTGCCCTGCTCTGATTAAGCCCAGCCGTTCCTGATGGCCTCAGAATTACATCTACCAACAACTGAAAACAAGGCGGATCACTGCAGAAAATTCTCCCGGCACTCATGGGCATCCACGTGGGGATGGCAGCGACACAAGCAGAGAGATGCAAACCTTTCCTCTTCTCCCTGGCCCTTCACTTCATGCAAGAAATAAAGAAGGGGACAGTACCAGCTGCAACGTGAGACTGTTTTGCAAAGTCAGGGTATTAGAGAATTACACGGCTAATTCAGGACAGGGATTCCCAAGCTAGTCCATATGCTTCTGCTCCTCAGTTCTTATTGCTTTGCTCCTCTAGACAGTAACCAGTCTCTCAGGTGAGTCTTGTTGCAGCAGACGCTGCCTGATCCATCATTTTATTAATAGTATGATTACAGTATAAATATTTCATTCCGTGGTGTGTGTAGGAGGCTTCATTATGCCTCGGTATCTTTGCATGCGCATCCTTTTTAAATACAGCTCTGTTAAACTTATGGCAAATGTGTCAGTTCCAGCTCTTTCAATATTTCCTTTAATGCTCTCAGCATTTTCTCAAATGCTAATAATGTTAAATTCCAGGCCAATTTATTCAGTGAATAAAATCCACATCCAATAAAATAATTTCTTTTATAATACAGTCATACAAAAAGATGCAGTGAGAATTTAATGCAAATGGGAATTAAGTCTTCGAAAAAGAGAGCTGTCATTTTCCGACTTTATGTGCTGAATAATGAAATGGTACAGTAAGTACTGGTTAGGTGTCCAGGGCAGTATTTTCACATTTCAGTGTTTCACAGATAAACTTTGCCCCACTCTTGTTTTGTGTTGGTTTTTTTAAGTGTCCTAGTCACAGCCTTAATATAGATACTAACATCTTATTTTTTTTCAGAGTACTGACCGTGTTCTTGATATAGATACTGCCAACAGTGTTCAGTGATTTAATCCAGGAATTATCAGCAGTATGAACACCCAATTACACTTTTAACACAAGCAACTGCCACACTTCTGTTTGTGGCTCCATCCTAGAAAAGGCAGTGCAAAACACTTGCAAAGTGTATTTCAGTTTTCCCAGTCCCCAGGGTCTGCTAGCAGCTCACAGTTCTGATTTCAGAAGCGATGTGGGACTTTCTCAGTTTAAATAAATGATAAAATATTAAATTAAGATATCTCAAGTAGAAATTTAATTTTCAGGTGAATGCTGAGGAGAAATTCCAGCTCGAGTCACAAAAAAAAAAAGACACTTTGATTATGGTGCAGTGATACCAATGGTCTCCAAAGTGATTACGAGGAGCACATTTACTTCCAAAGTAACCATTAACATCTGTACCAAACTTCTAGTTAGAGCATGGTCTATTTTTTTAAAGCGGCTGTTTAAACGTGACTTAGAAACGTAAGTCCATGGTTCCATATGCGGGCACCCGCAGCAAGAGAGTACAAAATCATCTGTGAGCAGAACGGCAGCAAACCAGCACCGAGAGCTGCTGCGGAAGAAGCAGCTGAGAGGCAACAGCAGTAACATCCCCTAATGCTTGGTAAGGCACTTCGTGAAGCATTTCCAAGGGTGTGGGTATATCATGGACCCAGGTCACAGGTGGAGAATGGGATGCACGGTGTGAGGAAGCAACTTGACTAAGGTCATTGAGCCTGTCTTGGCAGAGCCAGCGCCCGAACGTGAGGCTCCCAAATAATTCTTCAGTATCCTCCCACCCATACGAAACCATTCTGCTCTCATGGATTTCGCGAGGAGGACAGATAACCTTGTGTAAAAACCTGTCATTTCAGATGAAGCATGAAATCAGGGTTAAAAGAGAGCCATCACAGGCTTGCGTGGCTGTCAGGGATATGTGCTGCTTGCAAAAGCACTGCTTACGGATCCTCATTCCCTTCCTGAAGCTTTAGTCAAATTGGATGCATCACAGTGACAGGGCTTTAGAGAAGCCTCAGCTCCCTTAACTGTGACAATGGAGAGGGTTTCAGCTACCCAACACACCAAATACTGTGACTGCCTTTTCTCTGTTACTAAAAGGAGAGAGAAGAATACCCATATGGTGCAGAGCAGAGCAGGGGAAAAATAAAGCAAGTTTTCAGAATTTTGGCGAAATTTTAGTTTGAAGAATTTTTCCTCTAAGCAATCATCACAGCAGAGAACAAGACTTAATGACAGGATCTGCCAGCAGGAAAAACCTGGAACATCCAGCATCAGAGTTTGCAGTCACCTGTTTGTGACAAGCAAAACCATGTCGAGTATTCACTGCACAAAACTCTGTCCCAACCACAGACAAGGCTTAAATGCGTTA
The DNA here is from genome assembly GCA_013398915.1 of Dromas ardeola. Classification (NCBI taxonomy): domain Eukaryota; kingdom Metazoa; phylum Chordata; class Aves; order Charadriiformes; family Dromadidae; genus Dromas; species Dromas ardeola. The sequence continues at coordinate 223,036 of VYZM01010165.1, forward strand.
CTGTTGTCGTTACACAAATGTGAGGGAAAACCTGTGAGAAGGTTTCCCTTCACGGAAAGAACTGGATTAGGAAAACATGCAACTCCTTTGGTTTTTTGGATATACCAATTTTTTCTTCTTTTTAAAAAGTTTAAAAGTGGCTAGCATAACTATTTTTAATATGCAACGGAAATTTCCTAGGGAAGAGGGTCAATGAACCAGGAGTCTGCTCAAACACGAAGAAGCACCGTTGGACTGAACCAACCCTGCCTCAACAAGCAGTATATAATACCCAAGAAAGGGAACATTTTGCTTTTTTTACATTTTAGTCTCCATTTATTATCATACAAGAAATTCTTGAAGAAAAAACCCCCTATCTTAGCACAACATACAGACCTGCCAAAAAAATCAAGACCAATTTTTAACTTAATTACATTAAGCTCTCACCTTCCTGGTCTTATTTTAGAAAATGAACAGCCCAGCGGCTAAATCCCGTACTTGGCTTGCAGCTGGAACGTGCGGCAGGCTTTGTGACCACTGAAGCAGTACGCCCACTGAGAGCTGCAGGGACGTTGCCACATTCTCATCCCAAGTACAACTTATAGCCCGGCCACAATGGCTGACCTGCGGCTTTTGCCATTAGTTTATAAAACTGCATGGCAGCATAAGTAGGCTGGTTGCCTTCCCTTTCTGAATTCTAATGATAATGAGGAAAAAAAAGCCTCAAGACAAAGTCATGTTCAAAAGGAAAACTAAGAACTATATTTGAAGACAAACTGTCCTGCAAACTCTCCCATCGTATGTATCAGTTTCCAGCAACAAATGTCCTGTAATCTAAGGAAGCTGCTATCTATTGCATGAAGACACAAGTTCATTCTGGTCATTGGCCACGTCTACCTCTTTTTTCAGCCATGGCTGTAGCGCTGGGTATCAGCTCAGTGGATATTCTTCTGCCATTCTCATGTCTGCAGCCATTGGGGAGGTGGCAGCGAACAGCACCCTGCAGGCTCAGGCCACAGTCATCACAGAATGATAGAATAGTTTGGGTTGGAAGGGACCTTTAAAGGCCATCTAGTCCAACGCCCCTGCAATGCGCAGGGACATCTTCAACTAGATCAGGCTGCTCAGAGCCCCGTCCAACCTGACAATATGACAGTTCTCCTCCCTCCCAGCTTTTAGGTGAGAGGTAAGTACAGCTTAGCAATGCATGTGGTTGTAGGGCAGGAAGGAGCTCCTTCCCACCACCACCATCCCCTGCTGGGCCCATCCTGGGGGCATGAGGGGCAGGATGTTCACTCTGCTCTCCACTTACTTTCCAAGGTCTCCTCCATTCTTGGGAGGGACGTCTACACCAAGCAGAGGCTTATATTCAAACTTACCTCATTCAAAGGGCTGATGAGAATCAAGGTCATGTCTATGATTGCGCCACTAAGAGTAGCAGAAGTAGGGCCTGAAGCAAAGGTTCTGACTTGGGCTAAAAATTCCGTATATATGCAATATTGTGGCACAGGCACACTTTCAAAGACACAGATATCCCAATGCATTATTATGGTTTTGCATGGAAGTCTCTGCTTCCTTTAGATTCATATCTAACTCTCTTTACATCATTCAGAAAGCTTTGGCACTTGAGAAACCCATTGAAAAGCCTCCTTTGCACCGTACTTTATTGACTTATTTAGTATCTACAGTTGCTGTTGTCAAAGGATGGAATCGAGTTACCCACCAACATTACAACCAGTGAGCCGTGAAAGCACATTAGTGCTACCACCCAGTCAGCTATTTAACACAGTATTTAAAATATACACTCAGACTATATTTTCAACCCTAGTATTCAATCTATAGCTTGAAAACAGATACAACTTCAGCATTCTTATTAGAGAAAACACTGCAAGAAACTAGCCCATGAAATAAAGCATTTTAGAGCAATGTATAATGGCATTGCACTCCCTTTCTAGTGGATAAAAGTGAACAGGCTTATGGGTGGAAATAGTTCTTTCTTCACCCATTACTGATAGATACTATTTAAATTGCACAAGTTCACACTTCAAACGCATTGAGTGAATCTTGATGCAAAAGAAACAACATAGAAGATTCAAAATTGCCCGCAAGTAGATCTAGTTGTGCGATTCCTCAAAGCTGATAACTAGTTGTTCAAAGCACTCTGCATTTGATTAAAGTTTGTCCAATTTATGGCAGAAGTCCAAAAACTGTTGAAAACTGTGGGATTGCTGTCACAGAAGGTCCTGCCCTGTCCCAGGGGATCTGGGAAATGCAGTCTGCCCAGTGAGACTGGTATTCAGGACATACTGGTGCTGGGGAAAATAATGAGAGGATAATTAGATACTGAGTATCTGAGAATCTCTTGGTTCAACAGATCTCACAAAATATATCGCTTTTGGCAAAATTTTAAACTGGTACCAAAATCAGGACTACAAAAACACCCTGGGATCCACCACCATTGTTCTGCTTACAGATCTACTGCAAGTCCCTGGTGATTGAATTTTATCAGAGAATCCAAAATACCACTTCCTTTTTGAAGGAACCGAATCTTATACTTAAACGCTGCTCTCTAGAATAGCAAGTTTAGCCAATATCATGTCAGATAACATAGAGTAAGATCTTAGGAGAGGTTATCTATTAATGGAAGAAAACTCTATATTTGTTTTGAAGCAGCTTTCTGAAGGATGTATCTCATGTCTGAAGGCAGCCTGTTATGTTAGCAGATATGTTCTTTTTATCATATCCCCAAAAAGGATATTTAAGAAATGAAGATGCAACGTGCTGCTTGACAAGTAGACTCCACAGAAAGTTACCTAATTTGTCTTATGTATGGAAGCAATCATTTCTCTTATAACATTTTCCATTAGACTTGCTTAGTAAGGAAACCATTTCAAAGCTACTCAGTGTTGAATTTTGACGTTCTCCCTTTCTCTTTTCTGAAATTAGAGCTGTAAATCGAGCTATGCAGAAGATATTAAAGTATGCCCTCTGCAGCGTAGCAGGTCACAGAAATTCACATAGTGGGCTCAGACGCCACACAGTAATTGCACCACCGTGGCCCTGGGCAGCTTCCAACTGCTCAACGCAAGACTCAAGCCGAGCGGCTGATCCTGTACAGCAGCAGGAATGACAAGGCTGCGTCCACAAGGCTGCTAGAGATGACTTATAGAGATAGATTAAAAAACTAAATATTTATAACTTGACTCAGGAAAAGGTGTTAACTGTCCATTTATATTTAAAGGACATAAATATCAAGGAGGGAGAGGAATTGTTGCGGAGGTTTACAGACCATAACTGAAAATAATGGGACGAAGCCGTGCCAGAGAAGTGCAGGTCTGACCCTGATTTTCAAATACAGGCAAGACTCCCACTTAGACCCACAGAATTTCACTGCCAGAATACGCTGTATCTGGGTTAATTAAGATTTCCTGAAATATTCACTGAAATCTGCACTCACTGACGAAGGGCACTGACAATGCGTTTCACTGAGATCATTTGCTCTCTGCGAGCATTTTCAAAGGGCTGACTCATCTCGTCTTGTCTCGTCCCAGTCTGTACTGGGGGTGCTTTGAAATATGGAAGAGTGCAATGGAGACGCTCTCTCCTGCAGATGCCTGACCAGAAACCCAGGGAAATGGAAGACATTTTTTCATGAAATACAAATCAACACACACCTCTGCAGCGCGGGGGAAATCTGAATGTGCTGTTTGATCTTTTTCAATACAGATTAGTGGATGACAGTGACCCCTGGTCTTTATGAACATCAAATAAGAAGTGTGCAAACATGGTCAGCAACCATATTTTACAGAGGAACTACAGTCGGGTGGACACCTGCAAGAAGACAGCAGAAAAGCAAAGGGATGTTGACCTCCATCCTTTTGGAGATCAAAAGTACCTCGGTACTCAAGTTCTCAGGCTCACTACATCCCACAGGGGGGAACTGTGTAATGTTATCTAATTTGAGCAGCCTGGTCTAGTGGGAGGTGTCCCTGCCCAGAGCAGGGAGTTGGAACTAGATGATCTTTAAGGTCCCTTCCGACCCAAACCATTCTATGATTCTATGAATTTCCTAGAATTCGTCCTTAACAAAGAAATGGTCACTCTAAAGAACAAACAACAGAATTTAATTGGTTCAAAATAGGCAACAGAATTAGAAAGGTTTATAGGGACAAAAGTTGACAGGAAAGAAAAAAGAACCAAATTTAATTTTCTCATATCCAAACCCAAATGCAACAGGCTTTAGAGATCGGGCAAACTTCCAACCGTTGTCTAACACAACAACTATCAACTCAACACAGGAGAAGGAATCACTGAGATACTCCAGCTTCACTTTTATGCCACACAGTTTTCCTTGGTGATACATTTACCTTCAAACTCCCCCATTCTCTCATGGATTGATTAATTCTTAACTAATGCAAAAGAACATTCCACTTCCTCCTCCCAAAGCATTAGTTGGTCTCAACTCTTTCAAGGTGCTAATAAATTTCTGTTAGGCCGAGTGCTGTTCCCTGGTGTTGACTAAATTATTAATGGGCTGTAAACTCAGAACGAAAATATGCTTTTCAATTTGGTGAAGCAAAGTTTAGTACTTCCATACACTGTGCATATATTTTATTGACATTTCAACAAATGAACTTTCCTGAAGCATGTTGATAAATGCACAAAGCTCATTGACACTTCTCAACTCAGATCAAATACAGCAAAAAACAATTGCTTTGGGACACCCATCTCAGGGATACAGAGACAGACATCCAGAGATCTAGAAAAACTACACAGAACGGGGAAACCATGTTTTGTCGTGATAATTGCGTCATAGTGGCAATTTATTCACCTGCTAAACTGTTTATGGCTCTAACAAACAAGCAGAGAAGAAATATCACAGACCTATATAAAGAAAAATTATGAAGATCTGCACGCTGTGATAACAGAGGGAGATGGTTACAGCAAGAAACAAGTTACTGATGAGATACTTGAACACACAAAAGACGATACACTCCAGCCGTGGAACAGAACAGACGCATCCTCTCTTAAGGCCTGTCTGCTTAAGATAAAAAATATAAATGGATTGAATTGTGGGGTTAAATTCAGCTGGGAGTTGAAAGCAGGAAAAAGAAGCTGATGTTTTACATGCATGAGCCTGTCTAAAGAAGAATTTACCTGGCGTCTGAGACTTCACAGACAGGCTGCCTTACAGCCACGCTTCCCAGCCACAAGACACGACACTTTGCTTGGTGTAGAGTGTTTGTCTTTTCACTGTCAAACATTTTCCCAGTAGCAAAATATTGCATTTATTGAGAGCAAAGCACTGGTGATCCAGACACTTGCAACAGCTTGAGTGGCATGAGTGAATGTGTAGCTATGCTCAGTGTTTTCCATTTTTTACAGGAAATAACATTATGACTGAACTAGAAAGCAGATGGGCAGTAATCTGATAGTTTTCAAGCATCACAGATACGTATCTGTTGGTTATAGGGAAGCTGCCATTGCTTTGTCATACAGGAGACAGCAGCACAGAAAACATTTTCTTCCATACGCTATTTTCCACCTTCCTTAATAGTGATAATTTCAGACAAAGATGAAAAGAAGAGATGCTGAAGAGAGATCTGAAATACAGGAACCCACCTGAAGACAAAGGCGAGCTATCAGGATTAGTAAATCTAACAAAACCAGAGACCACCTGATTTTGTATTACTGAAGAGAGTTTACGTTCTCCATCAGAAAGAAAGGGACTATCAAAAGATGTGTGGCGTTCTTATTACGTCTTAACATCGTGAGAGAAAGTTGCACCAGGAGCACAAGGTGCCGGTTTCATTCTCCTCAGAAGACTAGAAGTGATGCTGCCAGCCACATACGTGTTATCCCGATATAAGAAGACTTTTTATCCTCAGAAACTTTGGTTTAACCCTTGTACCCTTGTGACTAGGACTAAAGTTCTGTAAAATCTAAACTATGCTCAAGAAGGCCACAGATATTTGCAATTTTGCGTTGCCACAAACACCAGAAAGAGTGCTTCAGAACAAAACAGGTTTGTCTCTGGGTTTGGCAAGAACTGAGCTGTTCCCATGTTCATGATGTGGCACTTAATATACACCTGCACACTGATGAGACATTATTTTAAAAGCCTGTGTACTCCTCAATATACAAATGACTACTGAGCGTTCAACTTCCACCTCAGGGAAGGGAACGTTTGGAGAACAGATGGTGAAATGGGGTTCCAATATAAAGCTTCAGTTTTTTACATAAATTACTTAACAGAAATCTTAAGACATGCTCTGTCTTTTAGACACTTCTTAGTGCCAGAACCATGTTATGGACTTCAGAAATAGGTGGGTTATCCAGACACTCTGGTGAGGTACCACATTCCATCCTCAGTACAAGCATCAGCAGTACAGAGAAACATAAAACTCAGGGAGAATTCTTTTGTCAGGATTTTTTTCTGACACAAGGGAGACGTTACTATGGGAAAAGGAACAATGAGAAATAATGTAAAACAATACAAGACAAACAAATCACCCGAAAACAATCAAAAAAAGCCCTGTTTTTCTCCTCCACAGTCTGTTTCACAATAAATTTAAGCCGTTTAACTCCAAAGCACTAAGCATCTCTACTTCAGGTGGGAAGTCATTTGGTTCCAGGTAGCAGTTTTATTTCAGGGGATACAAGCTTCTTTCTCAGCTACTAAATTGCATCAGAAAACCAAGAGCAGCCTGAGGTTTCCTCCAGGTTTTTAGTAAAGTTAGTTACTTTATATTTCAACTTAAGGTTACAGGCTGAAACATTTCTACTGCTGCATTACTGCTCACGCAATGCCCATGAGAGTGGTATTGGTATGATTTGTCATCTAGAAAGGCCTCGAGGGAGTTGACCGGCATTTCAAGGACCAGAACGGCTGAGGCTGCTTAGAGGAGATTTAAAGCACCCTGTTCTCCAGCATCTTGCATCATAGCGGTGCTTTCGGGCCCGTGCCTGGCAAATATATAAATCTCCAGAAGGAAATGCATTAAATTCTGACTCTATGGCTAAAGCTGAGCATCAGTTCTATCAATTAAACACAGAAGTCATATATTTCATTTCATCCAAAATCAGAGAAGTCTTTATACATGAGCACAATCAGTTCCGCAGCCCGCGGGTACTTGGAGAACTATAGCAAAAGAAAAAGTCCAGTAAACAGAACTACAGTTAAACTACCATGGCTGCTTTGTCTGGGCTAATGAGTACCATTTGGGTTCCAGAACTGCAAGGTTTAAAGAAGAATAAGTATACTTTTAATCTTACAACTTTTATTTTCTTCCCTCCCAACCATATCAGCAATTTCTTTTGTAAAAGTGCCTGGTAAGCTCAATTAATCATTAAAAATACCTTTTATGTCACATCACACTCACTTTAATGTCTTGCCTTGTGCAGGAAAGACTGAAAGTGAAGGTGCCCCCTGCACCCTACAAGGCTCCTCTACTAATCCCAGGACACCAAACAAATACATTTAAGAATATGTTTAAAAATGTATTTTTAAAATGTGCTACAGTTCTGCACTGTAGTCGCCCAAGGGCAGCGCAAAGACCCTGAACATGCAGAATTCTCTTTAAAAATAAACATAGCCCAGCCTTTATAAATACTGATTTGATATTAAACATAAGAAATAAACTTACTCATTTTGCATACTAAAATTGCAAATATCTCAAAAGTAGGCATCCTCTCCACGCCTTCTGTGCCGAATTTCCGTGTTGCTTTTCCACTGGTGGTATCCCAATAACCTGCCTGATCAACAGTCTAACCACATGCCTCTCCTTCCTACGTTCATCCAAGAGCAATAGCTTCTGACTTGTTCCCTTTTTCGACTGAAACAATGACAAGGAAGATTTCGACATCAACATGAAGGTATAAATCACAAACTAAAGACTGTCACAACAGATTTCAGAGTGCAATACCACAATCAATCCTCAGAGCAAAGCCCACCAGGTGAGCTGGAGTAGATGCTTCCCATAACAATTCTCTTCCGTATAAAGGACTCCCACATACACATATTTCCCAACACTCCTTGTTTCACAGCCTACCACGGTCTAAATCCACAGTGCAGCTTTTTATAGACACCACACAAACCAGGTATTGCTGAAGATAACTGCCAGTCCTAGTCTTCTGGGGCTTAGGATTCATTTTGTTTTAAGGCAGAATATTTTGCTTTGTATATTATCATTAGCCTGAGGGCAACAAAGGAATACTACTCGTTATGTGAGGCTTACAGAAGAGGTAGTTTTTTAAAAATGAAATCCTAAAGCCTGATGAAATCTACCATTGTGCCGAGTTCCGAGATACGCTGGGGTGAACAATGGCTATATATGGGCCGCCTTTTCAAAAGCATTCATTTTTGACTTACCTCCTAAAACCCTCAGCATCATTTCTGCAGCCAATGTAAGGACCATATGACCCAAATATTAATTTTTACTTCAGTGTATTTGCAGGTTGTTTTTTGTTTATTTCTTTGAATTGGCGCTTCTTTCCAAAATGCTACTTAGACTACATCAGATGTGTATTTTTAAGGGTTTATTTTTGATCTGTCAGTATTCATATTCACATCCAATAACTTTTTTATCTGCTTACATCTAAAAACCCTTGAAAGAGGCATTTATACATTTCAAACAGAAATGTTGAAATACAAGCCTGCTCTTTATTGTAATGAGGCACGACGGATGGTATTTCCACATCCAACCCCTCTTCCGTTAATAGTTCCAGAGTTCCTTAAAATATGAGAAATACCACACAGCCTTACACTACAGCATATTTATTCCATTGATAATGTGCAATGTGCCTGGTTCAGTGTGATGCTTATTGCTCTCGGAGGCAATGAATAAATTGTTTAAGGAGTGTGGAGACTGCCCCTTGTGCAGAACTCCCCAAGCCAAGGTTGATGAGGGCATCTAAGGAATGTGGAGGGGGACTACAGCTGGGTACCTAAGGCATGAGCTCAGGACGTCGTGTATGAAAAGGCACAGAAATATCGCGTGCCATGACAGAGTCGATGGCACACACATACATTAGAGACTGATCAACTGCTGCCGAGAAAAAGAATCTGCCCTACCCAGGCTTTGGAAACCAAACTGATTTCAAAAGCCAAAAATGGCAGGTTGGAATCAAAAGGCTTGGAAAGGATCAAAGTGTAACCCTTCTGTGGTGAATTAGTTGTTCTATACCAAGTGCAGGATGCAAGCTAAGGTATAAAACTGGTAACCAGAAGGTGCTCCAAAGTGGATGTGACTGAAAATTGAGGATGCTATGTCTAGTACGGCCAAAGAGAGAGGTGAGCATGACCAAAACCACCATAATCTTTCTGAAGAAAAAAATATAGCAGCTACTACAAAACTGTAGGTCATTCAGAGACAGAAATATTTCATATGTGAATCTAGTACCACGTTTTGCTACCACCTCAAATCTCAGCTTCGCTCCAGAAGTGAGGCACTCGCTAGCATGGGAAAATACTCCCTTGGTATTTCATCCTCAAAATCTTAGTGGTGTTACAGCTGTAAAGAACATATGGCCCCTTTCCTCAGTTGATAAAAACCATCCTAACATCAGTCAACAGGAGCAGAAAGGAAAGGAAAAAAGCCAAGCAGAAGTTGTTTCTTAGCATTCAGATAAGATTTTGCTGGCTGATCTGAATAGTAATTGAAACGAGATAACCAAATGCATAAAATCTAGAGTGGTGCAGAACTAATCAATGAATGTGAGGACAGTGAGTAGCTTTTACAGTGTCCAGATGAAATATGAAAAAATCTGTATTTGGAAAGGGAACAACTTTAAGCTTCAGAAATGACTGCAAGAGAATGTGCCTTGTGTTCCATTTTCTGTATATTGATCATCAATATCTGTCCTGAAATTAGCATTACAGCAACACTGATCTGAACAGGTACCACAACATGAGTGTACAGAAATATTGCAAGATTTTTGTTACTGGTACATGAATAGGAACCAGAGATTAGGACGACAGAATCCTTCATAGTACGGACTTCTAATGAAGCCACTGTTTGATTTACACAGACAACGCTTCAAAAGAAAGCCAACACCAGAATTTGATGACAGGTGAATTTCATTGTTCCTGGAGACAATGGGAGAAGAAAAGAGAGGAAGAAAAATTCAAAGGAAATCATTTTCAGCTCTGACACAATAAACATGATACCATCTCAATGGAGTCTGCTCATTCCAATGCAAGGGAGCTTGCAAGGTTAAGAGGTTTCTTACTGCTAGCAGGAGTTGTCACAGAGCAAGGGTTAGGTAGGAAGCAAAGCATGCCAGTCCGAGAGCAGTATCTTACTGACTTATAGCAAGATCCTATTGCCAGGTGATTAATAAATATAATCAGTTCGGTACGATCCACAAAGTAAGCTTTTCAGCGTGCGACCTGTTAACTTGGCTCTATTCAAGAGGAGGCACCGGAATTTTTATAACTGGGAATCTATCATAACTAAAGAACTCATTTAAACGGTCGATGAAAAAATACTATAAAAATCTGTATTACCCTTTCGAATATCAGCGACATGAATATTTCATATTATCTCCACCCAATCTCGGTTTAAGGATGAACTGGAGAAACAGTAGCCCACATAATGATTCTCAATAAAACATATTTGTTTTGTGGCATTCACATCCAACGTAAACTGCAAGGTTGCATTGTGTCTGCGTAGCATATCGACCTGCAATTATATTATCCATTCCCTTTTCACTTTAATTTAAAGTATTAGAGCTCAAAAAGAAAGACAACACTCTGACCTTGTTAACAGGCTGGGACAGCTTGAAGAAGGCTTACTTTGTTCGCTTACGTTCCCAAACTGCACAGTTCAAACAGACCAATCCAGACTTACCTGCAAGAAAACAGAATACAAATTTTGGGTTACAGCTTCAATTTAACAAAAATCTGTCACTGAGAAGTGAAAATAAATAATGGATCTCTGAAAAGTTTCACAGTACTTAGAGTTAAAATAACTTTTTGCAGTATAATGAATTATTTATTTGACGGTACTTTTTTTTCTCCTGGTCCTTAAATAATTAAGATAGCCGTTTTCATCCCAATAATTTAATTACCAAAGGTTGCATTGCCAAAGGGCAAAACATAGTATCTGTTGACTTTCTTCTTCTCACAAAGCACTGTTTTGTCTGTTCATATAGTCTTGCCCCCCACCCCCAGCTTTCCCTTCCCCGCTGCTTCACAACACAACAGAGTATTTCAGCATTGCTTAAAACAACACGACTGAGCGCAAGGATAAGCAGACTAGGGAAGATGGGGTTTGTACGCTTTTAAATGAGCTTTTAAATAGAAGAAAGGTAATGAGCCACCAGCCACATGGCGAACTTCTGTTTCTACAATGGAAGCAAGTGCTTGGGCCCTAAACTTTCGAGTGAAGCCAGCTGAGCTTTTACAGCAGTGTCCTTACATCAGTCTCCCAGCAGTTTTCTTCACAGGAGGAGACTGGGGTGAAAAATGTTTAGGAAACATTTTTTCCATTTGCCAAAGCACAGTATATTCATTAATGGCAGTTTAATAAGCATCATGAGAAGGGACTCTCTCACGATGGGTGACAGGCTGCCATTTCCACCTCAAAATGCTCCACGCAGTATATCCCACCCTGGGTTTCGTAGGCTTCTAACACCCCTGGCTGCCCAATGCATCGATATGACCCAGACGTCAAACCACAGCACGCTCCTTTATAAACCCGAAGGATGATACCACCACAAACAGCTCTCCCCTGCACAAGGTCTCCGCGCCCCTTCACCCCACAGCCCCGGGTGCTGCGATACGCGTTCTGCAGCACAAGCGACAGCAGCCGCTCCGCAGCTCCCACCCAGCAGCTCTGGGGCTGCATCCACCACTGCACACCTCTGTAGTTTTTCACAGTGAAACCAGACCAAGGAGATGTTTTGCTGTCCCCAGTGTCAGAGTATTTTGACAACTCTGTAGGAAACATCAGCTTATTTTTTTTCAGAGACTGGAAGATGGAGACTTTCCTAGTACGTTCCTACCAGTACACAGGATCTGACTACCCAGGGTGTGTTTGTCTTCCCATGGCAGATGGGCATGCCTGGTCTCCTTTCTCCTCCTCCTCCTGCCCAGGAGGCAGGCCCTGCAGGGAGGCAGGAGGGAGTCCACGGTTTTTCAGCTCAGAATTGGTGGGGGAAACGGGTGCCTGACCTGGGGGTCTGTCTCAGCAGGGGCAGTGGGATCTGCGAGGAGCTACCACCCAGGGGACAGCAAACCCATCATTGAAATGAGAAGGTCCAGGTAGTCCAAGAAATGCTCCTCAGCTGAAAACTCAATGTTTACATAAAAAGATCCTGAAAAAACATTACTTCCAGGCTCAGCACGCTGTCCCTCAGATAATATTACAGCCCCAGGCACCCAATACTTAGTATGTCAGAAAGCAAGAGTGTTGTTGCTTGCCAGGTACGTGTTACGTGGTGCACTCCAAGGATGTTTTCACCCCGTGAGGACCAGGGCTTATGAACGTGAGGCTGCTCCTATCTATCTATAGAGGGCCTCATCTGCTCGGTCTTCCTGGTCAGGTGTCCTGTAGCAGACCCCCACTGTAATGTCTCCTGTGCCTGCCCTCCCTTTAATCCTGACCCATAAGGTCAGTCGGCTCTTCATCTATCCCCATCTGGAGCTCCATAGACTCCAGCTGGTCACTGACATAGAGGGTGACACCCCCTCCTCGTCTCCCCTGCCTGTCCTTCCAGAAGAGCCTGCCTCCCTCCATTCCAACAGTCCAGTCACAGGAGCCACCCCACCACACCTCCGTGATGCCAATAAGATCACAGCCCTGCAGGCGTGCGCACGTCTCCAGCTCCTCTTGTTTATTCCCCGTGCTACCTGCGTCTGCATAGGTGCATTTACGTTGGGCCCTGATGAACCTGACTTACCACCACCTCAGTGCTCCATCCACAGTGAAGACAGCACTACCCTGTCCTGAAAGGTACTCTGAGGTCGTCAGCTCAGTGATGAATGGAAGACAAACAAGGAAATTTATCTTATTCTTTTACCCTCTCCAACCATCAATTGAGTTCAATTTATCTACTTTAACATTTTACCATTACGCTGCTGATTCAGGCCCTAGTGTCAAGGGGCTGCTGGAAAAGGCCGGTTGGAGCTGCAGGGTCCGACACGGTCTCTCCGACAGGTTACAGCTGGCAGAGCCGTGCTGAGACGCGCACAGCACCACTGAAGACACCAACACACCGGGGCTGTATTTAAACACTGCTGGAAGACCTAACCCAGCTAAGTAACCGGGAAGGAAAATCCAATATGAATTCAAAAAGGACCTTATCCCCACCTGGTGGCATTGATATAATTGTCAAGAAAACAGCGAGCCAGCAGTCAGCCTGAGCTCGGAAATACCATTTCCTCCAAACTGCATTTCAGTCCTACTATAATGGAAAGACACTATTCGGTATCTGTCAAACGCTGACAGTCAATGGCAGATGCAGTTAAAAACCGCCCAGATTCCTGGCGTCCGAACTTAACGAAAGACTTACCAACCTTTTAAACAGGAAAGCGCCGCTGCAGCTTCCACTGTTCAAGCCGCACCTTTCCCGTACTGCTCCGTGTTACGGCCGCCCTGCTTTACCTTGGGGGCTTGATTTAGTGCTGGGCCGTGGTGGGATACTGCTGCCCTCTGCCGTCTCTGTTTCATACAGACACAAACCCTCCTCTACCCGCGAATAAAAGCAATGAATATTGCAGGAAGAAAGAGAAAAATGGTGATAGCCGTACAAATTTAGGTTTATCTCTGCGAGGAATTTTCCTCCTTTCCTGATGAATAAGTGGCTCCAATGTGTGCTTTACTGACTTTGCACATTAACACTCAAAATTTCAAAGGGACTATTTGGGCATTCCTAAGATAACCTTATGTGGCTGCACAAATAAACTTTGATGTTTGTATGTGCCATCCTTGGAGAATCTCGTCTTCCTTCCCACGGGAATTTGCATCTGTGGCCCAATCCCCAATGCCCCCACAACAGCAAACACGCCCCAGTGGGTGGTAGCAATGAGAGGAGAACTTGCGATGGGCTTCTAGCGCACGCACTGCTCTGCGCCTCCTGGGGCAGGAGCGGAGGCCGCCTGCTCGCCCAGCCCAGCACAGGGTGACACTGGCTGCCGGCGCCGAGAGGGTGCTGTGTCCCCGCGCAGGGCTCAGCGTAGCCTGACACAGGCGGCAGGCAGAGAGGAATGGGGAAGCAAGAGCCAAGGAAGCCGCGGGTAGGAGCAGCCAGGGCCTCTCTCTTTTTGTTGTTGTTTCATTTTATTTATTTCCCCAATCCCCACCCAGTGCGATGACAGGAAACAGCTAAAAGGCAGAGCTGAGCCCCAGCCTAGCTCTGGGTGCCACCAAGCTGGAGCAGCCAAGGCTGGCTGGCCTGCAGCCCAGGGAGACGCCAGCTCCAGCCAAGAGCATCCTTTAAGGCTTGTTTCATACCAGAAGCTTGCCAGGCTCAAAGTCAAAGCATTTAAAACTTTCATTCAAATGAAGGCGATGCATGTTAAAGATGCAAATACAGTCATAAGCCTTCCATCTTATTTGCATTATTGAATTTCTGCCCTTAAATGTAACTGCTGGTGATGGGGTGCTGAGAGGTGATAAGAACATCACAGTGCCCATCCCAGCCACAGGACACCTCCTGGAACATGCCTGTCCCCGGCGGGAGCAGGATTTGAGTCAAAGCTTCTTGTAGTGAGTACAGAGAGTAAATGGTCACCAAGAAGAAAGGACTAGGGTAGAGAGATGAGAGGGGTATAATAGAGGGTGCAATGAAATGTAGGAAGTGTTGGTTTGATGTGGATGTGTGCTAGATCAGGCTGCAAGGAGAGGAAAGGATAGCTCTTGAAAATGAGGGTGTAGGAAGAAGACAAAGATATGAAATCCCAACTGAAAAGAGAGAAATACACCAAGAGGCCATTTGTGCCAGCAGCTGGCAGCATCCACAAGGTCCTTCATGGGTTTTGCTCCTTGTCCTCTTCGTCTAGCACAGCACTGGAATGACAGCCAAGCCAGGACTATTACAAACATTCGTTGGTCCCTTCCTAAGGGACCTCTCTCCTTTTGGGAGAACAGAAGATTACGTGAGGTAAGGGCAAGACAAGGTGCTTAAACATAATGGGTACCTGCGGACCAATTGCTGGAGAAAAAATAGACCTTTTAACCTGAAGTCAAAGGGGGATGGTGCATTGCCTTCTGGCTAAAACCAGCTACAGGAGATGTTTTGATCTTACCTTCTTATATTAACATAAAGCATATACTGAGAGTCAATAGGGACTCCCTGATAACTGCCAAAATTACAGGTGCTGCTTTGCTAAATATTGCCTCTTTGGAAAATTGCACCCTTAACGCTCAAGCCTTCTTTCTGTTTTTATACCGAGTTTAGGAAAGTAACTCAAAACCAAAGCACCTACTGAGATACGTTATTTCTCTCCTGAGCAGCGGGGGCCTCTCTCTAAGTGAGCAGCGCCCAGGTGACGGGCTTAATCTGACTTGGAGATATGCTCCCTGCATTTCACAGTTTTTAGGAGGAAAGCAAGAAAACTAGAAACTCATTATTAGAAAGTCTGCTTTATAGACTGCTAAGACATCTTCTCCCAGGTACAAAGAAAGCATTTGGAGAAGGGCTCAGTTTTGGGTTTTTTTTTTCACAGCATAATCCACTTTGTAGGTGCTTTCTTAACAGCTTCTCTCTGTTTTATCACTAAATTGACAATGCCATGAAAGAAATCATAACCCTGAAGCTAAAGCAGCTTTGCATTCTCAGGGCTGTTTAATGACAAACTACAGTAATATAGACACCTTTTGGAGTAAATTACCAAACGTTTGTCAGTGACACAGACAGGCACCAGACCTCAGAAACAATAAATAGTTAGTCTGCAGCAAACACGTTAAATACTTGGCCAGTGTTTTGTATTTCCACTATCAATTTCTTTGCATTTCCCAAGAAAACTTGTCATCCTGTGACCATTTCCTTTCACTCTTATACCTCCTAAGGATATAAAACCGTTATCTTAGCTATAGATACACATGCTAATGTGATATTTTCATACCCAGTACATGTATATGCAAACTGTGCTTGGCCATTGCCAGAAGGATCCAAGGCCTTGTGCCACCTGCTCCGGCACATGAAAAAGAAGCAGATCCCAGCTAGACAGTCCATCTCAGGGAGCTTGTGTCACACTAGAGATACAGAGACCTACAGCTGATGTCTCAAAGGTCCCCCATGAAGTCCTCTTTGGTGGCAGTTACTGCACAGCGAAGTTAATGAACCAGAGCCCCCAGATCTGCTGTCTGGTGTAAGCTCAGAATAAGGCAGCAAGGCTCCCCCCCAAGAAAATCCCAGCCTTTATGCAAGCACAGCAAACCAGTTTCTTCCTTGCCTGACTCCTATGGAATTAACCACTCCCAACTTACAGGAAATGACGGAAATGTTGTCATTTATATCTGACCTCTAACACAGCCAATGAACTAAACATCTTTAGCTGTGAGGGCACTCTGCGGAGCAGGAATGGAGAAAAAACATCCTGGAGTCCAGGAACTACCCAGTTAAAAGGGCATAGACGGTGTGATGAACACCCGGTTCATCTTAGCATTGCTGATAGCCCGCTGCACCAATGGCAAGTTGTCATAGTGCAAATACTACAGGATGGGTTATATTCCACATGGTTAACTCCATTTAGAAAAGCGTTCAGGCATATGGGTATTCCCGTCTCTATTCAGAGCGCTCGAGGATATACTTGGCTTTCGGGCTGATGACATCTAAGCACGTGCCTAATTACTGATTTGAAAAAAGTCTGGAGATGCTGCAGTGATGGATAACACAGAAAACCCTAAGCGAAAGCAAGATCTTCTGAAAAGTGAGCAGCTAAATTGAATGAGCTACATCCCCTGTAACTGCTAGGTCAGAGCATTTTGCAGGCTACCCATCTGTAAATTAACACATTTCCACCAAAGCCATACAGCTCCTAGCTTTATGGCATTACAGGCTGTCCTTAATATTGCTTTTATTCAACTAACGCAACACACAAACCAAGTCTTTTCATTATCAGCCTATAATTTACAACCAGTAAAGACATAAGCGACTGGAGACTGCAGTCCCTGCAACAATTATCTTTTCACCCTTTCCTTACTCCAGGGAAACTCTTCCTCCTTGGAGGGGATAGGGGTGAAGGAGGAAGGAAAGGAAATTCCTTATAAGCCTAGTGCAATCCGTATAATTGAATTGTGCCTGCAACACTGTTTTTGTATCAACAGCAAACATTACAGCATGAAACACTTCATAAAAGCAGCAAAGTGTGTCTGGGGAGCTCTGGAGATGGAGTCCCTCAGGTCTTTGGCTGTACCAAAGAATAGACGGGGCAAGGCCAAAGCTGTAACACCAGCTTTTCATTTACTCTAGCCATTCTCTCACAATATATATATGGCAACAATTAATTGCTTTTTCAGAAGTCCCAAACAATGTGACCTTCTGTTACAGATGTGAGAAAAAGAGTTAAAGGTACATTTTGTCTAACCATCTCAGACATTATTTTTTGCAACTGAAGAGACTCCAGTCACAGAGACAAGAATTAATAACTAGTTACCTGATGAAATTAACGTTTTTTGTTTTTTTAAAAATTGATAAGCAACATTAAAAAAGAACAAACAACAAAGTAAACCCCCAGAGCTTTTTCCTTTACCCAGATACCAAGTGCAGACCAATCTGCAGTGATGTTTGTGCTTCTGAGAGACGGGGAAATCCTCCTTTGAGTACATTGCTCCCTTGGTTTCGTATGATGGTTAAAAAAAGCTTAATAAGCAGCCTGAGATTTCTTACTGCCATTTTTCCATTTCCTGTGTTATCACAGGCAGTTGGCATAGCAGCTGATAATCTTAACAGAGTGAGAGAAACATTTTTATAAAGAGACTTACAGGAATTAACCTATCTCCAGTGAATTCATTTCCACTTTGAGTTTTTCTACAATCTCAAAGGCCATCCCCATTTCACACTCTCGGGCGGCTCAGATGATGTAAAGTGTTCTGTCATAATAGCATCAAAGTGAGAAAAAGCATTAAATCTCCTCTCGGGTACGTAGATGTTTAAAGTTCAGGAGTTTGCAGCAAATGTGAAGTTTCTGGGGTTTTCATTTCCTTTTTTTTTTTCTTAATTACTGTGCAGTAGCTAAATCATTCCCCGATTTTGAGTGGCTTGTACAGCCTCACGTCAGTAAGACTGCTTCACAACACACTATAGATACAATTCAAGGCACCAAAGACCACGGCCATCCCAGTCCTCCTCACTTGCAAACAGTGTAAGGCACCCCGTGCCCCTCTTGCCTGCGAATCCTGGGGCATCCTCACCCACGCTGCCGTCCTGCTGACACACGGACACGGCCCAGCAAAATCACTGCTGTGCCTCGGGTGGAGTATAATTATGCCGGGGGTGGAAACTTAGCACGGATTTCTCCACCTAAAAGGCAACTGCAGTCCTGTGGATGGCTAGCTGCAATCAGTAAAAACAACAGGATGACCATGAGCCAGCGGTGTGCCCTTGTGGCCAAGAAGGCCGATGGCATCCTGGGGGGCATCAAGAAGAGCGTGGCCAGCAGGTGGCGGGAGGTCATCCTCCCCCTCTGCTCTGCCCTGGGGAGGCCGCGTCTGGAGTGCTGTGTCCGGTTCTGGGCTCCCCGGTTCCAGAAGGACAGGGAGCTGCTGGAGAGGGTGCAGCAAAGGGCTACCAAGATGATGAGGGGACTGGAACACCTCTCTGATGAAGAAAGGCTGGGGGACTTCGGTCTTTTCAGTCTGGAAAAAAGACGACTGAGGGGGGATCTTATCAACGCTTATAAATACTGAAAGGGTGGGTGTCAGGAGGATGGGGCCAGGCTCTTTTCAGTGGTGCCCAGTGACAGGACAAGAGGTAACGGGCACAAACTTGAGCATAGGAAGTTCCATCTCAACATGAGGAGGAACTTCTTTACTTTGAGGGTGGCAGAGCCCTGGCACAGGCTGCCCAGAGAGGTGGTGGAGGCTCCGTCTCTGGAGACATTCCAAACCCGCCTGGACACGTTCCTGTGCCACCTGCTCTGGGTGACCCTGCTCTGGCAGGGGGTTGGACTGGGTGGTCTCCAGAGGTCCCTTCCAACCCCTGCCATTCTGTGATTCTGTGAAATGTGGAAAACAACTTTCTGCTCTGCAAAATGAAGTAATAGCTCTCAAGGACTAACCCTAGCAATTGATGCAGAAAGGAAATGAGAAAAAAGCTAGTGCCAGGCAGAGAGAGCAGAGGCAGCTGGCTAACTGAATTAGCAAAACAGCTGCTCCTGAGCACTTTCATTTAAACTGCTGTGTACAAATTAGAAGCCAAAAGATTCTCTTCCTCTCTGCTGTATTGGGAAATACAGCTCACAAAAATGAAGCGTTGCTTTGCAAGCGACAAAGCCCACTACAATAAAAGGGGAGTAATTTGGATATCGTACCAGCGTATTGCAGCAGTCCACCCACAAAGCTGACTCTGGAGTGAAAGGACTCGCTACTCCCATTAGCCTGAAAACACAACGTTCGAGCTGTTCTCTGCCCTGCAGGGAATGGGCCAGCATTCTTTTATGTTTTCAAAAAAACCTTAAAATTACCAACACTTCAAAAGCCATGGGTAAACAGAAAGACAAATAAAAATACACTTATGTTTACTAGGTTGGGGTCAATCTGATCTGTTTCTGACTGCTGCCAAATTCAATACCTAATTCCAACCTAAAAATACAAACAAATATAAAATGTTCCAGTGTTTTGGCTTCCATTTTGAGATGATGTTGCAGGACAAATTTGGCTGCATTTAACTTTTTATTTTAACTGTTTTCCCCAGAGGTAGGGACTCCCTTCCCGTAGCCCTTAAGTGAAGTTTCGGTCAAACCAAAATCTTATTTATTGGTGGTTTACTTTTGCTAGTTGAATTTGAATCTATCATTAGATATCTCCTGTCACAATAGTAGCTCCACAAAGCTGGTATTTTAACAGTGCGCATCCAGAGATCAGTGCACACAAGCTGATAGGCCACAAACAGCATTTTTTTATGCCTTGCCATACTTCGGGGAAAAGCCACCCACCAGGTGTTTCGGAGATCAAGCTCCAATCTTACATCCTACAACCCTGATTCTTCTGGTATCTGCACTCTATAACAGCGTGAGTCCATTCTTCATAAGGCAGGTGTTGCATCTATCACTGCTGCTTTTTGGATGTTTTTTCGATCGTCAGGACAGCTCACAAGTTACTCTCATCATGAAAGCCTGCTGATTTCACATGAAGTAGAAAAATCATCCACCAAGCCAGGGGGCAGATGTTTTTCATGATGAAACAAAACCCCAGTGTAGTGAAATGAGATCCCTTTCACTACTGCCCAACCTTCTAGAGTAATCCGTGTGAACCAGAGCCCACTTTAACCACCTTTTTCTTCTGAGAGTCCCTGGGAACAGTCTAGTGTCTAGAGGAATTGGATGCCCACCTGCTGCATGACCATAGAGGGCTGTCCACCCAGTGTACACAGCCCACTGGCCCTCTCTTTGTCCATCTCTGAAAGATCCTCAATAAAGAGGAAACATTGGACAAACCTACCACTAGAATAGGTCTCATGGCTCCTGACAGAGCTGATGGGACACTGCCGCTCTAGTTCTTCAGGTCACCATCACAGTGTTTTCAACTTCAACGACGCTGTCCCTGCAGACTCGGGCAACAGTCCTGTCTTATTGCAGGTGGTGAGAAGAGCAGAGACTGGTTTCCCTCCTTCCGCAGGGCTAGTGTGGCAGCCGGCAGTAGATGCCCTGCTTCTCTCGTTCCTTGTCCCACGGCAAGTCCCGCCATGTCACAAGGCCTTCTCACAGAGAGAGAGATTCCCAGAGCCTGGTAGCTGTTCTTTGGGTGCTGCTTTCCATAAAGTATAGCTATAAAGAACCTCAGGCTCTCCTTGGATTTTACCCCCAGGTATATCCATTTTTCTCTCCGGAGAAGGAGGCAATTACAGTGATCAGCAGCTGTCACGCAAAAGCCTTGCCTTTTGCAGGGGTCTCTGCAGATTTCCTCTATTTTAACGGTGACATTGGGAACTATCCCGACGACTCCCTGCTTCCCAGCGACGTTAGAAGAGCTCGTACTCTACCAGAGACAGAAACCAGCCCATGCTGCAAGAAAGTTCACCACATACGATTAGGAAGAATGGATGAGCCCTCTTTAGCTAAACTGAAGTCTCTGTGGCTCGTGCAGGAGCAAGAAGTAAAGCTCTTTTATCTGAACTACATTTACCCCAAGGACTAGCTTGGCTCTACACAGACACCAGCATTTTCATCTCTGCAGAGCTGTTGCCTTTGGAGAAGAGGAGCACCCTGCTCAGATAATTCCTTTCCTTTCAGAGAAAAAAGGTTAGTAGTAGACTGAAAGCATATTTTTCTTTACGTATAGGATGCATTATCTTAGTCTGCTGAACTGAATCATAGGCTGCTAAGTGCTCCATGTCTGCGGGTATGGCTCCATGACTGAATTACAGTGTTTTGTCCTGGCAAAGATGGGCGGGGGGAACCGGAATGGGGACATTAGTCACAGTGGAAAAATAACACTGCGAGACGTGATCATCTCACGCATTTTGAGGAACATGCATTGAACTGCTGGTCCTTACTTTTCAGGGGGAGGTATTTCTACTTTTCTGCTTCCAAAGCAAGCTGTCTCATGCTATGCGGAGCCTTTCGCGTAAGTCCAACTAAATTTTAAATGCAAATACCTGAAATAGGATTTATATAAAATAGAAGCATATGGCTTTGCAAGCTGAATATCTCTGAAACAAGAAGAGCTAAATATAGAGATCTGGATACAACATTTAAACTTAAAATCCTACTTCAGGTGCTAAGCATAGAGTGATATCCCTCCATAGGGAGGTCTATGCAAAACCGGTGAGCTCTTCTCGTTAAGAAGAACTGTCACTTCATATTAAGGATGAGGTAGTCAAAACAACCGTTATTTTAAGTGCAGCCCTTCTAAATTACTCTGCAAGGCCTGTGGGAGTAGAGCTAGGCCTATGCTGATTCCAGATCAATATTTGCATGGCAAGAAAAGAACCTCTGAGAACAGAGGAAAAAAACCAAGACGACTCATTTTTGTAGGGTTAGAGATATGCTTGGCTAAAGCAAACAAAGGAGAATCATTCCCAGCGGCAGTCTAAGATGAAGCTAACTGCTGGTGATCCCCACTTTGGGCAGTCTAGTGCACAGAAGCATACACAGAAATCCCCTCAAATCGAAGGCTGCCAGCTGCTCATTTCTGCCACAGGCCACCCTGACTGCACAAAGGTCCCCTGACTTTCCAAAGGCCAGGGACCGTCCGTGGCCCAGCACCAGAAGGTGTCTCTTCCTCGCAGACTCTCACACTATGAGCTCCTGAAGCAGCCTGTGTGGTCAAGTGGGCACCCATCCTGCTGCCTTCTGGATATTTGGAAGCAATGTGCCAACTCTTCCGGCTCTGCATGAGCAGTCAAACGTGCCAATTTCAAACATTACTGCAGCCATTACAACAGAGCTCTCCTGCTACTTCAAAATCACCCTTCACTCAAGTCAGTTATCTTAAAAATATAAAATACTTATTTAGACCACACACAATAGGCACAGTTAGAAAAAAGTCGCGAAGACACAGGTGCTAAAAAAGGAAAGAAAAATAACACTTGAGCCACTTCACACAGCCTTGTACTCAGAAACCTCCCTTCCTTTCTCATCCATCAGCCCCTAAACTGTAGGCACTTACCTCACCCCTGGGGCTGGGGCTTCTCCTGGCCAGCAGCCTGCACGCCTTCCCCAGCAGGCTATTTTCCACGCTCCGTCCCTTTTCAGGGTTTGCCTGAGTTGTCACCCAAAAGCCCCAAGGATTCCTGAGCCTCCACTACATCAAGAAGCAGTTTCAACACTCCTCCTTCCACAGGGACTGCCCTCCCTTCTTCAGAAATAAGAATATCCCTCGGGCAGACGGTCACCAGGAACAGGGGTCCCCACCTGCTCGTGCGTTGCTACTACAGCAAGGGACAGAATCCCTTTCTCATTCCGTGAGGCAATGGGTAAGGCTCTGCAGAAAATCTTTTCAAACACTGGATTTATACTTCACATCAACATGTAAATTGAAACCATAGTTGGCATTTAATATATGCAGCTCATCGTTAACTCTTGATTGAGATCAGACAATGGCAATCAACAGCTCTGGGAGGGAAGGGATTTGAGATGACCCCACTCAGATCCTTCACTACCATTTACGTGCGAATGCAAAACACACAGCCTAATCAGCAAACATTTTCCCAGTTAACGCTAGGCTGATGGTCTGGTTTTGGAGATATTCTCTGACCCGCTTTAATCAGGCTGAGGTGATGCTCATTTGTAACTATATTTCAAGCAGACAGGGATCTGCTGGGATGGATAAAACCTTCCTGTTAGGGTCGATGCAGAAGGGAAACACCAATCCAGCCACACGGGGTGAATATTATGTGGAGTTTTCCAAAGCGTTCCGTATAGTTACGGGTGACCCTGTTCCCCCCTTGTGAGCCGCCTCTCGGAGAGCCAGGCTGGAACGGGAACTCTTGCCAAATTATTTCTGTAATGCTGTGGATGGTACTACAAGCTACACACATTATTGAGCTAAATTAATTTCTGCTGTACCTGACCTGCAGCTGAGGAATGTTGCTTACTGGGCTGGGAATAGCTTGTTTGTTGGATCTATAAAATATTGTTACTTAAACAGTCCGGAGAGCTCCTCTGACACAAGCTCTCTTTCCCCTGAAGGGTTTTCTTTCTAACTGGAGTTATTGATCCCTTTGGCTTTAGACAGGAAATAATCACTGCATTAGCAACCACCAAAATGGTCTTCAGTCCCTGAAGTCTGTTCCCTGACATGTCATTGATGTGAATTTTTTGAGCTGGGAATGTTGTTAAACTCTTTCCCGATAAAAAGCACAGCAATGTGCAATGCATTTTACATTTGACCTTGTGATGTGAAGTTTCAAAGCGTGTGTGTGTATATTACTTTTCAAGCATGTCTCAAACAATTGCTGCTAAATTCTGCTACAAAGCAGTGCTACTTTATTATGGAGGAAAACTCAATCAGTGCAAAATAGACATCTCCAGCTCCAATGTGCTGGGTTCACTTTCTTAAACCTGCTGCGATACAGCGGATCACAGCAGTTCATGGGCTGACGTTAGATTCCCATTGGTGTCCACTCCTTTACGGAGACCTCTGACTTCAGCCGTCAGCTCTACCAAAGGACTGCGTGATCTTGAGCTGAGAGCTTTCCAGCAGAGTCCCCTGCCTGTTTTTAAGACTGCATGTATTTTCACCCATGTCACTGAAGGGTTTTGCTCTCACTTATGAATACACAACTCTGTGAATCCACGCCATTTGCATTGAAAACATCCCACTTGAAAACTGTGTGATTGGGGCGCTAATGAAGTGCTCTCTTGAGCTGCAGCCTCATTTATGGAGAACGCTAATCCATTCACGAACCTGCATGACCTCCATACTAATTTCAAATTCATAGAGCAATTTAAGAAAATGTTATTTGCAGGACATGACTGCCTCGGCAAGACACGGCAGCATCAATACTAAACTCCAGCAAGGGCTCAGAAGGTTCATAATCAACTCAGGTTCAGCATATCTGGCTGAAGCTATCCCTTCTAGTATTGATGACCAGTATTGGCTGAGACAGTGTAGTTCAAAGAAAGCAATGACTATGATTTTTAAAGATCTGTCCTAGCAAGATTATTTACCAATTTACTGACATTCGCAGAATCAGCACATTGACCGTAATTTTCCAATCTCCATATTGTATGTGGAAAGTAACATGAACTTTTTGAGTATAGACTGGTCTAACTGAATTCCTGGCAAAAGACCACTGAGCTGGTTACAGTACAAGCCTCCAGATCTTCAAATGCTGATATGTGAATATTCTTCAAAACCGAAGCCTCTCCTATGTGTGGTGTAATGAAACAACTTGAATGGTAGCAGCGGTTGCCCTGTGTTCAAAATACCGTTGTGATGCCTCTGCAATGCTGCACAGATGTCTTGAAGCAACATAAAACCAAAAGGGAAATACTCGTAAAAGCAATTTCACTTTCTTTTAGAAAAATAAAGAATTTTTATCGGATGCTTTGTAGCAATAATTTCATGAAAAGAAGAAAAATTTTCATTTAATCTAAATTTCACAAAACCTGTTTCCACTAGCCAGCTGCTTTGACTAAATCCGCTATAGTCTTTTTTACTGCTATCATCAATTTATTTTTTCGTCTCAGTAAACAAGTGTAAATTCAAGTCAACAATTAAAAAAAAAAAGTTTTCATAATATGCCACCTCCATTAATAGACAGGAAAGTGCTGTAAAAATCCAGGCTAAACTTTAGCTTTCCTTCAAGATCAAAAAATGTCCAGTGTAGCTTCAGACGTGCATAACGCTAGATAGCACTTTTCATACCTATCTTTTTCAATACATACATTATTTTAAATCTACTTATTAGTGAACAGTACATTTCCATAAGCGCTTAATTTACAACCCTCATCAGCAGGCTTAACAAGCCAAAGTCAAGACCCCATTAAACCCGCATTTCACGTTCCTCGGGTTTACACAGTAAGCCTCAGCAGCCACCATTTGTTTTCATCTCTTAATCAGCTGATAAAAATATCTGATTTCTATTTGTGCTACACTGTGGAGTTGTAAACATTTATGGAGACGTTAAGAACAGGCCATCAAAAACATTAACATGCAGATTTTTACCTCTTACACCATTTCCCCACTGTGGAGGCATCTCTGACACTTCCCCGGCAGAGCAGAGGCAGGAGGAGCAGAGATGGTGAATGGTTTGTTCGGAGCAGAATGAAAAACAAGTTCAAAACCAAAAGGCATTTTTGGCAAAGTAGCAAATTTCCTTTCTTTCACTGAAAAGGGCGGTGAGGCTCCTGGGGAGGGAGGGAAGGAAGGAAGGAGAGAGGGAGGGAGGGAGGAACCTTCTTGTCCTGACCGGAGGAGCCCCATCCCAGCCATTGCCTCCTGCTGCAGGCAGGGATGGCGGGAAGGAGGGATGGCGGGAAGGAAGGGATGGTGATGGTCCTGCCCCTGGGCTGCCCCACTGCCTCCATGGCACTGTGGGGCCCCCGAGTTCCTGTGGTCCCTGCCAGCCCCCGTTCCCCAGCCGCATGACCAGCAGAGCTGCAGCTTGGGGAAGAAGCCGTTAGAAGCTGTTTTGGAGGGAAATGCTCTGCAGTGGCCATGGTGGTCGCACAGGAGAGGGGCAAGGCCCTGCATCATCCATCCTGCTGCCTAACCACTGCACCTGGCCCCAACAGCAGCCCCCGGTTGAGGTATCACCGAAGGTACCTAACCTTGAATAGGATGTGAAACAAAACAGTGTGTCTTCTGTGTTCTTCTGCAGTTTCGGACTTAGACATCAGATAGCAAAAAATATAACTTCTGGACCAAAGTGGAGCCAAGAGTATATCCCAAACTAACCTTGGCTAATTGGAATGCTAAAATACACAGCCCTTTGTGAATAATGAGCACGCTAACCAGGTAACCTCCCTAAACGCTTTAAACATGAGCTTAGACACATATGTATACTTAGGAGTGGTGAATGAATCATTATTGACCAATCAGATGTATTTTATCCTTATAACTATTGGGCAGTTGGGAACATGTGGTGTGCTGGCTGTTGTTATATGCCCAGCACCCAATTCTGCAGAAGTGAAATAAATATCTGGACTCAGTGTGTGGACTGGCTCTCGCACACTGGGTGAAGAACCCTCACTTAGGGACACCACCACCACTATCAGCTTCAGCAAGAAGCTTAACAACTATTTCACCCTCCCATGCAGCAGCCTAGCGTGGGGGGGGACGGCGCAGACACGCAAGTCTACAAACACGAAGCCTCGGTGGCCAACCCTGCTGCAGTGGTTTTGGGCCTACGCAACAAAATGAGGATTTGCCTGTCCATCCCACATCATATCATTTGCCACAGCCCGCCACGACCATCCGGCTTTTCTCTGGTTCTCTGCTAACGGGAAGGAGAAACTCTGTCACTGCCTGAGAGCTTCAAGCAACCTGCTTTGGGAGAAGCTGCTTAGAACAGCTACCAGGGATTTGGGGCTCTATTTTAGTGGTTCTCAGGTTTCATCTAGTCTGAGAGATCGAGGATTCCCCCACGAGACGTGTGTAAAACTACCCTTCTGGTCTGACCAGAGGTACCTGCCTTATCCAGCTATGGCGGTGGTCCATCCTCACCAAGACAGCCAACGTGTTTCTAGCCAAAATGAGCTCCTTCCCCTGTGATGTTTCAGAGCAGAGGAGGGCAGCTCACGGAGGGGTTTCAGTGCTGAAGACTTTTTAAACTGTTTGTCTCAATCTAGTGAGGAAGAGGGAAGGATATCCATTTTCCTTCAGGTCTTTTTTTCTGCCCAACTCAAAGTGATCAAAGATGAAAATCTCTGCATCTAATGAAGGAAGAACATCAAAATTAAGCCAGCTGTCCTATATTAGCACTGTTGGCCTCAGGTTTCTTGGGCCCAGTCGTCTCTTTCTGAAATGTAACAATGTTGTGTTCCTCAGAAATGTTCCAAAGTTTCCCTTTTTGCTTCGTATAGGGTGCAAAGCGTTGAAACTTTGACAACTGCTATGCAAGAGAGATGGTTTTTGTCTTCAGCTAGTTTAATCCTCTTTTATTCTACGCCCTTACTAGACAGAATATAACATATAAAGGACTTTTAAAGCTTTGGGTAACTCTTCAAAATGACTTCATCAGTTTAACTTCTGGAAAGTCTGTGCAATACATCAGCAGGCACTGGGAGCTGGACGATTTCTGATGATCCCCGTGGATAAAAGCCACCCAGAAGCATTAGAGTTTAAAACTTGGTTTTAAACAAGTTTTTTTTTTTAAATCTTGCTATTTGGTTAAGCCCTGCACAACTTGCAGAGAGGGCCTTTGCGGAGATTTAGCAGGATATAGATGTTTATTCCAAGCATAGAGGAATGGTGACTATCAAAAATATTGCCTTTACACACAATTAAATGACTTTTCTGCTCTTGTGCTGCCTGACAAATTGCACAGCGACCACAAGGATGACTCAAGGGTTTTAATACACATATAACATTTATAAGAGCATTCTCTACATTACTTAAATGTCAAAATGAATCTGCCCTCAGCATTCTTAGCATCACCCTCAGCCAAGTGGTTCTTAGACACAGTAGTTTGATGAGGAGACTGTACAGCTAGAAAGCAACCCCATCACCCAACAGATGTGTTCTCAAACTGTGGTTTTAAAAATTAAAGAACCTGACAGTAAGTTGCTTCCTCTCTGCAGGCTCTTTGGCCCTTCCTAAGCAACTAAATACATAGTTATATCCTGCTACAAAAAATACAGATTGGTATAAAAAAAATCCTGTTTAAAGGCTACTGCCCCTGATTAAATTCTACAGGGCTTTTAAAGGTTAAGACCTAACCTCAGCTCCTCTCGGCTCACCAGCTTCAACGAGAGGTTTGCAGCAACATTAATCAGCATGAAATAATGAGGCTGTGAGAGGCAGCGTGTGATTTCTTTATTTCACCTTAATTATAATTTAAAATTTTAATGTCAGGAATTTGACAAGTGTTCGAGCACGAAGAATTATTGTCTCAATAGCAGCTAAGGTCAGGCAGAGAAATGTGCGCAATCCCAAAGAAAAGCAATGAATTTGCCCTGTAACAGCAACGCGATTCAAATCGTTCTGCCGGCTGCTGTTGACAGCAAATGGGCTGGTTCAGAAGCCCAACGCTCCTTCCAAAACGTGTGTCTCTGGTCTCCAGCCAGAAGCTGACCCTACCACAGGGCCAATTTTAGCAAATGCCAGGCTTTTGGGAAAGGAGCATTTGACCCCACCAAAAGAGAATCAGTTCTATAACAACGAGCAGATATAATAAAGTTACATTGCGTGGACATGCTCCTGCAGCCGGTCATGACGTTGGTCTTGCTGGTAAGGAAGAGGCAGGGAAGGCACTCCCAGACCCGGCCCTGGGATTTTCCTTCTAATTCGTGGTCTCCCTCAGCTGCAGAGCAAGGCCAGAGTCTTACCCCTAAAGCATTAGACCGGAGATGTCTCAGCCCAGGTGGGACATCACACCAGTGTGTAGCCCAGCATGGGCAGCGAGGACAGCACAGGCTCGTGGTTTGGATGGTTCCCAGGACTTGGGCTCTAGTCTCTGTGACTGCATGAGACCATTACACGTGTGTGAAGCTGCGTTCCCTAACACGTGGAATACTCGGACAGCATGGCCTAAGGCCAGCACTGCTCCTTGGACACTTGGGTTGACTCAGAGCCAGTGTCACACTGTCTCCTTTTCTCACTTGCAGCACATCACACTCCCTAAGCAATGTACAACGTCTTACAAAACTTCTTATTTTTACCGTAAAGATTCCAGTCCAGAGTTATAGCAAGCCCATATCCATTCACTTGACAGTCTTCACAACAATAAATAAATTCCTACAATACAGATTTCAGATTATATAGGGCATCTTAGGCTATTGGGAAGAAGGACCATGCAGTACTGATCCAGGAGATTTAAAAGAATTAGTAGAAATTAAAATGAAAACTAGAATGAGTTGCTATCTAGGTAAACGGTTTACTTAAGAAGATCATGACAGCTTTCTAGAGGGGAAATCATGCCTTACAAGTTGACATTATGAGAGACACGACAGCAGCTATCAATGGAGGAGAAGCCCCCCAAAACCAATCTTTAAAGTACTAAAAGAAAGAAAGCAGTCATACGATGGCAAGTCTCTTTGCACAGCAGAAGAGATTTCAGTTCCTTTGGCAGCAGATCTGTTTTCCATATAATAGCACCTTTTTGAAATGAATTTTTATAGGCAGGGTGATTAATAATATAAGCTGGAATAGAGCAGCATTATTCCCTGGTAGCGCTGAATGAGCAGCTGCCACAGTAGATAGGCATTACTCTGTGTACTTAACCAGGGCTAATAAATAGGATTTTTAAGAACAAACCTTCTCATAGTGAGTTCTTTCAAGAACGAACACGAGCAGGAAAACAGTCTGTTAACTCAATTAGTTGTAACTGTGTATAGAATTACACTGCATTTATACCACTAACACCAGAAGAAGAGCCTTTACTTTGATGGAAACAGGGTTTATATCACAACAGCTGGTATGATGCCAGGCAGGGAGAACTGAAGCTAGTGGATGCGGCAGGATGCCTGTCTGGCAGCAACTAAGAGCAGAACTTCAAATCGTTTCCGTAACACCAGCAGAACCACAAATAAGCTCATTCTCAGTCTCAGCAATAACCTAAAACGTGTTTTTGGCGGTGCCACCAACACTGTCCTGAGGCTGCATCAGTGAGGTTTCAAACCACCTGATATATATCATATACTTCCTTAATTCTTGCTTATACTTACGTTAAGAAGCTAATCTATGCAATTTGCATTGAACTCTATTATGAAATGGCAGATTCATAGTGAAAAATCACTATCCCTCTTTTAAAACTGCCACAACACAGGCTGTCATTTCATAAGGCGAACCGGAGGCCAGGGCTGCAAAGATCTGTCACTGAAGGGAGAGGACAAGCCCGGATTATTCTAACACAGCCAATTCTCCCCAGGCTGGCGTCAGTTCTGCCAGCAGCATCACCACCTGATGGGCATCAGCAGGATGTGGGCCTCGCCGTCAGGTTAGACGTTCAGCACAAGGGGTGTGCGCCCACTTCAGGTTATGGAGCGGGCACGTGAATTGTGGACATGCAGTTGAAAAGACGGAATTAGACTGGAGTGAATCTTATGATGAGTAACCCGAGTGCCTCATTGAGTCAACGAATAGTTGAGGTTGGAAGGGACCTCTGGAGCCAAAGTACTTAATGAAGGACATTTTCCATGCAGTACAATCCTCCCTAACAGCTTTACTTCAATGTCTAGTGAACCGATGGGTTTGCTTTCCAAAGACAAACATTTCTCCTGTGAATTTCACGCTCAAAGTCAGAATCGAAACTCAGCCCAGACTACAAAGCCGGTGTGCTCACGCTCCGCTTCAGCCAGCCCCAACTGGGCTGCAGCCCCCCTGCCCGTGTCCGACAGCACATCCTGAGCGTGGGGTGACCGAGAGCCCGGTTACAGCCCTCGCCCTGTGCTGCCCGCACGGCGCTGGTCGGCTGGACCCTGCTGCACGTCCAGCTCTAGCTCGGGAACAGCCCCGGACCTGCTACGGATCAACTGTAGAGAAACAGCTGTGAAAAGTTTGTAAAGGAACCGATCACGTCTGTAAATGCGACCGCATAATTCTGGGACTACGAAGATCTATTTTTAAAGGCTTTTCTCAATACCTTGCTTCTGAAAAAACATCATCTTGTCCACAAAAGATCTTGCCGTTCTGATCCTTTGTACTTTAAATAAATACTCTTCCGGGTGAGAGTCTTCCACTACCTCTTAATTGAGACACTTGACATTTAAATAGCCAGCTTTACACAGCGGGATAAAGAAATCTGACTAACAATAAAAGAGATGGCGCACAGGGTTTGGTCTTTAAAACCAGAGCAGAGAAAACATTGTGCGTTGGTACAACAGCAGGTCCAACACGAGATTAAGGAGCTCAACACGTTATACTGAGCCCTCACCGCAGTGCTTTGACAATGCCTTTTGAAATAGGACAACACAACAGAATAACCGTCTGCTGGTTTGTGCTCGCTTCTCATTGTTTTCTGCTCAATGAGTAAATGCAGCCTCCTACTGTACAACGTGGGGGGAATTCCAAAAAGTTTAGCAAGTTGTCCTGAAGATGTCATTGCACTGCCACAGAAAATAGTTCAGATGTTCTGCCAACACCACTGGAAAACATTTCTTAAGCATAAAGCACTTAAACTGTTCTACTTTCTATGCAATCCTGATTGACGTTACTGTTTTGGCAGGACCAAAGTGGCTTGCTTTGCCCACTTCCCCAGGCCAGCACGAATTACTTCTTATTCACATAGGATCTCAATCTAGTGTAAAACAACTCTCATTTTGCAGTAGGAGTGGTTTAACTGAACCGTCAGCATTAATTCCAGCAGGCTAAACTCATACACAAACACTCTTACTTATCAAGGTGTCCACGGAATCTATTAGATACCCCATTTACTTGCTCTTGGGCCTCTGGATTTCAACCTTGCCCACCCTGAATTGCACCAAACACCATTCTAGCTCCGTAATAGCTCTAAACATAAGGCAGCAACAAAAGGAAAACATCAAATACATAAGAGTGAGATAAAGATGTAGCTGGTAATCTTTCTTGAAATGCTTTCAACAGATGTAGTTTGTGCAAACCTACTGAAATCATATGATACTTTAATGTATTTTCACATGGTTTAAGTCGAATTTCCATCATATTGATTGCCACAAACATAGTAAATATCTTAAGGATTTGAATGTTTATTTTCCTAATTAAGTCCACTCTCTCAGTGTGCCCAGTAGCATATAATAAGCAGCGTTTTCATGATCTAATCCCCAAAGAGGTGTATTTCATCTTTCTTTCTTTTTTTTCACTAAAGCTGTACTTCAAAGTGAGCCGTATTCCCCTGTTACCTAAAAACCTGGCTGTAATTCTTGGGAGCGGGGAGTGATTCATATTTGAACAGCCTTCTCTCATTTTTTATCTAAGAGCAGTAGAGCGGCTCAGCCGCTGGGGCGCAGGGTCCGGGACGGGATGTGCGATATCAGCGTGGAGGAGCCCCGGCCAGGGTTTGGACACCGGCCACCTCTCCGGTCTGAGAGCTGGCAGGTGTGTGGTGGGGAAGGAGGAGGGTGCACATGGCTTCGGGGACCTCTCCACAGGCGGTGTAAAGCGGGTGTAATTGCAGAGAGGGTGGAGCTTGGCATCACATGAAAAATTCAAAAAGCATCTCCAAAAGCTACGAGGTTTAGCTACTCCCAATGCAGTACAACCCACAGTATATCAGAGTAATCCTTGTGTTTTATGCCCTTTGATCCTGTTATGGCTCTCCTGTTATTTTAAAGTCATTACCCATGAGATAAAAGGTCATTTGTTTAAATAAGAAATTACTAGCTCCCTTATAGCAGAAACTTCTGGAAAATGAGGCTGGCAGGGCTGATTGAATTTGAGCTATTAAAACCATTACAGATTTATTGATGATGGACTATAATGTGCTTGCATTAAAGAAACAGAAATTCCAATGAGACTTACTTGTTAAGGATGTGAGTTAATGACCTTTATATTTAATTATATTTTTTAATTTTTTTTTTTTATTTGGCTGTTGGCTTAAGCTCCAGCAGTGAGATGCGTGCAAATGAATTAGTAGGTTCCCACGTGACAAAATTACTTACATTGCCTGTATTTTGAGTTTGAGATAGGAGGACTTTAAAACATGCA
The DNA here is from genome assembly GCA_013398915.1 of Dromas ardeola. Taxonomy (NCBI): domain Eukaryota; kingdom Metazoa; phylum Chordata; class Aves; order Charadriiformes; family Dromadidae; genus Dromas; species Dromas ardeola. Next base: position 256,410 of record VYZM01010165.1, read on the forward strand.
CGGAATTAATCCCTGAACTTCCCTCCCCATGTTCTCTGTAGTGTAACTCTAGTGAAAAATATTCAGGGAAATTGCTGACAGGTGGATATCTGACTTGATGGGAAACTACTTCTGTGGAGAATCACCGTCAGACATTAGTGAGCAAAGAGTGGGAAAATAAAGCCAAATGAGCTGGCCCCTTCCATGGGCAGCTGCATGCTGAGACCCCGTACCTCCAGAACTGTGGTTTTGCCCCAGTCACTGTTATCCTAACAAAACAGATGTGCAAAACCTACAGCCAAGGCAAAGCCTTCACAAAGAGGTACACGATCGTGTTAAACTGGAAACTCTTTCTCTTTCCGTGGAGATTACCCTTTCATAGGATAGAAAATCTGTGCAGCAGAGACCCTGGGAGCTGTACGGATGTGAATTTTAACACAACAGGTAGATGTAAAGTGAGCCCAACCAGGGCATGCACTAGAAGAACCACAATTTGCTCATTTTCAAGACTGGAAGTTGAGTTATGGGACAAGGAAGGACTCAGAGTGGTGCCTGCCTAAGTGACACTGTTCACATGAAAAAAGAGATGCATGGAACTAACATGTATAAATATCTTTTGCACATGGAAGGAAGGTGTAAAAAAATAGGAAGGTATAGAAATATTTTGGCACACATGCTATTTTGTGAAGCTGTTCTGGTAATTCAGCCTTTCACTTTTCTGTACTTTGCATACATGAATGTTGATGAAACATAGCTCCTTCCCAGGAAAGATTAAATGATAGATTTAAATAATTTAAGTAGAAACTAGAATTCTGTCATTTCATTTAAAATGACATGAAAATTGAGACTGGCCTAATTTATGGGTGGAAAAGCCTTGCACCGTTTATAAAATTGCCTTCCCCAGAGAAGGAGCAGACCGGGCACCTGGCAGCACTGGGAGCTCGCACTGACGACAGCAGCAGGGAATGCTCAGGGCCTGTACGTGCCCTTATATCCAAATTATCAGCCAACAGTCCCAGCTCTGGGAATCTGGAGTGTGAACTCCCGCGGTGAGATAAAGCCTGTCTCGTACTGATGCGAGGGCAGCTGCCTTCCCTCGCTGTCTGCCTGCATTTTGCCAGATGAGGTCAGCAGCACCCAGCTACGATGAAGTTCCCGACCGGCATCCAAGCGCAGCGGCACAATTGCATCTACACAAACGTAAAGCTCCTTTCTGACAGTTCATCTTATATATTTTAGACCATTGTTATATTATCCAGACTTATCAATACAGGTCTGCAGGAAGCACAGGTTTTCCAGTCTAGCTTGTGGCATGGACCACAGAGAGGCCAATAATTCTTATGCATTTAAACACCCTTAAGAATGCTTACTTTTGTTTGCTTCAACTCTTTTCGTGATTTTGATCCTGCCAGAGTGTTGGTTTACTGCCCTGTACAGGCAGAGAGCTGTCGGTAAGAGGAAGCGCAGGGCTGTCAGAGAGGCAAAGCAGGTTAGAGCTACTGTAATTATTTCCGATGTGTGTTTACATTTCAACAGTTGAGTGCATTTAAAGAGCAGTTTGCATTGGGCTTTACAAATGTGATTATTTTACACCGTCAGACAGTCTTAAAAGCCTTTCCCATTTACCACCTACTGTTCCTCCTGTTAGCAAATCTTCTCACACTTTTTGTCACTTGACCTGGAATGCACTCATTGCTTATTTCCACAATTTTCAGACAGCAGTTCTCTTTTAAAAATATTTTCCCTAAAACAAAACCTTTAAAGCCTCTGCTAAATTTAAGCACCATCGTCGCATCCCTGCAAAACACACCTGGAGGAACTGGCCTACCTTGACCCCCTGGTCTCATCCCTCCAGAGACTTTCTCCTCTTTTCCTTGCCCTTGGGACCAGAAGAGCTGGGTTTTCCCCAGAGGTATGAGAGCTCCCCGCGAGGCCACCAGTGACACCGGCAAAATAGCGTGACACAGCTCCAGGACAGCCCTGCCCACTAAATTATTTAATTCCTTAGCTCTGTCCCTCTTTGTGCACGCAGGCACACACATACCTACGGAGCATCCTGAAATAGCCGCTGAAGAAACTGAAGCATTTCCTTCTGCGCCAGTGTAACTCTACGGTTCGGCTGGGCAAATACTTCGTGTTTGGATTACTACCAGGGAAAGAAAAAAGCAAAGATTTCAGCTTGATCTCAGCCTTGGTAGAACTAAAATGTCTCATTCAGTCTGGAGGGAAAAGTCACTTTCAAGCACCTCAGAGTGGCTGGAAGCGTCACCCGTCTGCTGGAAGAGCGGGACAAGCCAAAAATGCTGTTGCAGCCCTGCGGTCAGAGCAGCTCTGTCCCCCCAGCTCTGACACCCCGAGCAAGCGCCCAGACCAGAGGAGTTTGCAGATTCTCCCCCAGACCAACCATTTCAGCAGCTGGTGGGTACAGCTGAGATGCTTACACTGGTCATTTACAGTAAAAAGCATTAATATGGCTTTTAAATGATATAGATTATGCTATAAAATGCAGATTATAGATCCCCATGCTGTTGCTGGAATTAAATGCTGCTTCATCATAAGCAACACAAATGCTTCAAGAATTGTTTGTTGAGTTAATTTTCAGGTGTCTTCACTGCTCCTTACTATCAGTTACATAGATACATATACAAATATATACATATATGTACACAGAAACATTTCAAATACCTTAAATTGCTTACAAGAGACAGTGAGTATTTTATATTTCTGCCTATACAGTCCACGAGAAGTTGATGAAAAGAACAGGGACTGAGATTTATGTGCCACAAAATAACACATCATCTCAGATTCAGACTGCTCCAACTCAATCCCAATGTCTGTCTTCTCCAAAGGCAGATTTAATTTCCCACTGGCAAGCCAAACCCAGCCAACCCAAGCGCCTCTATGTGGGCTCCCGAGCCCAACGCCAGTGTTGGCGGGGCCGGCTGGAGCTCTCAGTCCCTGCCCGCACCGGCGCAGCCATCGCCTCAGGCTGCACAGAGCCGTTTGCTGCCCTGGCAGCTCAGACCACTTCTGCACGTGCTTGAAGATGCTTTTAGAGGTGTCCTGGGGCTGCGTACACGAAAGGCCCAAGAGTAACTGGGGCCAGGGGCTGTTACTGGGGCTAAGTAACATCTGCCACGAGAATTTAGGCTCCTAACACCTTCGAATGCTTTTCAAAATGTTGACTAAAATCTTGCCTGTAGAGCATCGTCTCAGAGCTGAGCTTTACATCCCAGAGAGACTAACCCCTCCCAAGCAAGAAACCATCCCATCCTTCCTGCCTGGCATCACCTCCTCTGGTGTCACGGAAACTCCACTTTCCCGCACTGTTTACATTGATTTCCATCCTTCACTGACCCACACATCACACCCCATGCTGCCAAGTCTTTTATCACACTCTGAAACACAAATTTTTAGGAATCGGCCCAAAGCGTCTCACTGTTCCCTGAAGCTGCACTCTTGCTTATGCCCTGCCAATAATAAAAACTGTTTTTACAGTACTTTTTTTTTTTGCACTGCACAAAGCCATAGATTTAACCTTATTAGAGGCACCTAGCTGCTTTTGAAGGCTACTGTTTTCTGCTGTTCAGACCAAACGACATGGGACGTATAAACAATATTATCACCGAGCACAGGATGCCAAACTGCTACTTCCACTGGGAGGCATAATCTTGAAAATTTTCTTTCGAACCATCAGCTAAAGATTTAAAGACCAAAACTCAGCCTGAGCTACTGAAACGTCAGTGGAAAACTAGAATGTGTGGTTCGCAGGTTGTGGATTACCACTGGAACAGTAAAACAGGAAAGAGTTTGACAGTCATTTGCTCCTTATATGCTGCCGATATGGCTGACACTGTCAGGGAGAGGAGAGGGTGCTCTGCCTCCCCGCATTTACAAAATAAAGAGTGCAAAAATATAATAATCAGACAAGACACCCACACGGTAGGAGATCTCAGAGCTAGATGTAAATCCCTTTCCTTGTAAACCGCAAAGGTAATGACATGATGTATGCGGATTAGTACTTGTGAGCCTCAGAATAAATGGTTTTCCAGAAGCGATTTGACTAATGAGTAAGTGAAACTCTTCTGGCAAAAGGAGTTAATGCCTAAAAAGCAATACTTTAACATTTTTTAAAGCACAGAATTCCTTTTATTTATTCCTTTGTAAAGCCTTTGAGCATTTTTGGTGCCTGCAGTTAATAGCAAAGGCTGAGCTGAACCTGCTCGTAGCTGGCTGGAAGGCGCAGCGGGCGCCCTCCACGCTGGCTGATGAAGATGAGGGAGGGCAGCTCTGGGTCCATAGGCTGCCAGAGGGCAAACCTGGCAGAGGCAGGAGGATAAAACGCTCGGTCAGCCCGTGGGCAGCCTGCGGGGATGCTGCGGCTGCAGGCAGGGCCCCGGGGTTACGCCGGCCCCGGGGAGGGGAAGGCTCAGAGCCTGCCCGGCGGCTGCGCTGCACAGCATCTTCACGCACCGGAGTTAATAAAGCCACATTTAACTAGCTGATTTATGAGAGTGCACCATTTGTACAGCTTAAGGGGGTTGTAAACAAGGAATGTGTTGGCACCATATGGCAGGGGAAGCAGTTGTAGTCTTCCCCTCCAAACCTGCGGCTGGAGAATCACGGTCTCGTACTTCAGCTTGGTTCCTTGCATTTCTCATTTTAAAATCAGATTTTTTTCCCCCCAGTCATCCCTGCATATAGCAAGGATAATAGCATGAGAGTCTTGTCTGCTGATCTTTGATTACAATAAATAATTGTGTTTAATTGTCTCCTCTTAGAACAGAGACAGAACAAGATCTGTCCATTTATAGGCGGGACAGGTTTAGGGTTTTTTTGCTAGTCTGGTTTTTTTGGAAAGGGCATAGTTGAAGAGGATTTTGAGGCAAGTGGAGTCCGACTTAGTGTAACATAAAGGATGGGTGCAGCCCCACCACACACAGGCACTTTTCCGGCGTGAACAGCAGATCAGATGCTCGCTTGAAGCACGTCCTTCACCTTCACATCAAGAGAAATCTAGACAGAAACCCTCATGGTTCCCACTTTGCATTCTGCACGTGTCTACGCACCTAGCTGTTATGTTCCCTGCACCAAAGCAATAGCAAATGCTAAATCACAAGAGGTCAGAGGCAGTGGCCGTGGCTGGGGTATCTGCTGAGCTGTTACAAACCCGTGAAGCAGAGTCACCCCGGCGCCACTTGTGCCAAGGATGCAAGCAAAGCTGGACTCCCAGCAGCAGGAGTTGGACTAGGTCGTGCCAACAAAACCTTCAGAGTCTACAAGACTTGGGAAAAAGCTGAGCCAATGTCTGCCAGGAAGACATGGGCAGCTTTCAACTGGGGAAGGGAGCTTCGCTGCCTTTGCCCCGACTCGGTAAGATTTACCGGGGGGTGCAGCGCAGGATTGCCGCTCCATCAGGGAGGGGTGCTTCCCCTGTCACTCACCCGCAGCCCCTGCGGCGATCTCTGTGCTGCCCACAGCAGCAGTAGGCAGGTTACTAGGGTTTTACAGCCACTGCCTTTTCCCCTAACTCATAGCTGTTAAAAGTTCAGCTTGCTGTAAATCCTCTGTCTCACAAAGCCTGGACACGCATCCAGCTCTCTTAGGAGCTGAGGCTGGGTAACTGCTTAGGAAAACAAAACGTGCAGAGATGAAGATTTCAGCCCATTTTCTCCATCTTTTGGGATAGGCAAACCAACCTCTGTGGCACGCATAAACCTCACATTCAAACACTAAAACTCAGCGACATTTAACTTCTCTTCTCCCCTTGTGTATTGCTTTTCCTCCTCCTGCCAGTTGGAGATGAGAAAGCAAAGGGCCAAGCAGATGGGGCAGGAGCATCAGTTGCTGGGAAAAAGCGAGCAGCGGAGCTTCCATCAGCTAAAGGAGGGTGGAGGCAATTAGTCAGCAGCACACAGCAGGGCCGCAGTGTCATAACTGCACCCCCCCCAGCGCACATGGCTATTTTAGGTAGAAGCTTTTAAAAGCTCATCTGTGAAGTCAATGAACTGTGGCTCAAGATGGCTCCCCCATGAGGCAGCGCCTGGATTCTTCAAACAAAAGATCAGCAGAAGATTTTATCTTTTACCACATGAAGTTACATCCCCTTCTACGTTTACCTCTTGAGTAGATCAACACCGTTTCCAGTCACAGCTATGGGAAGAGTCGCGCCACACCAAGCACGAAAGACCAGGAGGGATCCAAGAGACTTGGTCTCCAAGAGATACACTTGTCTAAATAAAAATCCTTTGGCAGAAGACCATTAAGTTCAGAACCTGTCTGAAATGTCAATTTTATATCTTAAACTGTAAGATATATTACACCTTTCTAAAAGAAATCAATGTTGTGCTAACGAAATCTCATCAGCTAACGGCCCTGAAACGTGTCTCTGTTCCAGCTGTCCAATGCACCAGCCTCCTCCTCCGTCCCCACTGGTGGCTGTGAAGGCCATAACCAGGAGGAGATGAATTCTCCCCCTGCTGTCACTGCTACCTCTGCCAAGAAGGGTGCCAAGCATGAGGGGAACATGTATTTTCCAACAGACATCAGATATACGCTGCCAACTTATTTTTCAAAAATTGCTAGTGAATAATAAGAGGGAAGGACCTTCCAGCAGCGCAGGCAGGGAGCACGTAGTGTCACACACTCAAGTAGGTGACTGTAGGTGCAGATTTTTCTCAAGATGAAGTAAACACCAGATGGGACTGTACACAGATCATCAGCTTGCAGCTAGAAGTAGGGCTTGTAAGAAATCCTTGGCCACAATAAACACCAGTTTATCAAGCCCCACTTCTGCTGCTGCGGAGCAGCCCTGATATGTGGGACGTGGGGAGAGCTCTGCCACTCTCCCTGTAACTCATGTTCATGCCAAGAGAGCCCAGAGGCTTTCAGATTCATGAATATCTGTGTTTGTCTCAACTAAAATAAAACAACTCCCCCACCCCAAAAATCTAGTAAGAGTTTGCTTTAAACTGAAAAAAACTGCTTATCAATCAATGCTACCTGTAGCTATCGGCAACCAAAGTATGATACAACCAGTATGAAACCTGCTGTGAAAACGGATGGGAAATACAAAAAAATGAAAACCTGGGCATCTAAATTATTTACAGAAATCTGCTTCTGTTTCACTAAGCTGTGACACCCAGAGGAGAACGGGAGGGAGGACCGCGAGAGCAAGGCTGTTCTGTGTCTGCAGCACACGGACCACACGCTGGAGGATGGCTCCAAATCCGCGTTGAGTGCACAGTAATTACGGGAAGGCAGCATGTGCCCGCATTAATTGTGGCAGCCAGCCGGGCCAGAGTGATTCACTGCTGTTCATGGAGCCACCATCGCTGGCAGACCGGGAAAGCCTTCAGCCATATCCAAAATTAAGCTCTTGATATAGGTTGCTGGCTTCAAAGACATTTCAAAACAGAGTCTCCATAAGGTTAAATGTCATTTATTTTCCCCCCTGACGTGGGCAAACTTTTTCATTAAGACGTGGGCGTTAATGCCATCTTGCAAGCATGCCTTGGAATCCAAAGAGGGCTCTTAATCATTTCAGAGAGAGTAGAAGAGATGGAACTATATTAAAAATATTTATTGTATGTAGTAACACAGAGGTCCCCAGCAATCTAGCAGTTGTATGATACATCTTTGGTCCTGTCGTAGAAGGGTAAAAGCAAAGGTGCTTAAAAAAAAGGCTATACTTCTAAGTAAGCAGCTGCAGAATTAAATCAAACTAGGATGGAAAATGCAAAAGAAGTAAGACAAGAACTGTAATATACCATTCTTGATCTGCAGATTTTTTAAATCGTCCATTGATTGATGATTTTATTTCTCTTTTTTGCATCTTTTCATCCCAAGCGAGTGATTAAAAGCCAGAGAAAGGCGTTCTGCAGGCAGGCCCTGACGCGGTTCCCCGCTGGAAGCGGCTGTGCGGCAGGAGCGGTGCCCGGGGAGCCCAGCACCCGCAGCAGGACACGTGTGGCTCGGCCCCGCACGGTGTTCAGCCCCCTCCCTGCATGGGGAGGCAGCATGTGGGGTGCAGCACCCCGCAGCCCCTCTCTGGCGGGGCCACAGGTTCGCCCATTGCAGAGCTGAACCCCAGTTTTGGGCAGAAGAGCTGATTTCTAGGGCTTTCTGCCTGCAGAAGCCTCATCCTGCCACAGAGCTACTTGCAGATCTCCCCAGGGCCTCACCAGAGAATGCATCCCTACCGGCAAGTCCCTTAAAGAAGACTTATCCTGTGAACCAGTTGCTGATGTTTCACTTGCAATTAAGATTTGTGCAGGAGTTGAGGCCTTTGTGATTTCTATTCATGGCGCATCTTAGAAGCAGCCAAATTAAAACCCTTATCGTTAAGGAGCTGATAGCTCCCATAATCGCAAGCATCATTCTGTATTAGCTGGAGGGAGCAGCATGACTCACTGGCTAGCAGACACAGATCTGTTCATAAAATCGGAAAACTTTGAACCAAAGAGAATTTCCTGAGCCATGAATTACTTTGGAGAAAGTACCAGTTTCAAACAAATTACTTATATAATTTGTGCTGTCAATACAAAAACTTTCTTCTAAGCTAAGAGTCTTTTTGCCGTGTACTGCTCTGAATTACCCTCCTGGATGACCTACAGTGCATCAATTCATGATTGAAAAGAAAAATTTTGCCTGAGGGATGAGTCACAGCTCTCTACTGTCCTTCAGGTTAAACCACAGTTCCCTTTACTTTCCACAGAGTACATGTTTTAAGAGTTGATGAGTTCAACAATTGCTATGTTGATCCATTTGCCCAGAATACTCTTAAAACAAATATTAAAATATTCTTATTCAAGGCATCTGTTCCCTATGTGGCTATGTTTCTCTGTGACAGAATGATCTTGAGGGAGAAAACCCAGGAGGATACAGAGCTAGTGCAGGTTTAAACAGGATTTTTCAGGTCTTCCGAGGTCAGGAAAATGAAATGGAAAGGTAGAAATAATTGCAGCATGCACTAAGGGGTTGGCTTGTCTCACAGAGTTCATTTCATGAAGACTGCAGTGCTAAAATGGGGTAGTTTTGCTCTAGGAAGAGGCTGCAACATGCAGCCAGCCAGGCAACTAATTTAATGTAAGTGGTGACAGGTCACAGCCCCGCAGGAGAGCAGCTAAGCCACTGTCAAGCCCGCTGCAGCTTCAGAAAGAGCTCCGTTTAGTTACAGCCTTGGTCCAATTTGGAGAATTTAGCCTGAGACTAAATTAATAAGTGGTCTGACTGGATGAGGTGACTCTTCTAACCTCAGGACTGCTTAGACCAAGGTTTAATACCAACCTCAGATCTCTCATTCGAAAGATCTATTCTAACACTGGGGATTTTTAATGTAGCTGCGAGCTGAAATATCCAGCGTGCGCCACCAGAATTCCAATACCTTCTCTTGCCTCCCGTAGGGCTCCGTATTAAAAAAAGTGTATTTTTAATGCTCTGGAGTCTATCTGCATTCTCCGTAGCAGTACATGGGGAGGGATGCAGCCCAAACACGAGGGAGAAGGACAAATCCCCCAGGTCTGCAATGGGGCAGGAGTGGGATGGGGAGGGCGCCCGGGCTGCCCTGTGGCCCCTCGCCCACCCAGCACCCACAACAGCACCCAATGATGGGAATCATGGAGAAAGGTGAGTGGCTGGAGCAGTTCTGGTGATGGAGCTTGATCTTGGAAAATGTCTAAGAAGGGAGAAGAGAATTGCAAACCCTGCCAACGTGGCCAGGAGCACCCTGCGGGACAGCGGCTGATGGTGCGTGCAGCAATAAAGATAGCGAGCATTTCTCATGCAGCCCTCTTGTTATCAGACATCTGTCAATACCGGATTAAATTGCTGAAGTTGTTTGATAGACAGGCACCAGGTTTTTCTGTTACGACGTGTTGCCTTTAAATTGGAATTTAATGTGAAATGGAGCAAAGACCCTGTTGGGTTGCTGTAGAGCACTGTTGTACTTGAGAAAGGGAAAATTATAAATGGATTAACAAAACTGTTTTTAACAGTGAGATGAGTCCTAGATCTGTTACAAGTGTGAAGAAGACAGAAGCATGAAACATAAAAAATTATACAAAGAGGAAAAACCATCTCTCAAAGTATAGGACAAGTGAGAGCACTGAAGAACAAGCAAGTGAAATTAAAGCCCTGGGTTGTTGCACACAAGACCTGAAAGACAGAGGGCACGTTTTCTGAACAACTTGCCACATCAGGCTACCAGTAACTGGAGCCATGGGAAAGCCGGGCATTCCAGCTGCATCCAGTTGCACATCACGAGCATCCTGCTCCCTGCATGTTCATTTCACTTACTAGTTTTTTCACCTTTTCCAGGAGGGACATGAGAGATTCCGCCTGCCCTGATCCAGAGCAGGGCAGTAGCTTGGGTCTCTCATTCCTACAGCTGGTGCCGTGCTGTCAGCAATGCTCTTTCCTCAGTAGTTTTCCTTGAAGATGGAATGGCCTCATTAAAGAGAGTTCTCTCTAAAAGGGGCAAGTGGCTTGGGTGGCTTAGGCTCAGTGAGCCAGATGCTCAACATCAACCCTGAATGTCAGTTTACCCTGATATAATCAGAATTACCAGAGAGTAAATGCCTGGGGAGTGCCTGAAGAATCATGGCTTGTGGAGTGATTCTATGGAAAACTCAAGAGAATCCTGACGAAACAGAATAATTGAAAGATTTGGTGGTAAGGTATGAATTGATTCCTCTAGCCCTGCTGATAGAGCCTGACTCCAGCAGCTACCACTGCAAATTCCCTCGTGTGACACCTTTACGGAACAAACATGCCTTTTAAAAGGGAGCAGAGACTTGGTAAAGGATACCAACATACCAGGAAAAAGCCACAGATTGATATTTTAGGAACAGAAAAAGAAAAACATACGCTATTTTACATTAATATTTGCTTGAGCTCCATAATTTCCATATAATATGCGGTTTACTTCCCACAACTTAAGGAAACTTCATTGCCATGAAATAATCTTGATTAATATTTGCAATAGTAGTAATAAAAGCCATAAGAAGACACTAAAATTAGTCCTTTTTAGATCACTTTCACGCTGTTTTTTTGAGAGTAGAAATGTTTGGTTAAGCCTACACTTGAAGAACCAAGAACCGAATGCAACAAACCACCTAGAGCTGTATGATCTCAGGCACTGCACGTCAAGACTTGTAGCTTTGCATTGTATACTCTGCTTCCAAAAGCTACATCCGAGCTAAAAATACCCTCCTGGTGTCACTTCATATCAGCTTGCTTTTTAAAAACCTCAAGGGGTGTTCTAAAGATTTGCAAACTCCCCAAAGAGGAGGTGGCCTGAGGAAAGAAGCGGAAAGCTTGTACAGAAACCCAAACTTGCCACAGGAGAGTGTCAGCACAACAGCAAAACAAAGCAGCCACCCTTTGGGAAGTAACATCCAAACCAGAGACAAAACACTTCGGGAAAGCAAGCGGAATTGGTTCCTGTTATGGCGCGCTCGCTGATGGCGGTTGTTAGTATCACCGCTGGAATGCCAAGCTCCGTGCGAGAGGAGCCAAGTGTAAGGCTGGACGTGGATTTTGCGTGCATGCACGATTACAGCTCTCAAAATCATGAGAGGCATCACCGCAAGGCTCACGGGAAGTCAACGAGCAGCAAAGATTTCCATAACGTGAAACCTGAGTAAGACATGTATTTTGTGCATGCTAAGGACTAGGTGTCACTCTGGATCTCCGACCTGTAACGGTGAGTCACCCAACAGTCACTCGGGGACCACGACTGGCTCGACCTGTTTCCTCTGTCCCCATTCCCTAGGCGTGAGCGGAGGAGAGCGCCCTGCAGGATGGCCGGGCTCGTGCCCCAGCCCTGAAGCACCGCGGTCCCTTCTACATGGAACTGCTTTTGTCCAGAGTCCTCACTTGACACCGTGGGGCTGTTGGCAGCATTTCCCTGGCACTGCTGGTTATTGCACATTTTCAAAGTGCTCTGGACGTTGAAGCCGCCTCGTAACAACCAAACCAGGACTGACAACCCCCAGGCAGCCCAGAGCAGCAGTGCAGGGCTGCAGCACCCCAGCGCCTCCCTGCTGTGTATGTCCAACAGAGGATTTTCTTGGTTTTCTGTCTTTCTAGTTGGGTTTCACAAACTCAGGGCTTTAAATTTAGCCCTCCCACAGCTCGCAGTGGAGCTGCATGATTTATCACAACGTGGCGGTCAGAACATTTTTTTTCCCCATCTGCTTTGGTGGAGATGTCGTTCCCTGCACTGTTAATGTGGAGTGGGCACCAGCTGCCTGTGCTATCACACAGTGCTCGCACTGAAATACTTTGCCAAGTTTTAAAACAGAATTCAAAACAGCCCACAAGAACCCTCGGGCCCTCAGTGCTCTCCCCAAAGCCGTGGTGGCTGTGCCTGCTGTCGGGAGAGACCAGCTGGACCATGTTGGTGCTGGCCATGTTCTCCAGGCTCACAGGGAACATGGGGTCTGCAGGCTAAGCTGAGGCTGGATCTCTGGGACCCTGGAATGAGGAAAATCCCAGGAAACGTCAATATCGCTGCAAATTCCAGTGCTAGACAGTCGCTCCTTGCTCCCATATCTCCTACTTCATCTGGGCAAGAATTCACTGCCATGCAGGAGCAGGAGTCTGGCTCAATGCACGTGAACAGCTAGATACAAAAGCACCAGGACTTTTACATATACCCAAATTGATTTATTCCAATTCTGCAGACCGCTGTACAACCAAATGTCAATTCTGAATTTGCTGCGCTGTTAATGAATGACCAAATACAGCACTACCTCGTCTCAGATGCAAAAATATATGGCTTTGTAAAATTATTTATGCTTTACATTATCTCAAGTGTACAGAGAGACCATCAGAAAGCAGCAGTGCTGATACTCTGGTCCAGCTTTGCAAACATCACAGTTACTGTCTAATTTTAAGATTCTTCCATACCGAATATTCAGTGTCCCACCTTACTACCTCGCTGAGAATGCAGCGGTCCAGCTTTTACAGCACAGCCCTTGGTGGCACACCACTGCTAACTCAACCGTACGGCTTAACCTTCTACCGGGCTGCCCTGCACACGCCAACGTGCTGCTGAAGGAGCTTCTCCAGAGTCTGCTGTTTCCCCTGGGCATGGGTCATCCACGTTCCCCTGAAGCACTTCCAGCCACACACTCCTGAGACCTCCACAGCCAGAGGCTGAGTATTTGGGGCTCCCGTGAAGTCCAGCCCCAGGCTGGCAACTGACTCCCATCATGGCAGCCCCTTTTTCCCCAGCAAGCATCGCCACAGGAGGAAGCCTTGCAGCTCCTCCTAAGACATATTAGGACAAGGAGACTTTCGTGTATCTTTTTATAGGGTTCTCTCTCATGGCTTATCCCAGCACGTTCTTATCTCTGTTAATTTGGTCTCTTCCAGTCCAGCTACAACTCAATGTATAAGACAGTCTCATTAAGATCTTAGCTTAGGTTGGATATTTATATTCTCAGAATCCCCAGCAAAATGTATAAGAAAACTGGTATCAGGTACACCTGCAGCTATGAGTATACGAATGAGCAAAGGGCTCATTTGTTCCCCACAGCAGCAGATCGGTAATCACCAGGAGCTCCACATATGAAGGCTTGAATTTTTTGTGTCCTGCACTTAAGGGAATTATGTGCCCAGTTCCTGAATGTTCCCTTTGAAAAGTCCTGCCTTCATTTTAGTACAAATCGAAAATGTAGCTGCTAGCAAATACAGAACTGATTTTCTGAACACCAAGGAGTGAGAAATGTTGAGGGTTTGGCTAAGAACAAGAGAATATAACACTACAAATACCTGACTGCTGAGAGCTATTAGGGACACAGCAGAGAGAGCTGGTGAAATCCCAATGCTTGAAAGGTTTTGTAGGGGGAGAAATGCCCAGGGGAATATCACGATGGAAAATACGAGGTCAAACTGAAGTGTGAAACCTTTTGACTAGGTTTCCAAGGAAGAAGTTCAAGATTTCAGACTTTGATCGATCCTTTGTAACCACTGTGACTTCAATGAAATAATATAATAATTGGTTGCTAAACCAATACAGGATTGTTCTTACAGGAATGTTCGCCACTGGTTGAGTAGTCTGAAGAGTATTTGAAAGAATATTAATGAATTTCAGTCTTGCACAAATGAATCACCCCTCCCCAAGTTCACACTGAAAACTGCTTTATTGTTGCGTCTCCACTGGTGCAGCCTGAGATTTCAGAGACCCACGCACGGAGCACAGGCACCACCAGTTAGTTAGATTGACCCATCATTGCAGCAAACAGTGAAAAGAAAACATTCACAGACTAAAAATCTTTCTCCTGCAAATGCTTAGTAACAAACAACTGGTTTCACTGAAATCAGAACTGATTCACAAAATAACGTGGAAACCAAAAAGAAGGGGCTAAATCTGAAATAAAGGCTTGAAGCAGCTCCCTTTCAGCACAACCATTTGGCACGTAATAGCATCCTGTATCATCGCAAATACTTGGCTTGCTTCTTTAACTGAGATCCAGATCAGGCACTTGTGCACACAAGGAGAGAAGCTTTGGGTGGTTTTTTTTTTTCCCCAAAACAGAGAATACAATGAAAAATATTCAAATTCTTTGAACAACAACCCCAAAATGTGCTATGATGCATTTGTGTTTCCATAAAATGAAAATTCTCTTTATTCACTGCAAAAAAATGAGACGTGTATCCAAACAAATGAGGAGAAGTTCCCTGGAAAACCCAGGCTGCAGTGACTAAATGGGATGAGACCAGGAACCGAGCACACGTGCTGTAGCCTACAGGTGCTGCCAGGAGCCTGATGTCACGCTGGGAAATGGAACAGCAGAGGTTTGGGGAGAGTATGCAGAGAGGGGAGGGGTTATTTCCACAGAGAACACCATAACTGCATTCACTTTGAATTCCCAGGATAATGTAAGTCAGGATGAGAGAGGATTACAGTTGAAAGCATTTCTTTTTCCATTTCAAATCAATTATTATAAAACCTGTGCTTTCCACGCATTTCAGCTGGGTATGCCTGATAGCTTCGTTTACCTTTGTATCAAAAATCAGTAAAACACCATGAGATGGTGTAATCCCCCCAGCAAGCCTTATGTGCGACAGCCCATCCGTAAGCCACGTCACAGCGGGCAGTAGCCCGGGCTGGGCAGCGGTGGGAGATGGGGCTTGCCCCGGCTGTGCACCCCCAGCCCTCGAAGGACCACCATCACTGACTGCCTGCAGACACCTACAGCCCCTCTGCTGCCTTTAACCCAGAGAGATGGGACAGATCAGACACACACCATACACTATATATCAGGAATTACAGGCACATTATCTAAATACAGACTTTAAACCCTTCCTCTTAGTATAGTCCAAAGAGCAGCAGTACAAATTGAGGTGTATCAGGGTTAACTGAAGATTAAAGACTCCAAAGCAGCACCTATGTGGAACACTAAAATCAAGCTTCTCTATTACTAGATCATTACAAAAGAGGCTTTCCCTATAGAAAAAGGGAGAAGCAATCCAACTGGCAGCACCGGATCACATGCCGTGGTCGGTCAGGGACAATGCGGGTGAACAAGGTACAAAAATTCTTTAATAAGCTGAAAAATAGTTTTACTGAAAAAGTTGTGCCTGAAGTGGCTTTTCTTGAAGGTGAAAAATTAAAAGTTGTTAGCAGAAGTAAAGGCCACAAGATTTGTAGCAAAAGGTAGTATCTTTTGGTAGGCTAAACGAATTAATCAGTCTGAAACAGAAAAGGGATTTGAAGTGCTCAAGCCTCCAGGATTCGCCTTGTTTGCTGGTTACATTGGTTGGTCTAATAAAACACGAGACTCCTCTTTTCAAACCTCGCCACCTTGGATCATCTTAGGTAATGCGTAGAAGCTACTTAATTACTGTTTGGTGTTATGATTCTCCGGGATGTTCTCCTCTTATTTTAAAGAGAGTAATAAAAACCGCTTATTTAGTCTACAGATTTTTGTCCAGCAGTCTAATTTTTCATGAGATTTCAGTTGTCAGAGTGTATATACAGCAAAATGTAGTGTTTTACTGGCTGGACTCACTTTCCCTCCCCTTCCACAAGTTCCAGCTCAGCAACGCAGGTGGGCAACTCTAACCAAACCAGAAAGGCAGTGATTTGGGTTCACTCAGAGCAGGAAGAAAAGAAGGCTTTTACTTAAGTCATAGGAAAAGGGGCTTAAGTCTTGAAAAAGTTTGTGTACCTCAGATGCTGTATTGATACATCAATAAAGCTCAGCCCAGGCATGTCTGGCAGTGCTGAGCTCAGCAGCACCCTCCTCATGGAGCAGAGAAAAAGGACGGATCCTTCTGAATCATCAGGGAAAGCATCACCTGGAGAAAACAGACTCCTGTGGCAGCCTTTAGTAACGATCCTTTTCAGCCACCATCAATCTTTACTGCTCATTAATTGAATTCGCTGTTTAGCTGATGGTGCGCTGGGTGAGCCTGTGGGCGACACAATCCTTTTTCAATATATTCTTTAAAGGCACAGAAACTTGACTGTAAAAACAAGGCATTACGGCAGGCAGGCAGATAACCCCTGTGACTGCGCTCCTCATGCGAGTAATGTTAAGAGGCCGAATGGGAGACGAAGGAAAGGAGCAAAGGAATGGACGAAAGCAAAGAGAAGTGATTCTGCCTGCAAACTGGCACCAAGAGAGTATTTGATGCTGTCTGTTAGCTGTGGTGGCATTCCCCCAGTGACAAAAGAACCACACACCCCCTACCCTGAATCTTTCATTAAACCTCAAAAAGCAAAGGAAGCCTCTGCTCTAATGCAGTCATTAAACAGAGTAAAATTTAATGGCACTTGTTAGAACTGAGAAGTTTCAGGCAGACTGGCTGGTGCGCGGCATTTCAACCTTTCACTAGGGATCGGGGCCTCCCAACAGGCTGACGTCAATGGGAAGTGGCTGGGAGAGCTGATTCCAGCATCCGGGGGGGCCACACACACTGCCAAGCATGGAATACTGTATGTCCCAATACATATGAGGCAAAGGCTCGGTGATGCTGAAAGCATCGTTAGGGTAGCGCAGCAGAACCAAGCTCTGTGGGTGCTGATAAGAACTATTTACATTTGAAACCTTTTCCCAAATGCAGCATGCAGATATGTGGGAGCTGCACCACCTACATGCACAGCACAAATGTAGGTGGTGAAACTGGTTTTTAACTCATCGGGAAAAAATGATTTTTGTGAATGAAATAGGAACTTCCATGGAATGGCTCCATCTTCGATAACTCCTCATAGCTACAAGCAAAACACAAGATCACCAGTTTTCAGATCAGTAGATGGGGATTCCTCTTTGCTTTTCTTTGCTTTCTATACCAGAGATTTTCTAGAAGGAAAAAATTATTCAGGAACATTCCCAACTATTTCTTGTTTTAACCCCGTGGTAGGAAAAGAGCCAGCTATTTCCAATCCTTTATAGCAGAATGTAAGAGGTAAAAACCTTTTAAAACAACACTACACACTGTCAAAAGCACACAGGGCTCTCAATTTGCAGGCATTTCGCAAAAGAAGTAGTAGCCCTCTGTAAGCCATTCGCGCTCTCTGGCAGATGCACTTCCCAAACCGCTGCATTCATTGCCCCTTGCTGCTGCCTCCCTCCCTCCCGCCCCGGCTCCCGTGGCCCCCTGCTATGCGGAGCAGCAGCCTCGCAGGGAGGTATCATCTGCAGCCCTGTCCTCTGCCTTGCTTTGAAGCCAACTTCCCACCAGGACCGTAGCTGCAGAGTAGAAACACGATGCCCAGCATCTGCTCTTCTATAACCAACTCCACGCAGAGGGAATTAGGGAACAGATCCCATTGCACTTAGCCCTGTAGTTTCCTCAGCACTAGCTAATGTGGCTCAAGGACAAGATCATCAATTTAAAAAAAAAAAACAAGAAAACACCCTCAAGAATAAAATGTAAAGGAAAACCCTACAAATAGTCTCCTAAAGTAACTCACATTTGTACAAGTCATCAAAGGGTGACCCAACACACTCCTGTTTGAGGAGGTACGATTCTTAAATCTTTGCACAACGGCAAAGTTCTCCTCTGTTTTGTAACTGAAGGAAAAAAAAATACATTTTTTTTATGGTGTGACAGCAGGAATAGGAAAGATAAACCCTGTCTGCACAGAGCTGCACACGAACAACCCTAACTCATCCCATCCTTCCTACACAAGGTTAATACTGCTGCAGCTATCTGTCCTTCCCTAGCCTGAGATTTCATTAAATATTTTTCCAATTAAGCAGTCTTTTTTTTTTTTAATGAACACAGTGTACTGAAATAAACTTATTTCTGCATAAAGATGATCTAGCTCAAAGTGAAATTAGAAGAGTGTCCTAAAGGACATGTTCAAGGCCTGTAAATGTTAATACTGTATTTTCCACAGAACTCTGTCTGATAAACTTCTCTATGAATATTCCAGGCATGATTTCTATTACAGCCACATTTCCCCACTCAAACGCTGTATTTCATTTCACTATGAATAAGTAACTATCCAGGGATTTTTGGCAGCTTAGTGTTGTTCTAACCCGTTGGTCTTGTAATTAGTTCCAAATGTTGTTTTCATGAAGCCGTATTCTTCTCGATGTATCCTAAAGTCCCCAGCTATCTTCTATACTTAGCCTATTATATTAATGCTAGGGAAAATTAATATATAAATAGCATTAAAATTGCAAAAAGCTGCTGCCTGGATGTTTTCCAGGTACATCTTTGAAAAGGGAAGGTTTTTTAAATGTTCTACACCGGAGGATGCACCAAATCTCCATCTTCTGGAGTGTATTTGTAGCTTGGTATTCAAAAAAGCTGGGGTTTGCTCCCGAAGTCTTTCAGGCAGGGTGGAAAGAAAGGGGAGCTCATGGCATAAACAACGATCAAACCTTGCACAAATGGACTCTTTGTGAGAGACTGTATCACCCTTTTTAGTTCACATCCTATTTTAACACCTAAATATCCTGCTCATTTAAGGATATCAGCAGCAAACAGAGACCATATTTTAAGACTGATGCTGGGACTGAAGTATCTGAGGGTACAATTTCACCCTCGGTATGGAAACAGAAGCCCCACACACGGAGCCAGATGCCGAGGGAAGCTCTTCACAGAGCAAGACCTGACCGCCACCCAAGTTCATCAAGGGGGTTCTTCAGTCTAGTGACCCGTACTGAACATTTATGTATTTTTTATATATTTATATATTCATGTATATGTAGATAGTTATACATACCTATGTACGAATTCTACAGACCACATCAGCCTGAAAAACTGTTTTGTCCAGAAGGGAGAGCTGATGATGAATGAATTCTCACTTTGGCTTTTGTCTTCATTGCCACCTTATTAGGTGACGCCAGGCAAGTACTGCGCTTGCTGTCTGTATGTTCAGGTGGGCAAAGTAACCCAGACGGCAATTGCACCGTGGGGCAGACAGGTGTGCGGGGAAGGATCTCCCCATCACTCACAAGGGGGGCGAGAGAAAGGTTGCTATGGGCAAAGCGCCTTAATCCAGTCCTGACTGGGACCTCCCTCTGTGAAATCATATAAAATGATTATTTAAGGAATAATTAAGGTAAGTTTCATGAGTGCAGCCCTGAACTTTCCTACTACCCAACACTGGAAAGGCCCTACAGTCCAGGAGAGATCAGAAAACTGCATCCTCTTAGATTCTGGCAGGAGGTTACCAACATGGTTACACAGCCACCAAAGAGCTTTCCTTGTGATTTAATCCAGTGTGGCAGGAATAAGGAAAAGCATTATATCAGTTAAATACTGGTTTACAGCTTCCTTGGGGTTTTCCTTCCAAAAAGACCAGGAGTAAACCTGCACGAATGGATTCATTTTATAGCAAGAACAACTCCAGCATCCCTCGGGGTGACTGCTGAACAAGGGTGCTGAGTCAGCAGAAAGCCTGGCGCGGTCCCTGCCGCTGTAACGTGCGGACACCTAATAGCGGCCGGTCGACTGCTCTCCTTGCCTGAAGTCACTGGAAAGTTGTTAGACCACTTTAATTTGTAAACCTATTGGTGAGCGTTTAATGTTAATGAAATGTTACTGCTGAGTAATTCCGGCAGATGAAACTTAGTTAGTTCATTGTGCATCTAATTTATTTAGTGCTAAATGTTTGCCCTTATTTTCTTTACACACTGAAGGGAGATCTGGATAAAAACTTTGCATCTCAAGTAAGACAATTCTTTAGAAAGTTAGGCAAATTTCTACGTAAATTCTTGACTTTGCGTTTTACATAAAACTCTGCTCGGGGGCACGTATCTTGCCAAGATGGAAATGGGAGGTGTAGGCTGCTCCTGGTGCCTACATACTCATAAACCCATGATGTAGGAGATAGTTCTTTTCTCTACCAAACCATTTTAGTAAATGCAATGGCAGTGAACAACTGAAAGAGATCTTAGACAGCCCCACGGGTAGGGGAAGGTTCTGGCTGTGCTGATGGATCAGGAGGAGCCTGATTCTGTCATCTCCAGGTATCGAATTCAAAGAATCTGTGGTATCCTGCACTGCGACTGCCACAACATCCTAACTGGATATCAGTTTCTTACATTACACCCAACACATTAATTGCAGTAGCCATCAGAAAGAACAGAAAATCTCAGTGTCAATAGGAAGGTACATAATGCCCTGTGCACCAGTCCCGGCGTACAGCACGGGGCACACATGCCCGTGATGGGCAGGGGCTGGAGGAGCTGCCCTGCTCACACACACCGCTCCTGGGCATCTCCGCTGCGGTGGGTGGCTTTTGGCACACAACAGGATAGGCGAAGACAATCTGATGTAACACCTTTCAGCTGCCTTTCTCAAAGAAATATGACTGAAATAGGACAACATTAATATCCCCCCCGCCCAAGAAGAACAAATCAATTTTTGCTAGCACGCTGTACCATAATCCTGTTTACCAATACTTTCTCAGTCTTCCACTGGCAAACGTAACCCTGAGCTAAAGAGATTTTTCCATTATATTCATTTCTAAATGACTGACTAAATCTTGCAAAGTAGATGGGAAAAAACCTGCCCTATCACAGATCCCTGCACAACTGCATGAGAAACATTTTCCATTTGTCCTATCTGTACCTGAGCACACTGACCCCATCAGGAGGCCGGCAGCGAGGAGGAGGAGGAGATGCTGCAGTCGGCAGCTTAGCTCCTCCAGTCCTCATTAGTAGTCACGGGGTTCTATAATGATATTAGGACACAGCTTTGCGGTGAAGTTTGGCCACACATCCCTTACAAATTTCACCTGGTTTAAGCTATACTTAGGGGAGAAGGGAGGCAACCCAAGGGAGGTATGGCTGTAATTTAATTGTTGGATGTTTATTTGCCAGCAAATCCCTAAACAGTGATATGTTATTACACAATGTGCCAGCCATTAGCTCAACTCATCCTTCTGTTTCACAGGGCAAGATAAAGCACTGGGACTTTCATCGGAGGGAAAGCTACTTCAGAAGGCTCAGCACCTCGAAAAGTTAAGCTCAGTAAGGAACAAGGCAGTGAGTCCAACTCCTACCCCCCGGCACCGCAGAGGCTCCTGCCAACCCCGGCCTGGCAAACAGCTCGGTACACGAAACACTGGAGCTTGCATCGACATCAGCGTGACAGCCCGTCAGAGGATACATCGTGGAAAAGGCCATATTGAGGATTTTTCAGTACTGTGAGGATGGAATTTTGCTCCAGCCCCACCTGAAAATAAGCTGTGCTTATTTTTTTTTTCTTTTCTTTCTCCTCTTTTTTAATAAAGGAAACATTTCACGTGATCAGAATAGTTGGAAGGTGTCGTGGTTTAACCCCAGCCAGCAGTTAAAAACACACAGCCACTCACTCACTCCCTGCAGTTGCAATGGGGTAGAGAATCAGAGGAGCCTAAGTGAGGAAAAACTCGTGGGTTGAGATAAAGGCAATTTAAGAGGTAAATCAAAAGCCACAAATGCAAGCAAAGCAAAACAAGAAATTCATCCTCTGCTTCCCGTCCACAGGCAGGTGTGTTCAGCTGTCTCCAGGAAAGCAGGGCTCCATCACGCGTAATGGTTACTTGGGAAGACAAAATGCCATCGCTCCAAATGTCCCCCCCTTCTTTCTTCTTCCCCAGCTTTATACACTGAGCATGAGACCACATGGCATGGAATAGCCCTTTGGCCAGTTGGGGTCAGCTGTCCCGACTGTGTACCCCCATCCTGCTCGCTGGTGGGGCGGTGTGAGGAGCAGAAAAGGCCTTGACTGCTCAGCAACAACCAAACCCACCAGTGTGCCATCACACTGTTCCCATCCCAAATCCAAAACCCAGCACTACACCAGCTGCTAGCAAAAAAGTTACCTCCATCCCAGCTGAAACCACAACACAAGGAGAGACGGACATTGAGGCAGAACACCTCTTCACCATACAGCATGAGAAACAGAAATAACAAGTGTTCTGTTTCTTTCTTTTTTCTCACATTGGACAAGGTCATGCCTTGGAGAGCCAGGACACCTTGCAGCAGGCAAAGGCTTGGGGGACACGCGCTGCCCCAACCGCTGCTGGGATGGAGCGATCTCAAGCACGTGGCTGATTTCCAGAGGTGTTCTCTGCAATGTTAGTGAAACTTTAAGCTCAGGCAGCAGCTAAAATGAAATCAAAACAACATTCACTCTGCAAAAAAAGATACCAACGAGCAGTGAGCAGAAAGGAGCGGGGCGGCGGACAGAGAGCAGGTGCTGGGAGCGCTCCACAGGCTGGAGGGGACTATTGCACTTTTACTATTTCTCACATTGAACAGGTGTGCACAAAACTGAGAAAACAACAACAAAAAAAAATTAACATCTCTCTGAGATTCCTTTCAAATTCTTCTAGATGCAAATACCCAAGTTACCACCTTTTCTATTTGGTGTGCCTGTGAAATGAAAACAAGGCTTTCTGCAGGCTTTTACTGTCATTCTTTTTTGCTTTTCCCTTTGTTGTGAATGTTTCTGAATGGAAGGTAACAAGTCACAGTACTGCAGAGAAAGCAGTTAACAGCCATTCATTCTGTGCAGGCAAAACAGAGAGCTTTAGCATAGTGAATGAAAGAAAATAAGGAGAGAGGAGGCATTGCACTTGCATTCCTCTCACGTTCAATCCCCCAGTGAACTTCAACCGACATTTGGTACCAGTTTGCCAATACTTTGCTTTTATGGTTGACTGATAAATTATTAGATTTATCTGATGCCTAGCAACTATCAATTAACACTTTGAGACTAGATTAATTGATACGCCTTAATTTCTCTGTTGTTTTCTTCTAGGCAACATGCCTCCAGAGGTCTGGAACCCCTCCCACTTAGAATGAACAATATTCTTCATCTCTGCTCCTGCCACGCCACGCACAGGGATGGATGTTTTGGCAACACATTTGTATTCATTCAGATTGTCACAACTGCATTCTGCATCTGAGACAGCCCAAGGTGCTTGATTTATGGTCCCATCCTTTAAAACATGATCAACTTTGTAAAATCAATCAATGGAAGCTACTATGGCAGATTAAACAACGGAGGAGGCTTTTCTCAAAGCAGGTTGTGTGCTGTCATTTTTTTACTTAATGTTTCGCTACCGGTAAAGCAATTCTGAAAAGTCTCCATGATGAGCGCTACCTGGCAATAGCTCGTCTATTTGCCAAACTAACATCAAAGTAATGTCCACAGGATTAACTCTGGAGTCAGAAAGTATGAAAACCGTAGATACGAGATGACATATATCATGCAAATACAAATCACACAGGCACTCCACTGCATCATGGATTAAATCTTTGTAATAGATTATTTATGAAGTGTCTGTGGGGCCGGGAGCAGCCTGTTAGTGCTGCTGCCTGACACTGCCCACTGCAACGTCCTCTGCTCATTGTTTTAAGTTAAAACTTTGTAGAATTTGAAAAATATGTCAGCCTACTTTTTTCATTTTGGAAATTCGGCCATAGCAACTCAGTTGGATTTGTAGGTGAAGCTACAGAAAATCACCCACTTTTTCTTTTATTAAAATAAGTGGACAATCCCTTTGGCCTGGGCTTTTCCTTTCCCTTGGCTCCTGATGTGTTTCTCCCCTCCAGACCCACATTTCCAGGATTTACAGCCAGGACTGCAGGTTCATTTTGTACAGAAAACTTTCATTCTGGCATGCCTGTGTTTTGAGTTTTATCTTGGCAACATTTGTGTTCTGCCGATGGGAAGTACCTGTCTGCATGCAACAGAAGATCAATGTGAAGCCAGTGTCTCTGCTAAAAGAACCGTCATGTAGGAGGGAACGTAAATCACACTTTTTATTTAGCTATTACAGCTAAAGCGCAGCTCACAATAATAAAGGAAGAGCACTTTCCCATTAAAAGAAAGGATAAGTGAGGATAAGGAGAGCTGAAAGGTTGCTGAGTCAGCTGTTTGGAGCACAAACACAGATCGCCCCTTACTTCAGACAAACTGCATCCAGTCTGTCAAGACCCAGCATTACATGCTGCAGACCAACTCAGTGGAAATACCACAGGAATCTCTTTATACATACCGTTAGCCTCAAAAAAGGACTGTTTGGGAAAACCCTTATGAATGCTTACCTTCAGTATTCGTGGGTTTTATACATTGGCAAACCCACCTGCTGTGTGCCCTTTCATTGACAGAAGGGAGGTTCAGAGCATGGGGAATATATAAATATGCATCACTTCATCCCCAGTAAGATAAACAAACAGCTATATGGTGCCAGGGAAAAGGTGGAAAATTCATCTCCCTTATTCCCTTTGCATTTTTATGACAGATGCCGTTGGATTTCCTTGGCTGAGTTCCCATGAGCTCAAGCACGAGGAGCATCCCACGAGACGTGGTGTGAGGACAGACCTGAGCAGCCGCAGCGTGCTGGGGGACCGCAGCCCGCCCTGCCTGCACCCACAGCCATCCCGCCCAATGGCATGGCTTTAGATGTTCAAAGTGGCCTCGGGTAAGATACTGGAGTCAAAATCCAGCCCTGAAAAAGGCACCACACTTTCGGGCACTCCAGCTGGGAAATGGTCTCCTGACCCTCTGTGCCTACAGCCGTGGGACAGACACGTGCCATGCGTGGCTGCGTCCCTCCCCACTGCCTGGGGCGAGGGGGAGGTACCAGTTGAACAAGCTAAACATGGCTCTAGGAATCACCATAAAGCAAAGTGTACATAAACAAAGCAACAAGGTAAGCTACATAAATAGCCCTTCTAAAGGTCCCTGTTTACTATCTGTCACAACCTAGTTACTCCTTATCTTTGGCTAAACAAACCACAGCAAACTTTCAAAATATTGTTCTTTTTCACAAAGAAAACCCAAACACGACCCATCCGGCAGCACGCAAGCGCCTGGCAAGCAGGGATCATATCTGAGGGAGAAAGGGCATTGCTGGGGGGGTGAATATCTCCTTCCCCTCCAGAACACACATGGTGGAGTTGCCCCTTCACACCCAGGAGCCAGAGTTTGCCCCGTGGCCCTGCTGAGGCCAGCAACAGCCTGGCTGTGGCCAGGGGCGGCACCAGAGCCCTCCCAGCATCCCAGCCCAGAGAAATCATCCTGGGCTTCTCCAATGCTGTCAAAACAGTTAGCAAATAAACAACTAATAATAAGGAGTGGAAGAAGCGCTGCGGAACAGCAGATTGCAGAACTGTGAATGAGATTCATGGCTGTGTTACTCACAGTCGTCTTACTCTGCCTTCAATATTTTAATTCAATGGCATAAACACAATTTTATTCATTGCAAAAAGCCATTTGGGGGGATGCTGAATTATTTATTGTTTGAAGCGGCCAAACAAACTGCTTGTCAAAACAGATTTTAAAACAGAATCTCAAGTAAGGAAGTGCAGTTTAAAAGGCGCAGGGTGTACCCTCCGTATTTTGAACTCCTCTCCAAAAAACTGGGCAAAGGAGCTGCCTTTTAACTCCCAGGTGCTGTTTTTTCTCAGGGCAGGTACATGGCTGCACACCCTGCAGTGCTCCCAGCTTCTCCCATCCCATCCCGAGCAACGAGGGCTCCCCAGCATCCCCGACACCGTCCCGGCAGGGCACACCTGAAGCCTGTGCTGAAACCAGGGGCAAGATTTTCTGCTTGGCCCATCCACAGCCCCTGATTTTGCAGACGCGATGGAGTATTTTAAACACTGCTTGACCTGTTCTGGGCGATCTGCCTTCGCAGAGGAGCTGCCCGAGTCTTTTTTTAGTGTGTTAGATTCAAACACCAATTTGCTGGGCTTGGAACCCCAGCATCTAAGTAATAAGATATGTTAAAAAAATGCTCCTGTCAGCACTCCCACTGGAGGCTTCACACACGCTCAGGGAAGCGGCTGCCGTTCCCCAAGCTGCTTGTGGGGCACAGCCAGCCATGGCCGATGTGCCAGCTACGGCTCTCCTCACCAAAGGAGCAGGACACCAGGCTGTGGTTGGAGATGGGGCAGAGATGGACCCTGCCTCATCGGGACACAGCACTGCTGGTGGGCAGCGCTTGCCTCCGGAAAGCACCCAGCCCTGGTGCAGCCCCAGTTAAGCCCTCGCTCACGTGTACCACACCACTAATATGCAAGTGACTCACTGCAAATCACTTTGGTTGTCTCAAATCTCGTTACAGAGACTAACATAAACCACATCTAATTCTTACTGCTCGCTGTGGCCTTGAACCAAATGACTGTAACAGAGACCTATGCAAAATCAAAGTAAAAAAAAAAAANNNNAAAAAAAAAAAAAAAACAACAACTCCTCTCATGGAATTTTGCATAAACTATGCCAGAACATATTCCCTGATTTCTTAATTTCACCAGATTCAATTAACACAAGTTGGAGATGGTCCTCAAAGGACCAGTAAGTTCCCGCAGGCAGTATGTGTTTATCTGGTTCCTCCGTTGAGCTCAGAGCCCTGCGGTGCCAGAAACGCCAGAGCAGAGATGCCGCATGCATGTAGTGCGTTAGACAACTTCTCAGTGTCTTAAGGCACATGCCATGCAATGCCATTAACCTGAACAACGGTCCCCAGCCGCGTTATACCAAGATGAGACAGAGAGCAAATGGATGGGGGAATACTTGACAGCAACCTGGGTCACCCATAGGACCTGTCTTTTTTCATTTGTCTAGAAACTGTATGTGACTTTGCAGTACCATTCTGTATAATGCTCATATCTGTAATATTTGTGGTTTATTATTCTTACACTCTATGTGTCTAGATGCTGAGATTTATGGTTTTAAAGATTTGAGAGAATGGGCAACGCTCACTGGCAGAGCATCTGCCCAGGCAGAGGGCCGGATGGTGGGAGCCCTTCGCACAGGCCTCACGCTGTGGGGGAAGGAGGGAAATCTGCCCCTGGAGCATAAAACCAATAAAAATCCCAGAGGCAGCTGCACTGGGGTTGTTTGATAGAACAACGAACATCAGGAAATCTGAAGTTTTGCCAGACCTGCTCCCGGCAGGTTCTGGCCCTCCCGGGAGCCCACAACATCCCCACTGCAAGGGACCGTTTCTTGCACCCCCTGCTGCATGTCAGTGCAGTACGGGAGGCCCAAGATGGTTTTTGAGCAGCACTTATATTCTACGTCCTTGTTTAAGCGTTCATAGGATACTATTCTTTTTAAAGTACATTTTAGGCCAATGTCTATGAGGCCATCCAAAATACCAAGAAACCTGGTTGTAAGATATCAGTCAAGCTTGCAAAACCAGCCCAGAAAATTCCCAGGATCAGCACCAAATCTGTTACCAGCTTTACACCCTGAGGGCAATTATTCTGCAAGCTTTCACATCTGTCATTTTCAATTTTATTTACAGTTAAGATTGCCAGAGCCATAAAAGAAACAGGAAGGTTTTAGCATGAAAGTGATTCCTGCTGTTTTGAAGACTGGTCAGGTAGTCAAGACTTGATTAAACAACAGCTCTTATGTATTTTCCCATTTCCCTCTTGTTACCTAGCTGATGTTTAAACATTGTTAGTTAAAAAAAAAAAAAAAAAAAAAGGAAAGAAATAGAAAAAGGGATTTCCCTGAATCTCATTTTAAAATAATTTACTTTTCTGCTGTGCAATGCTCATGTTGACTTTTTCTTTGCACCACAAGAGAATAAGAATAGGGGAAAAAGAGTTTCAAAGGGTTTTTTTTAAGAGCACAAATATTATGTCAAAACTGTGCATGGAGATACAGAATTACAAAGCTTTCCATCAAGAGGTTTTCACACCGAAGAAAGCGTTAAGCAGGAGGTAAAAGATCTGTAGGTATATTAAGAGGTATGTAAAATTGTAATTAAATTAGTGAAAATTATTTTCCTTCATCTCCTGCATGCAGAAAGAAGTCATGATTTTGCAGAACCTGTAGTTAGCTGGAAGTAATGCTTCCTGTACTCTACAGATACAGTTTTCACAAGAGAGGCTTTTTGGACCACCTGGCATGAAAATAACAGCCGTGATTTAGCATCGCTTTTTGACATGAAGAAAATGGTTTGCCAGTGTGGCCTCTGCATCTCGGCTGTGCCTGTATCACCATTCATCATTAGATATGGTGGAAAGAACACGTGTTACGCCTTGGGGTCATTTTGATCACAACTGCCTTTTCTTCCAATTTGTTTCAGACTATTTTCTATTATCCGCCAAGTTTTGGAATACCATTGGGTTCAATTATTACCCGAAAAAGAAATGGAGCTGGAGGTAGCAAGAGTGTGTATTTGGGACTGTGTAATAATGTGGAAAATGTTTTTTTTTTAACTCTCTAAACCAAAGGGCATTTTTCTGTAAGTATGAATATCAGAAATTGTGAGCTCTTCAGCAATGGTGGGGAATGGTAAGACAAAGAGCAGCCTCAGGTTGTGGGACACATTCTAGGAACATTTTAGAAATTTTGAGGGGAGAAATAAGTAATGCCTGTGCCTGGATGAAAAATCGTTCATTGACAACCCAATTTGGAGCGAGGAGTTGGAGGAAACTCTCCCATGTCTCCCGGAGGAGGCCAGGCCAGTTGGGCTGTCTCGTTGGGAAAGCTCTTCTTGCGTGCTGGACATGTCAAGAGGAGGAAATAAAATGCAGAGATCCAGCAGCAAGGACGTGGTCCCGGAGAAGGGTGTTGCAGAGAGGAGGTCTGAGCCAGGCTCTCCCATGCCCTGCCAAGTGCTCTAGTCACTTGGCTAATGCGCTTTGGGAGGGGGAGAGGTTACTGACACCGCATGCTAACAAAGCACCTGCCTCTTTACTACACTTATAAGAGCTGGAAAACTAAACATTTTTTCCATGACAAATGAACAATTCCAGCATTATCAGTAAGCTAATTGACAAAAACCATTCCCCTGCTTTGCCCGTCCTCGGCCTCCCCTACTTTCAAGCACTTCTCCTGCTTGCTCTCTGCACACGTTGCCTTTGCTGCGGTCCAAAGCTCCTGTGAAGCGCAGTCCCTTAAATTCACTGTAGTTAACCCACCTGGCACCAACCAAGAGTTTAGTCGCTAGACTAATTTTGCCCTCTACCAAATAGAGTCAGTAAAAACTTCAGTCCCTGGCAGGTACCATAATCCCCCAAAAAATATGTCCTGATCTTGGTGGCTCATTACTCGCTCATCTCACTGGCTGCATAGCTGATGAATTTCCAAGCAAAACCCAGCCCATTTTGCATGGCCAGAGAATGCTGGAATATCATCTTACAATGACACCGGACAAAAGAACCCAACACATTAGCATTAAATTATCTGCTCCCAGATAATTTCCCAGATGAATCACCATAAAAGGCTCTGAAATGTCTCTTGCTCTTTTTCTTTGCATAACATTTCATTGTACTCAAGACTTGAGGACCTGTAATTCATCAGGCTTTTATCTGCATCAGGGCATTGTTTTCGGCAGAGTCCCTGATTATGGGAGAAGTGGTAAGGCCAAGTTTGCCAGGCTGGAGGATTAACCTGTAAGTGGCAGAGCGCAGGTCATGGCTCCCCTGCGAGAGGAGGCGGCTCTAACAGAGAGCAGAGCACAGCTGGGTGCTAGTGATACCCCCCGTCATCTCAGCTGGGCAGCATCCAAGGTTTTTTCCTTTGTGGATGATTATTCACCAGGAAAGGGTATGACATGGCATGACCAGTCCCCAGGCACTGAGCAGTTGCACAGCTGTTTGCAAAGCTGAGATGGGCCACCTCTGTCTCTCTCTTGAAAACCTAAGCCATCACAGTAACTGCAGTGATGGTACCATGGAATTTTTTCTGAGTCAGACTTTTGGCTGCTGTCCTCTTTTTCCCTGTCCTCAAAGCCCTGCATCACAACTCCCCCCGCCCCAGCTCCAGCACTGACCTGCCCCACAGCCCCTGGACACGCTCCCAGCCCTCTCCAGGTGGGTTCCGCCAAAGGCTCCCTGACCGGGGAGGCACCAGGGAGCAGGGTGTCCACTGGGCTGTTCTCCCAGCCAGGCTGGACCCAGGACCCACCTCCTGCACACAGCAGCCTCCGAGACACAGGAGAAACCCTGTGCCGGGACAGCCCTTTTGTGACTGGCAGAAAGGAATTAAGAAAACAAGGTCTTACCATCCACAGACAGCCGTGAAAATAATTAAAGAGAATAACCGCCATGACAGCGGGCTCCGCATCATGCAAGAGGAACGGGGCTAATTATAATCTCCAAGGCGATGCTGAGCACTGGTTGCTAAACACACCGTGTGAAATTCCAGCTGCCTCCTCCACAAACAGAGATAAACACACAAAATCATTTGCTCCAAGTGCATGTGTGTGGTTGTTTTCCTGTTCCGGGTAACAAGATTGCTACAAAGCTTACGTTTTTTGATTTGCTGAAAAATTTGGCCAAATCAATAGTTTTTGACAAAAGAAAGTAACAAAACCTGTAATAAACACAAGCGATAGAGAGTTGTTAAAGAAAAAAAAAGGATTTGTGCAATTCATTAGCTCTGATGTTCTCGCATCTAATGTGATTTTGGGTGGAGAAAAGTGACACGGTGACAACTATTAAAAAGGTTATCAGATATTTTTTTTCAGAGTCCAAACTGTGCTGTCTGGTCTCCATGCAGACGCTCCAGCCAGACCCACAGTGCCAGGGGAGCTCAGCTTCAGCCTCAGTCAGCCCAACACCAGGAACCCGGCAGCAGGAATTCAGGTCTCTGCCCACGGCTCACAGCCCCTACCCCTGCGGCCACCGAACGCTGGGCGGTTTGCTGCACGCTGCTGAGTTTTGCACTTTATCCCCGTGTATTGCCAGTGCCATCTGGCAGCAGCTCCTGCACTCCGGTTTCTGTGCAGTTATAAATGGATCAGAGACCTGTCAGGCTGCCAAGTGAACCATCATTATCATTCAAGATATCATTTAGCACATACTCCGCATGGCAGTCAATTGCTTGCGTTATAATCACCTCGTAAAACTGTGACTCCATAGATAAAATATCCCTGCGAGACAGTCTTTACCTGTTACATTAAACTTACAGATATTTAAAATGTCAGCTAATCTTTCATCTGAATTGCACTGCTGTCTAATACAGTCAATCAGCCAGCTCCGGCAAGCAGGTTTCGGTTCTCAGGAAAGAGGCAGGAGGAAGCAGCTTTTCTGCATTTGCTCACAAACGTCCCATTTGTCTTCGGATGCAAGAAACTGATTTTGCCGTGTCTAACCCTGAGTCCTTTGGATATTACACTGTTAAATTTGAAAGATCATCCTGCAGCTCGTCACGGTGCAAAGCCTTCTCTTTTATGTAACCTTCACTGTTAGCATTTAGACTACCAGAATTAGTGTGGTTAGTAAGCTGAGGAGCCTGGTTTATTATCTACACCAGCTTCCAGGGAGGACAAAGCAACTTTTGTTCCCTTTTTCTCAAAGGCAAGACGATGGAGCACTCAAGGCGATGAGAAGCGTGGCTCAGCCCTCCTCCGGAGCCCCCTCTTCCTGCGGCCAGGACTGCTGCTCCCTCCAGCTTCTTCTGGTTTAAAGACAACCACGTTTGCACAAACACCCAGGTTCCCCCCTGCTCGCGGGCAGTGCCGCCAGCGGGGCCATGGCACCCACGGGTGCCAGAGGAGCAGAGCTGGCTGCGGCTGAGCCCGGAGGCCACACGCAGCTCTGTGTCTAAAGTCTCTGTCTATACTAGAGGCACCTGCCACGCGGGATTTCTTACTTGCCAACATAGCCTGCTGGTGCAGGCAATACGCCACAAGCCACGCTCCCAGCACATACCAGCATTCACACAAACACTCCTACTGTCCTTTGGGACGCTGTGGCCCCAGCTAGGTCACCCCGAGCCCGTGCAACGCTGTGCCCGAGCCTCCCTCTGCTGACTGGGCAGGGTGAATGGTTCCAGCTCCGCTGCTCTTGCCAAGCCTACACAGAAGCTGCAAACCTTCCCTTCCTGCTTTCAAAGCTTTTACCCAGCTCCACTCAATCTCCAGGTTAGTAGCCAGGACCAACGTACCAGCCCTAAATCTAAGCCTGGTGAAAGCCAGTGTGACAATGCAGAACTAGCCCTTGCACTCGCTGGCACAAGGTGCCAGCACCACTTCCTTTACCGTGTTCAAGCAGAGGAGATACTCCAAGCAGCAAGATAAACAATACTGATATTTATAAGAGTTCAACTCTAATCCTTGAACACACACCTTTGACAGCCAGGTCGCGTGCAGCATATTTCAAACCTTCACACTGTGCTCCAAAAGCGGCAGCACCGTCCCCTACCACAGCCAAGGCCACCTATTCCCCGGACACTGACAGGAGGCAGCAACTGAGGCAGGCACACAACTGCCGAGACCAGGCGGAGTTGGCAGTTGGATGCTCAGAGCGCAGCAAGGTCCGAGCGTGCCCGCAGCACGGCCGGGGCCTCTCTGGGAGCCGGGGCAGGCTCCTGGGTACAGCAAAGCTTCTGCTGGCACAGCCTGCTCCCCCGACGCTCGGCAGGCGTTTCATTTATATTCCCCAGAAACCATAGCAGGAGTCATCTCCGCCTCTTCTGTGTAACTCAGTTTACTGATAATTGCGTTTATTGCTACCATGCTGTTGTTTACATGTCTCTGTTATTAGATTGCTTTGTAGGGAGCTGGTTTAATACAACATTCAGCACCTGGGTTTATATTACTCTGTGTGAGCATCAAAAGGCCAACCCAAGAGACACATTGTACACTCTTGTCCGGGTTCTTTTCCCAATTCCCAGAAATGCTTAATCAAGTTAACATCTCACCAAGGCATCTCCAGATCTGTTTGTAGGGATTTCTGTGTTTCTTTTATCATGCAAAACATTTCACATTGGCCACAATGTTTTTATGGAAATACAGCGTCGTTCGTAGATTTGGACAAGAAAAAGAATTCACATGGCGAGTCTCAGTTTCAGACATACAGGATGCAATTTCAGAGGACACTGGGAAATCACGTGCAATTGCACACTAAAGCAGAACCTGTGCTTCGAACGAGCACTGGAGTCAGGCACGGTGATCTTCCAACACCAAACTTCCCCTAACGCTAACGAAACCCAGGGATGTTTTAAAGAACTACATCAATCACTGCGTGTGCACATTCAGGATTAGTGCTCATGAATGAAGCTGCTCTTTGCAGGAGCAACAGCAATTTACAAAGGAGCCTGTTGTTATAAATGTCTCCAGCTCATTTTGCAGGTGGCAAAGGCTCAGCAAAGCCCAGCCTGAGCATCTGCCCATCACCAAGCCATGCCCAAGGTCCCACCGTGCAGCTCTCGAGCTGAACGAGGCAGGTCAGTGGCATTATTTCCAATGGAAATAACGTGGGGTTTGTTGCCCTTAAAAAAAAAAAAAAAATTAGAATTAAGAATTTCATGTGCTATAGTCACAGCAGACCAGTGTAGGAGAACATAATTTCCTTTCTGGAGGACAACTGTTAAGTACCTGCAGCAGGGTCAAAGTCATCCGACTTCAGTCTGGGGGGACCAATCTCAAGCAACACACTTCTAGCTCCCTTTTCTTTACTTCTCCACACACACCTTTCAGCCAGCAAGATGATGAATAGCCTAGACATTCACACACTGTACCACCTCAGAGTATCTTCTTCTATTTGTTACAAGAAATAACAATTTTTCTATATGCCAAAACAAAAAAATGCAGCAGTGACAGTTCTCCTCCTCCTCTTTCCTCCCAGCACGAGTCAAGCACTATTAAAGACCTGCACACTTCAAGTGCTATATTTGACTTTATATTTCCCATTGGCAAGGTACCTGTGAAGCTCCAATGCCAGTCAAGAGAACTCACCAGACACAGGGATCTAGCTCCTAATTTTTTTATGCTGGTGTATAAGCATGACCCAGCCTTTACAGCATTTCTGCTCTTGGGCGCAAATTAGCCGTTCTGACCTCTACACCTGCTTCCCACAGGCAATGCTGACCCCCCCATCTCCCAGCCATCCCCATTAGCTGCATGGTGGTCTCGGCCAGACTCAGCCCAGCAACCTGGCAATGCAACCAGCCATCAAACCTCTTAGCTATTTGTTTGCACCTTTTTAGCTCCGATCTGTTCCGCTCTCTGCACAGGTCTACATAAAGCTTACTGTTCCATCCCTCCCTCAACTTTGAGCAGACAGCTCCCGTGAAGCACAGCGGGGCCAGCTACAAAAATCATCATTACAAGTGTCATGGGATAAGCACAGCAATCTCACCGAGAGTCCGAGTCCATCCTCATTTGCACCACAGCGATGTGCTGTAGTGCTTCGCCTTCCCAAGCCCTAACGAGGCAACACGTGCCCAACTAGCCTTTTGCTTCTTAGAAAGGGGCCCAGCCTCTGAACGTGCTATTTAGAGCTCCACCGTTACACAAAGAACCTGATGTATGCCATTTTACTCTCTTCTTGTATAAATCCTCCAACAGAGGGAAGCCCAAGGAGGGAAGCAACTCCCTTGTGACTGGAGGACAGTTCCTCTGTCGCATTCACCCCGTGGATCCTGGAGAGCAGATTGCACAGAGCGACCATAGCCCTTCCGCCACAGCATGCGATGGGCGTGCGATGGTTCTGAAGGTGGGAAAGTGCACCGCCAAAATGAATGCTTGTAATTACAAGTTTTTCAAGCAAAATAAAGAGAACCACACCCCGAAAGCTGGATTTTTAGAGAGAGATTTCTCTTCCCATGTTTTCATTTCCTCAGAATATTCTGGCACAGCTGCAGAATAATTTTAACTGTGGGTACACATTTGCTTTAAATTAATACTGATCTATGAACAGTGATACTGTTGCTTTAGTTACTGTGTTCTCAAACAGTAAATATCCATCCTATGGCTGTACCTCAACAGACAGGCCTTGAACACTGTACACAATCAAAGAATTAAATTGCACAAGAGACTTCAAAAAAATTTCTCCAAGCACTCTGGGAACGCTGAGTTTTCAGGTCCTTCATGGTTTAACCCCAGTCAACAACTAAGCACCACGCAGCCGCTCACTCACTTCCCCCCGGTGGGACGGAGGAGAGAATCGTAACAGTAAAAGTGAGAAAACTCATGAGTTGTCACAAGAAAAAGACAGTTTAATAAGTAACGCAAAAGCCACACATGCAGTCAAAGCAAAACAAGGAATTCAATCACTGCTTCCCATTGGCAGGCAGCTGTTCAGCCATCTCCAGGAAAGCTGGGCTCCATCACACATAACAGTGACTTGGGAAGACAAATGCCATCACTCCGAATGTCCCCCCCTTCCTTCTTCTTCTCCCACCTTTATATACTGAGCATGCGGCCACATGGCATGGAATATCCCTGGGGTCAGCTGGGGTCAGCTCTCCTGGCTGTGTCCCCTCACAGCTTCTTGTGCCCCCCAGCCTACTCCCTGACAGGGTGATGTGAAGAGCAGAAAAGGCCTTGACTCTGTGCAGACACTGCACAGCAATAACTTAAACATCCCTATATTATCAATATTGTTTTCAGCACAAATCCAAAACACAGCCCATACTAGCTACTATGAAGAAAACTAAGTCTACCCCAGCCAAAACCAGCACGGTGCCACAAAAATTCCCCTTAAGTTATGGAGACGTTTCCCAAGGTGATTTTAGTCATGACAACGGGACTATATTGCTTAGAAAGTTCATTTCAAAGTGGGTGAATTCTCCAAATGCAGAAATACTACCAGTGACTGCTTCTACTGCCAACAAAACTAGGGCCTATGGAAAAGGAAAAAGACTGCCATTGGTAAGTGTATTTAAAAATTAGCGCATTGCTCACATCTCCACAGATGTTTAAGTCACAGAAGAAAAACAGGTGATGGAGTGGACTTATTCCTGGGACTGCAGCAGTACCGGCACCTGCATGTTAACTCCCAACATGGACTCAGTGCTCAGCAGTGGGAAAAGAGTGATGCTTGGTCATTTGGATCCTGTAAGGAGGCATAATATTAGCTATGATAAGCCTTACAGCAGCCACTACTAAGTGCTTCAGTAGGTGCTCTATAACAGACTTCATTCATCTTGAGGCTCAGTTCACACTTTGTCTTGCACGTGTTAACAGAAGGGGGAAAAAAAAAAAGTTATTATTACCTCTCTCTCCTGAGAGGTACGTGAAAGCAGAATCAGCACAACATAATAGTAGGACTTCTTATGGAAAGGGTTGGAACTAAACACGTTTTGCACAATATCAATGGGAAATTCCAGGTATGGATCATCCAGCTCCCATAGCTCAGCTACAAACTCACCAACTCCAGTGTCTCCACTGAGCACACCACCTCGGAGAAGCAAAAGCCAACAGATACGTTCTTGCTTATTCAAATAATTAAGTATTAACACTATTAAAGTCCCTGATAGAGTCTTCATTTAATTGGTAATGCTTTCCCCAAGGGACACGTGGACTGGAGCCATCTATCCAGTCCCCTTCTGTAGCAGCATTTCCTTTGTTCCCCTGCATCGTTAAGCAAGAATGGACAGCAGTGATAAACTGCTTTTAATACTTGTCTGTATTGGCTACGGAGAAGTCATTGTCAGCTAAAATAATTGGCAACTGCCACTATTCTTGCTGGTGAGCTCTTTCTCCAGAATGTTTTAATCTTACTGTGGTCCTTGGCACACGCTGCAGAGCTCTTGTCCCGGCTTTTCACTTGGGATATTTCTAATTACTATTATGCTTATTTATGGTGTCCCTGAAGGAAGACATGTCCAGACTTTAATAGCAATGTACCAAGAAAGTTATTGTAAAGCACTCTAAAGTAGATTGGATCTTTGTGATAATCCTGACTTTTGGCACAGAGTGGGTGTAGAATTAACTTCACCGGACTTCACTGCCAGAGTTCCCAGAGCGTGGAGCGGAGACAGCAACCGCGGGCCACCAGCCCCAGCTGTGAGAGCAGCCTGAAGGCTACCCAGTCCCGCACAAGGGACAACCCAGCCCCACCACTGGTGGGAAGATCAGGATGCAAAAATTTCCCATCTCCCCAGCAACAACTCAGCCAGAGAGACAAAACCCATCGGGTCTCTGAACGACCCTTTAGGCTCTGTGCTAAGGAGGAGCCTGTTAAAGCCTCCCCAGGAAGTGATTTATGCCGTTTGTCCTCTCTCTCATCCTTGACAGGGAGCTCAGT
This sequence comes from Dromas ardeola, assembly GCA_013398915.1. Lineage (NCBI taxonomy): Eukaryota > Metazoa > Chordata > Aves > Charadriiformes > Dromadidae > Dromas > Dromas ardeola. Next base: position 293,801 of record VYZM01010165.1, read on the forward strand.
TTTACGCAGTGCCAGACTGTCACCTTAGACCAGCAAAATATTAAGCATGAGGGCAGATCAAGTCCTTGAGCCATTTCCAAACACCTTCAATGTGGAACACATCCATAAATACCTGAGTTTATCCAAGAAACCTATGCAAAGAGGAGGGGAGCCTGACCCTGCCAGATTATTTCTCGCAGATGCTTCCACTGACGCTCAAATACTTGCAGCTCACCCCTGTTTTGTAATTAATCAGTGAAACATTAAATCTCACTTTAGTTCTTCAATGTTTAGGGTAAGCTTCTGAATATAAAAGAGAGGATACGATCCCCAATCGCTTTGCAGATGAAGCAGAGGGTGCCATGCCTGAATCTCCTTCTCTTTGATGGATATCTGAGGACATAGAATCATAGAATGGTTTGGGTTGGAAGGGACCTTAAAGATCATCTCATTTAACCCCCCTGCCCTGGGCAGGGACACCTCCCACCAGCCCAGGTTGCTCCAAGCCCCGTCCAACCTGGCCTTGAACCCCTTCAGGGATGGGGCAGCCACAGCTTCTCTGGTCCACCTGGGCCTCACCACCCTCAGAGTGAAAAATTTCTTCCTAATATCTAATCTAAATCTCCCCTCTTTCAGTTTAAAACCGTTACCCCTCATCCTATCGCTACATTCCCTCATGAAGAGTCCCTTCCCGGTCCCCGCAAAGGCTCTCAGCCCATGCCCCACACTGCCTGCACCCCTTCAGAGATCACATCCTCCATCCAAGGGACCCCAGCACAAGCCCGGCTCACCAGCTAAGTGCCATTCTCCTCACCAATAATTGGATCTTTATATTCGAGTGCTGGAGCCCAGTGGCAGCCCCAGGTAACTGGCTTGTCTTTGCAAAGGCATGAGCCGGCACTCCAGTGGGCATGACCTGTGGCTTACCAAAGTCCCCCCAAGGGCTCTCAGCCCCCGTGCCCCACTCTGCCCGCACCACTTCAGAGATCACGAAAGCAAGTCAAGATGCTCCTTCTCTAAAATGAAATTCGACATAAATAGCTGTCTGGGTCTTTGTCAGCAGCTCCTTGCTTCCTCCTGCCCAGGGGCAAAGCCATAAATAAGTTTCGTGCTCTCAGGAAATGTGACAGTTATTATTCAATAACTGAATTATAGGCTCATTCTTGGAAAGGAATAACAGCAGGCAGGGAAGGGAAGGGACGGTACCGTTTTACTTCACAGGAACTGAAATACCTCAAAGAAATACTAAATCCGTGATAGGAAACACTGGTGAACGCTTTGTACTTTGGCAACTTTCTCTCATTTTGGTATTACTGCTTTCAATTTTTAAAGGTGTTTGTGATGTACAGAATATAGAACAGCAAACACATTAAAAATGCATTCCCCTGTCACGTTGTGCTAGGAGTTGTGGGAGTGGGAAAGGTTGGGATCCGGTCGGAGGGTAGGGAGTGCAGGCGCCTACCGAAGCCGTGTCCCACACTGCCCGCACCCGTCCCGGCAGCCGCCAAACTCCAAGGAAAATACTGTCACTTCAAATACAAAACTTTGAAGTGTGGAGCAGGGAGCTCACCCCTTTTTTTTTTTTTGTAAAGGAAAGGACGTGAGAGCAGAGAGCCCTGTGCGGGACAGCCCTGTGCTTGCCATGGGACGAGGTGTCCAGAAACGCCTATCAGCTGGAGGGTCAGTGCTAAAAATTGAGGCTTTGTCCTTGAAAGACCAACCTGGAAGGGAGACACAGATGGGAGAGGAGCTGACTGCCATCATGGCACACACCTGGATTTCTCTTGACGGATCCAACTTTTGCCTGAACATATCCAGGCAAAAGGAGTCCTGGATTCGGGAACACTGGTCAGCCCAGCGCACAGTGATGGGCGTAGGAGCGGGGAGAGACGGCCCCCTATACCCATGCACACAGTGCCTGCCCCACGTCATGCCTTGGTTCGTGTGTACGCTCACCAAACAACACACTGATTCACTCGGCGTCTGCAGGTTTGGTATGTTCAGGTTCATTCATCATGAAAAATCTGCTCTGTGTTCACGCCTCCCTCCCCTCGGAGGAACACCACCGTCTTACACCGCAATAATGGCCTGCTGAGCCTGCCAGCATCAGCCGCTGGTATGCCCAGCAAAGCCTCCGCTTCTCCAGGTGCCTGAACCAGGTTTCCTGGTCCCACCAATGTCCCCTGGACAACCAAAGCCCATCTGCGGTGCAGGGGGCCAGGAAGTACAGACACCCGCACCCCACCTCCCACTGACCCCCAGCCATGCGAGGTTCTGCATTAGCCGTTAACGATTCAATGACAGGAGCTAAGAGCACACAATATTGGAAATATTCCTTTTGCAGAAACAATAAGTAGTGGGTTGGTGATGCCCCAAAGCAAGGGCTTGCCCTGAGAGCCCTTTACTGAAGGCATCTGCACCCTGATGCGCGGCCAGGCCCCCCACCCGCGGGTGGAAAAGTCTGGCAGGCAGCGTGCACCCACGGAGGGAAACAACGCGGCGTTTGAACCCCTGAGGAAGACGGTATCCTGTACGCTCCCATTTCACTTCCGATTAACAGCAGAGTTCATGGCTTCTACAGCACCTTTGTAATAAGTCAAGCTGTTTAGAAAGAAATGGGCCATGCTAAAGCTCTTATTACCCATAGAAAGATATCATCCAACACCAGTGAAATGGATAGCAAATTTCCTTATGCACAGAAAATGATCATTGCTTCAGATCAGGGAATAGCAACAGATCTAAACCTACACGATATTATTAGTTGTGAAGTGATCATTATGGGGAGAAGGTCTAATAAGGCTCTGCAGACAGTAATGAGGAGGTACACAGCTCTTGAGCTAAACAGACTCATTTAGACAAAACAGCCTGACAGGGAAAGTAGGGAATGGAAGGTGTCGTTAAGTTATGAGGAGTACTGCCCTATTACCGCATGCTAATTAGCAATTTGGAATGGCAGTGAATCAAAAACTATCGAACAACACTTTTTTTCTTCCATCAAAGGCTGTCCTTTTTCAAAATCAGAGACCTTCCAATAATTGGCTGCGTGTTTCTCTTTTTCCAGTTTTTCCCCTCCCCATTACTTTTGTGGGTTTCATTTAGGTCTTCCCTTTTTGGAGGGTTTTGGGGTTTTTCTTGTGCTTTGTAATTGCTTTTGGAAACAATAGAGCCTAAGGCATGATTTGCAGCCCTCTTTATTTAAGAAAAAGAAAAAATAAGGGAGGAAAAATCTGAACAATAGCTATTTAAAAAGATGACAGGAAAAAAGCATCGGGCTTTTCCTTCTATTCTGTCAGCGGTTTTAGCCTGGTCTATAAGGATGTAGTGAACAGAAGGACAGGGCGCCTGTGCCCTGAGTAAGCCCGGAATATTGCATTCAGTCACCACTCATGGTCTATATCACGACATACCCAACGTGCGCTTGCACACGGGACTGCCACAGAGGTGCACGGGCTGCATCTCAGCCCCACCCTGGTGATGTTTTGAGCTTTCTGGTTTGTTCTCCTTGACCTTTTACAATTTCTCTTTTAAAATAAAACAATGATAACTTCTGCAGAGCGAGGTACGTTGATTTTATGGCAACATGTAAACGAAAGCACAAGTATTGTGCATGCCACTGCTGCCCCTCGCTCTGCAGTGCCTGGCAGCACAAGGAGCCCTGGAGCCCTTGCTGCTCTGGAGCCGGTGGCACCCGCGCCACCACCGCCACCACCACAACACCTCCCGGGCAAAGGAAACCCCACGTCCCTCCAGAACCCCGTCACACGCTTTGCACCGTGTGCTTTCCTAATCATAGAGAAGCTGAAGCAAAACCAGGGTATTTTAAAGGTCCTTATGCCTGATTTTCTAAAGGCATTAGGTGTATAGGAACTAAGTTCCAATTCCCAAAGCTTATCAGGGAGACTCAACCTCCTAAATCCTTACAGCCCTTCTGAAAAGAGACTTGATGGCATGCTTGTGAAGGGATTTAACTACCCAAAGGCACGGCTGGGTAACCCCATACTCCCCGACAGAGGTATGTACCTAGGCCTGGGGGCAGGGCTTTCCCCATCCAGGTATATTCTTCTATGATTTTACCAAGTGCATTTTTAAGCGAGACTAAATCTCCCCATTTTCATAGCGAAATGCAAGAAGCAGGATCCTTTTAACTTAAAAACCTCACCAATTGTTCTGTGCTTTTCAAATGGGAAAGTAACTGAAGGAATAGTAGTGCCTGAGTCACGTGGAAGCAATTTGAAGCGTCAGGAACCTTTTTGAGCATTACTGGGTGCTTTTTCCCTGAGCTGCACCTTCTGCATCACTGCTGCCAGCTCAGCTGACTCCACAAAAGACTGACTTCTGTAAAGCTGGGAGTGGTAGAGATTAACTCCAGCTTCAGCACTCCCTGCCCTGCTGTACGAGAGACCCAGCTCCTCCGAGACAGCATCTCTCAAGAGCGGCTCTCGCTCCCCTGGGATGCCGAAAGCCATCCCTGTGGAGCCAGAGTGGGAGCCCGGCTCCCACGTGTCACCTCTGCTCCCATTTACAGCAACTTGTGCAGTGTCTGGGTCAGTGTTTCCATTCCTGTAAATAACGCTCAAGTGCTTTTAGTGGAAACAGAGAGATTTATCGATGGTAACAGTAAAATTATTTCATCTGCACGAGCCAGGGACAGCATATGTAGTCTATCAGGTGCATTTAGCCTGCTACAACGATTAGAACATTTTCGTTAGAAATAGCAACTAGAGCGTTATGAAGCTGGAAACAACATCTTGAATTGATCTGCCACGATAAGAAAAATGCTTTCCTCTTCATGTTTGCCTTCTTAAACTCTACTAATTTAGTGGAAACAGAGTTTCCCAGGCAGACATGGAGTCACTAATTGGGCTTCGATGCTACCCGGGTTCCCAGGGCAGGGAGAGGAAACGCTGCTCCTCCCGGAGCAGTCCGTAGCTGCAGGCCTACCGTGCTTCTCCTTCGGAGAGGCAGCGAGCACGCTCTGTGCCACAGTTACAGTTCCAAGATAAATTCCAATAATAAAAAAGTCACAACATCAGAGGAGAACTGCCTTCTCGGCCGCAAGGGAGATAAACTGGACGGGAGCAGCAGAGGTGTAAATCAATGCGATGGGTTTGACAGGGAGATTACAGACAGCAAATCCTGAGTTGCAGCACAGAGGCAAACAGAGTACAGTGGCCAGGATAAAATAAGCAAAACATCTTGGGAATTGAAATTCAATATTATTTTTTTTACAAGCTGAAATGAATTAACATCATTTTCCTGAGGGACTGCAGATTGCTTTCGTGCAGCTTCCCTCCCCTCCTTCCTCCAGAAAAGCCATCCCTTCCCAAGCCTGCTTTCTCTTGAAATGATGCTGCTAATCCGGTGCAACAGATTTTCTGCTGTAGTGAGCACATCCTCCAAAGGTATTGCTTTGAGCAAAAGAAAATATTAGTAACCTGACTCATTGGAAAAGTTTAAATATCTGATTAGTCTCGCTTTGAGCCTGATCCTGCTGATTTTCCACCCGTCTGAGAGTGCAACTTCCTGGCCATGCTTGCGCAGCACACAGGAGCCCAGTGGGAGGCAGTGTCAAAACCTCCAGGACCCCACAGCTCCTGCCCTCCCACGGGCCCTTCTCCAGAACAAGTGACAGACGCTGGCCAGAAAGCAACCTATAGCTGAGGCATATATCAGCCTTCAATCAGCCAAACACAGGGAGTCCTGGGTTCAATGGGCCAATGCACAGCAATAAGAGAATTCCAGCTAATGCCAACGCAATATTAAATGTTTTGGGCCATTTTGCCAAAAGTGCTAATATTTAGGTCAAAATGACGGTAAAATCTGTCATTTTTATTTTTCTTAATAAAAATGAACTTCTGGGAAATTATTTTATTTTCTGGGAACTGCATCTTCTCTTAAGAAAATTGCTTGAATAGGAATTTCTCAGCCAACTCTCCCAAAGTGCCAGTATTCAGTAACACCTTGGTGAGGGCTCTCTGCAGAGCTGCAAGGGGCACCATCTTTAAAATGAAATGTAAATCACGTCTTCCACTTCCAAAATTCATTTGTTATATTTTAACCCATTTCCAACAACCCCCTTCCAGACACAGACCGCTGTGGTTCCATTAGAAGCAGTTTGCTGCCTCTTCCATCAGCTGAGAGCTAATCAAGCAGAAAGACGACTATTCCAAAGCCAAATGGAGGAAAAGTAACGACGAGCACGAAGTAGACAAGCACAGAGTGTGTAACCTTCCATGGCAAATATCAATTTACTTATCAAGCCGCCCAGCTGTTTGGAAATACACTACTTCATCTGTGATAAAGTTTTATTTCAGGCCTGGGAAGAAGCTGAGGAACCTGCAACAGGGCCAGGAGGGCTCCAGCATCTCTTAGCAGCAGCACTGTTGAATACTCCGATTGCCTCGGATATCGAAATGCTTCTTCAGACCTCTTAACTAAAACCTTTAAGGTAAGTGTGGGCTGTAAAAGGAGCAATTATCTTAACTATATATGTACGAGAAAGGGATTTATTGTAATGAGAAGAGCTGCAGTAGAAATCATACAAAGAGCAGGCAGTTTTAGCAGAACATACCTACACCTAGAGGGACATAAGCAACAAGACAGATGTGTCTGGGAGTTTTTGGGGTTTCAGCAAGTTTAAGATAACCAGGACAAATGCCATGATGAAAACACAACCTGGGACTGAAGACATGCCCCTGCTTGGCAAGGCACTCAGACACATGTTTCGGATCTGCAACATCAGTGAGATCAAAACATGTTCAAAAGCACTGCTGAAATGGGGCTCCATAGAACATATGGCAGCAACCACGGCCTCAAATTTCCTTTATCAATACTTTTAGTAGGCAATAGATGGTCTCTGCTGCCTCCTGAAGAAGAGTTTACAAGATGGGGCTGAAGAGAAAGACAAAGATAATCCCATACTGCAGCAACGCACGAGCCTTTCTACCCTCCCCATGCAATCCAGGAGGCACTTCTTTAGGACTAGAAAGGGATTTCATGTTTCAGCTGCCGGGGTTGTGCTTAACTGCGTCAGTACCAGATTCAGGCAGGAGGCCGTGGTAACCCGGGGCTGAGAGCTTGTGCCGTGGTGCACAACCACAACCTCACGCTACACACAGCTGAGGGCCAGGCCTGGTGCAATGCACACCCCCGGTTCTCCTCCAAAATAAGCCAATTGAGTGGGTTTCTGAAAACACCTGTTTCTGAAGGAGCTTTCAGGGATGAGCTTAACGGTATCTAACATTTTAGCACTTTGCTAGTGTTTGCGAGTCATCCGGGCTCTTTCTACTCAAACGAGAGGACAAGCACGTGATTCACCTCCTACTGAAATAGGTGCCCTAGGGAGGTGGGATGGAGACTTGCATGGAGCTGCCTCTCTCTCTTCCAGGGAGCACCGAGGGCGCCTGCCTCACTAGCCCAGTCAACAACTTCTACATTGCTAATTTATGCAAGTTTAATTATGCAGAATGAATTAATACAGCTAACCCTAGCCTTCACAAATTATTATTGAACAGCACGGGGAACCAGGAATAAAATAAACTAACAAAGAACAAGGCAATTAAAAATCCGCCTGTGTTTTAGAGGGGAACTGGAAAAAGTTTAGCACAGGCATCCCTCTGCACCTGCGAGTGATGGGTAGAGCCGGAAGGCAGAGGAGCAAAAGTCTTGGTTTTGACAGCATCTCCTTTTGAAGCACTTGGTATTTTGACTGCTTTTGAGCTAAATTCCATGGAAGAGATCAAATCTCAAGCTTCATCAGAGAAATATGAAAAAGAAGCTATTTGATGGGGAGGGACAGGCTCAGAACCAAGGTTAATTTAGTCATGGCCCAGAGGAGCGAATTCTGAGCACGTCTGAACTCCTTAATACTGCAAAATACTTTCTTGCTCCTTGTTTTACTCCTGTGAACTGGATTAACTCCTGGATCCGCATTACTAGGCCTGCTCCTGAGTTACCTTCAAGATATTGCTCATGGGCTTGACAGCTGGACTGGGTCCTTAGCCAGGATCTAGGCAACAACAGGGCAAATCCTGGGGCAAATCAAGCAGAGCCAGATTGATACCCATCTTCCGTGGCGCAGCTGCTTGCTCTGCCCACAGGGCTGCTCCGCATTTTATAAATCCAAGCATTTTACAGAATTGTAAGAGGTTTCAAATTCATCCCAATGCAAAATTAATTTGAATGTCAAAATCTCATTGCTCTTGTTTCATACAGTCATTCCTGTGTTTCTAAATATTGCACCCTGACCCTTTCCCTCAGAGCAGCATATATTGCCAAATTGAAACCACACACAGTTGTTGCTAATGGTACTAATTATCATTGCTAATGGTAAAAGTAACAAGAAGGTGGTTAGAAAGTATACAGTACTCAGTGTTCCTTTGAATTGCCTTTAGGATAGTGATTTGCATTTCTGTTTAGCATAGATGGCACCAGAGTGAATAGTTATATTTTAATAGTGCTTATGTAAAATATAACATAAGAAAACAAAAGAGCGCAAGACTTGCTGACTTGCACTGTCACTGAGAACGGGGTCAATATTGGCCACATTGAACAACAACTGTGTCAGTGTTAAAAATTATTGCACAGGTGGAATAAACAATAAATACATAAAATACAACTAGAAATTCAAACTCTTACCTTCCAGATTTCAGCTCAAACATTCAGATCGCTCCCCGCCTTCCTTTCCTTCCCCCTTGCCCCCATGCTAACAGCTTACATCTTAGAGCAATTTTATTCACTAGATCTTGGTTTAACATTGAGTTAACGCTGTCCTATACAAGGAAAGATTTGCAAAGGAAAGGAGACAGCCCCTTCACTTTCTGCGTCATCCTAGGATCCAACCATGACTTAGGATCCAATATAAATCAGCAAATTCTATTTGGACACAACACTGAAAAAACTTAACGAAACAAAAACCAACAAACCCCTCAGAAATCCAAACTAATAAACCAGAGGCTTTATTTCCTTCGTAAACAGAGGAAACATAACAATTGGCATAGCTTGAAAAGAACCCAACTCTTTCATACTTTGCCATCACATCCTTGCCATGCTAACCCATAGAGGAGATAATAAAAAAGATGGAATAACAGTATGAGTATGGAAAAGGGTGTATTTTGAAATCTCAAATGGTTGTAGTCTCAAATAGATCATTCTTATTTCCTAATTAGCTTGACTTGTTTGGAATTTATCTGCGAGACTACATAAGCAGGGAGTGTAGCACAGCGTACTCACGCAGTAGAAACGAACAGGGCATCTCCTCGGTCCCTGGAGCACTGACACCTCTAACGTGCCAGCATGTGCCAATGACTTGGCACAGATCTCCTTACAGAAACATTTTTAAACAAGAACTGATAATATCTGCCCCTGGAAGACACAAATAATTTGGGCATTTTAAAGGCTCAAAGGTATTTTAAAGGTATTTTTGAATCAGGGTGAGGAGAATTCTTAGTTGTGTGTTAGTGAGCATTTGTGGATGGACAGACTAAAACTCTAAGGAACCACCTATTCTATTTTTTGAGGATGCCTTTCAGCAAGCAGAAAGAAACAACCTTTGGAAACGTACTTTTAACGTCAATTAATTCACAGTGAACTCCGCTTAGTGCAGTGCCCCAGTAAGAAGCGATCCCTGATCAACTGAGCATAACCCTCAACGTACAACCAAAACGGCCCGGAAGCACCGTGGTACTATCAAAGTAGCTCACTCAAAGTGAACTTCCATCAAAGTAGTTTTTGGAAGGTTCTGGGTTTATTTCCTTGGCTTGTCTGCTTTAGCTTGCACTGTATATCGGGCTGCTTCTCAATGCAACCCAGCCGCTCTCCTGTGGAAAGGGAACCCAAGATCCTCCTGGGATAAAGCAACTGTTAGAAACAGGAGTTCATACCTATGTTCCGTTTTTTCTTTCTAAATTTGATTCCAGACATCAAATAATGAAATTAACAATCGTATTATTACTTTATTTATTACCTCAGAAAGGCACAGTTTTGATCCAGTACAGCCCATTCTTTTTAGATGTTACAAAGCAATTTAATTCTAATTTAATTTTAAAGGATTTCAAACTGTCAGTACCAGATCTAACATTATAATCTCAGATGTGAAAAAGACAGATGACATCACTTGTCCCCCACCAAACGTGCATACATTATTGATTATTCCAAAGCCTCATGAATAGGGTAATTTGTAATCATTAAAAATTAAAGAGAATGCTGCTGAACAGAAAACAAGAAGGGCAAATTTTGCTGTTGGCTCTATTGCTATTCCCCTGCAGTGGAGCTGGGACTGTTTTATGGCATAATAAGAGAAAGAGAAGGAACATTGCCTCTCTGCACGGCAGACAACTGCTCAGAGCTGCGCAGGTGGTCCTGCCCCAAGAGAAATGATGGGGGCAAAGGATACGTCAAGCCCTGCTGGCAGACCCATTGCAATCAGCCTCCTGTGCTCCAGCACAAAGACTTGGAGCAGCTCTGCAAGCTGCTCCGTGTTGGCTGGTGGCCTCCAGAGACGCCCCCCCTTTACCCTTTCCCTTCTGCCCTGCGTTGGCCTCAAGAACAACCCTCAAAAGATGAAACAGAGCCACCAATATGTACGGTCTGTGGTCACTAAAGACGGTTATCCTGTGATCACAGGATAAGGTGCTCTGGTCCTTTATTGTTTCCAAGCAGATTTTTGCTCAATAGCAATTTAAGTGTTTGGAAAACAAATGTCATTTTCACAAGTATTCCTGGCAGTATTTCATAAGAGGGTCGTGGTTCTCCAATGCACTTGGTCAAACCTTCTCGGCGCCTGTCCCCACAGCCTGCCAGTGCACGCAGCGGCTGCTGTCCCAGGCATTACCAACTCTGTAAGTTACGTATGTCCTGGGAATAATTAATTTTAAATTCTCTCTTTACAGAACAAAACTGTGGCAAGGACCTGAAATCACAGTCACATTATCTAGCTATTTGTGAGGCTGTCCCAATAATGAAACACACATCCCTGGAGACATGGTACCAGCTCAAGAAAAGGCTTTTAACTGACATTTAAATGTCAAGCTACTATGTTAAATGTTATGGGCATTTCATTGCTCAGCCCAGGAGAAGCATGAACGCATCAAAAGCTCCTTAATAATCAACCACATTAAAAAGTTGATGGGCTTTGTCACCTGGAAAGACAACTACGGATGATGTGTTTAACCAGGGCTGATGGATATCTACCTGATCCAGCTGCATGAATGCAAACCCAAACACATCTTCAGTAGGCCACAGGGAGTCTATCAAAATAATTATTTCAAGGATAATACATTCATTCTGTCTGAAAAAGTCCTATTCCCAGAGTTGTATTGATTCTTTTTGCTTTACTTGTTGTGAACCTGGTTGTATCCTACTGGATCCTTAAGGGCTAAAACTAAGTGAAAACTTGCTCTGTTCATCATAAGAGAGAGGAGTAACTCATTATCCACAGCCGTGTGTTTGCCTAGAAGACCATCAGCAGTGCCTCTCCATTTACAACCTACGTTCATCTGAAATGATCCATTAGCCTTGTACATGTAATTCAAAAAGGGTACTAGCAATAATCTCTCTGAATTAAAGTAATACACTGCAGTCCAATAAATTCTTTAAAAGGTAGAAGAGGAATCAGTCACGCTTGGCAAATCCAACAGCATATCTTTCAAAGTTGCAACAATAGGCTAAATAAAGTTAAACGTAGGTAATAGACGTAAAGTGCCAAAGCCACCAAAGGAGTAATGAAAGATTCAGATCGATATTTGATATTCCCAAACCCATCTCCAGAGAGTCTCTCATGGCTGTTAGAGAGTGGAACACAGTAACAGTCACACACATGGTATTTGCTAGTATTTGTTAGCATTTGTTAATATTGCACAGTCATTTCTGGCAGCATATATAGTGTGTCAAATTTTAATTTTCATTAGTCAGAGTTGTGTTCCCCTAACTACTGGCCAAAAATACAAATTTCTTGAGCTCACCTAGAACTCAAGCTCTCTCCCCTGGCTATAGCAGGCTTTCAAAACACAGCCACTGGTGTGGGAGATGGGGAATCGGCTCTGGAAAGGACAGGCTATGCAGCACAGATCTCTGCAGTCTCCCCCCTTGGAGAAAGGCTACCAGTCTCAGGGGAAATCATGAGGGGACAAGCACGTTCAGAAAGTTTGCACTCCTCTAATTACCCTCTGTTACATTCTGATTAGGCGGTTAGCACCTAAGAAATAATCCTGCTTCTTTGCCCACTCCTCTTTGGCTTGACAGCTGAAGTGAAAGAGGATACGGAAACACGCCGAAGTCCGCAGCCAGCCCAGACACCTGTTTCTGCAGGGCAGGGGCTGTGACACCAAACACCTCTCCTTCTTCCCCCCATTCTGACGCTTGCAGTCTCAACCAGGTCTACAGTCTTTCATTAAAAACATACTAACAAATACCAAAGATTGGGATGTTATCTGAGAAAGCAACCTGTTTTTTTTCCCCGCCCATCCTTAGGAGTACCAAAAATAATGAAAATATAGAACGTAATTAAGACATTTAATCTTCCTAATCTTCACTGCTATGCAAATGTAAATACTTTCAAATTAAAAAGAGCCATATATATATGTATTATTGGGTGTGGGCCTATGTGAAGATTACATAGTGATTAAAGAAGTAAGCTAGACTTGTTTGAAAAAGGGCTGAACTGATATTAAGAATTATAATATAAAAGATGTAACGAATATAAATATGAAAATATATACGAATATAAATATAAAAGATGTAACGAATGACTTCGTACCCAGCAGTTGACAGTTCTCCCAGTAACAGGTGATGCTCATCTCAGAAATGGCAGAGGTGCTGAATTTAAAAACTGCCTCCGGTATTGTCACTGATAAATGGTCGTATCATGATGAGCACTGAACCATGCATCACTGGGGATGTGAACTCAAAGCATTCTCCGCTCCTTTCAAGAACCAAATGACTAATTTCTATATATTGTATAGGATTGAAAAGTTATGGAATAGTCTTTATAGTAGAGATCATTTGGCTCCTGGGATTCATTAAAATATCTTTGCATTATAACACAGCTGAGTAGCAGCACAAGCCAAGAAATTTAGCAAATTTACCATGGAGTTTCTGTCAATAGCAGGACTCAGCAGTTGTCACAGAGCCAGAGTTAATGAAAATCGTGGCTGGGGCAGAGAGAATCACACGGCTGCCATCAGCCATCATCTCAGTTTTGACAAGTGAGGCAGGATTATTATTTTGTACCTGTGCCCAAGTGGATAATTAAGCTGTAATTTTAATGATTACAGCTGATATTAATGGGTAGAAATACCCAGAATAGTTATGTAATCCATGCATACACATCACTAGTTTTCTTCGTTCTGGCTTTCTTATGAAAATAGCCCATGTGGAAAGCTGTATGTGGTCATTTAGCTCTCTGCTATGAACTCACAACGTCCCCGCAGTAACGCTTGTCGCACTCTTACAGACTTGCCTTAAGGCCTAGCTTGTGCCCTGGCTTTTTCTTAACCTGAGCAGCAGAAGAAATTGGTCCTGCCTCCTTCCCCCCCGGTTGTCAGGCCCAAGGATGCTAACGGGATCCTTCAAACCCTTTGCCAGCTGTGGAGCAGGGTCACTCCTGTGAGGAGCTGGTAGGGCACACGCATTTCCCCTGTGCAGAAACAGGAAGGAAGACAGAAGGAAATACAGGTGTCTGCCGGGGTGCTTTTGTTGCTTTATGTATTAAAGGTTTGGAGGAAAAATGGGCTCAGCAGAAGAATATTGCGCTCAGCCCTAATAGGTACAGCAGCTGGAGTAAGAGAAGCAGGACCTTTGTGTCAACCAAGCTGTTGGGCATTCATTTTTGTACGGATTAGGGCCAATATGGCATGTAAGCCTTTGATAGTGTGACTGCTACCTTCTTGCTCGTAGCTGGCTTTCTATTAAAATTACCACATTACATTTGAAATCTGTGCTCAGCGTAGCACAGAAATAGCTAACACAGTGGGAGCTAAAGATTTCCATGCCTGCAGGATGCCCTTCTATGTTTTGTGCAGTAATCCACGCTCCTCTCTCCAAAATCTCGGTGGAGAACAGTATTTAAAAGGAGACGACACAGACCCCTTCTTGCTGATGCTGCCTGCAAGACCCGTGATGGGTGCATGGCCCCTCTGAACCGAGTGCGGAGCTGTTTGAGGCGGGAGCGTACAGCATCCCTCCTCTGAGCACCTTCCTGACCAGGTAATCCAGGTAGGAAGTAGGTATTTGCCAGACTTGATAAATGAATTCAGTAAAACTCAGAGATGCTCCTGTTAATAACATTTTTTTTTTCCCTTGGTCAGCCTAATTTTCATCACGCTAATTTTCTTAATGCTTATTAGCACTCTTATGTCTTTTAACTGGAAGAGGTTTGCTCTTAAATGGCAGTTTGAGACTCAAATGTTCCCAAATTGCCTTCTAGCATGGCTATGTTGACGCCCTACATATGGACCATCTTTCTCTATTTTATTCCACAACAATAAAATGACACTACGGAGATGCTTTATTGTTGGCTATTGTATTTATGATGATCCTCTTGTTATAGACAGCTCTGGCACTGAATTACCACTGGCTATTGGGCATTTCTCATCCTTTAGAAAGAATGCCTTCGAATGGCATTGAGAAGTCCTGTTCCAAACACAAAAGAAAAGCTCAGCCCTTTTAAGAAACGACAACCGATATTTTTCCTTTGTTTATCTATGCAGGACTGCTTCAGGACTAATTAGTTCAGGACTAACATAGCTTGATACATTAAACAGGATCTAAAAAAATTACAAAATGAAAAGAAACATAGTTTGCTTAACATTAGCCTATATATTAAAAAAAAAAAAAGAAGATACAAATCAGCCCCAGTATGGACTGCACACACCTTTCTGAGTTTCTAAATCTATATATTTTTGATTATAGAAATGCAGTGACAGGCACTAATTTTTCAGGCATGTAACTAGCTTACATATAACTGGATTTGATAATAACCTTCTGTATCCAGGCAATAATGCTGTGATGTAGAGGCATAACATTAAGCTGCTAATAAAACTTTTTTACTCTCATGAAGCCCAATTTTCAGATAAATGTGATAATTAATTATACCAACTGCAGAATATCTATTAAGATTTTAGTATTTTAACAGAACATTTTAATTAATGGTTAAAAGGCAACTGTAGCACTATAGGCACTCAAGCTTCAGACGCAGGGAGCACTTGGTTTCTGCTGAGGCCAACAATGCCCGAGTCCTGTTGGCAGCATTTAGAGCTATTAAAAATTTGACCATAAGTATCTTAAACTTTATATTCTTCTCAAATATCACTTATGATTTTTTTTTCCTTCTAACCTTACAAAATATGGTGATTAAAACAAACTGTAAATATCCTGTCGAATGCATACAGTAAGGCTACCTGATGCAAGCATTGAGAAGTAATCGTATTATACCTGCAATCAGAGCAGGAACATTTAAGGTATCTTGGTACATCCTGCATCAGCTTTGTAGTTACAGTATCTTGTCCCTGGTTGAATTTTGTTATTTCTGTCGCCAGGAATGGGAAGAAAAAATACTGATTGCACAATGTGCTGCCTCTGTTAATCCATTTATGTATCTGTTGTTCCAGATTCTGCACAATCAGTAATTTTTTTTGTAACGTGAGACAGAAGCACAGTACGCAGAAGGGAACAGAAAAGCTCCTCACTGTGTGGACACCACTGCCTGAGACATCTTTAAATGCACTGGGAAAGATCAGGCTGCCGACACGACCCTGCTCTCTGCCTAAGCTCCATTAGCTATACAGATGGTATTATTGAAAAACGGGAAGAATTGATTTTTACACTATTGTCGTATTAGCACAGTGTAGGTTTCCTTTATCACCAGTCTGACCAGCTCACAGGTGGTGCTGTTCAGCTGCAGTGTTCCCTACAGCATGACAGGCAGGATGGGGAGAACTGGTCTGCCAAGGCTCAGCCCCTATTCTTTGGCTGCATGTTCCCACCTTGGAAATATCCACCTTTTCAGTCTTGAGACATTGCAAATGACCAGAAAGGAGAAGGAAAAGGGGCCTGATTTCCTCTAGAAAGGAGCCTTCCAGGAGATACCCCTCTCTGTGCGCTTCCCTGTCACCCCTCTGTAAATTCTGCACCTTCCAGCTCAGTCCAACCAACTTGATCTGCTGGCGGGGAATCATAGAATTGCCTAGGTCGGAAGGGACCTTTCAGATCATCTAGTCCAACCATCAACCTAATTCTGACAAAACCCATCACTAAACCATATCTCTATAGCACTATGTCTACCTATCTTTTAAATACCTCCGGGGTGGTGCCTCAACCACTTCCCTGGTTCCACCTCTCCTGGAAAACAGGAGAAAAGCCTCAAGGACAGTTAAACTGCTACAGGTGCTGTGAAAACAGGTAATATACAGGCAGTAGCCAGAGGAGAAACTTTCTACAAGTACCTATACGGAAAGAAGAGCTCCAGCATTAGAAACCACTGGAGACTGTGCGACAAACATGTGGTATGAGTGTTGTGGCCCAAAGCAAAGCTCTGTTTGTACCAGCACCTGCAGCACACAGACCAAGCAGCTTTTTAACGTGCTGCAGGCTAGTGCAGCCGTCAGACAAATGTCAGTCTCGCCTCTCCTGAGCACCAGTGCCTGCCTTGCCACCAGCTCCTCCTCTGTGCTGGCCTTTCTTCAGGGATGTGCAGGCACACACTCAAGCTAAGTCTGAATGCAGAAGACCATTATACAGAGGAGATAGGAAAAACTACTGCTGCTTTAGCTCCAGACTAAGAATTATAGGGAGTACTGGAGGTAAATAACACTCATCTGTACTTAGGGTTTGGTTTTCAGTCAATTGCATTTAAATTTTTAAAGCACTCTGAGCTGCACTGCAGAGTTAATGAATTCGGCAGATAACAATACCGGCATGAAAAGCTAAACTCAAAGCACACATCTCTGTTTCTGCCTGATCAATGGTAATTGCGCTCCTCAGGAGCCAGAGCCTTTCGCACACACAAACCTTCCACTGCTCTTAGCGCAGAAATGCTGCCTGCGACCGGGCTGCGGGCCCTGGCCTCCAGCTCAGAAGAGTAAAGCACAACGGAGCTGGGTGGCCTGCTAGCAGCGACAGAGGAGCTGAAACGAGGCGTGTTTGGGGAGCAAAGACAAGCCAAGCAGTTAAAGCCACTCTCCTGCGCTGTTCACTGGAGAGTAGAGCTTTCTCATGAGCTGGAGGCATCCCAGCTTCTCTGGGTGCAACACAAACACGGGACCCAGCTGGCACAAGAGGCTACGGCAGCCTCTGAGGCTGCCCCTGTCTCAGACTCCCTAATGATCTCTAAAAACTAATAAGGTTAATGACCAAGACTAATAAGAGGCTAATGATTAATCTGGGTCATCAACAAGGCAAGTCCGGAGTTCAGCATTAGAAGATGAAGCAGCCTGTCTGGCGACGGAGGTGGACACTGCTAAACTGACTTTCTCCACTCTCCTGCACTACCATGTCTACACATAACCCCATTTGAAGCTCACAAGAAAGTTACTATTTTCTGACATTAATATCTTTAAAGTTTTCAGAAATAACTGAAATCAATCTCTTGAGTTCACAGTGCTAGAAGGTTAAGGAGATTCTCAATGTACTTCTTAACTGGTAGAAATTGTCACAGGTCCACGAGACTGTCCTCATCTTAACGAAGCTCTGACAATTGCCAGCGCTTGACTGTTTTTCCCTTTGAGTCCAAAATCAAAAACCAGAGAAGGAATGAAACACTGGAAATTTTGCTGGAAGAGCAAGTGGATACAGCTTACAAATTCAAGTTTTCCTTTCCAGTCGATCTCAGGGCATCTGAAAAGCCAGGGTGCCTGGCAGGTCTCCGCATCAGGCAGCGCCTACTCTGTCTTTAAAGATTGGGTTTTCTTTTCACCTCAATTTGAAAACCACACGGAGCTTCCTGCAGGAGGACTTGGTAACCGAGGCCTTAATTCACACCATGGAAACTTGAATTATTAGCAGAGAGGCTTGCTTACCATTACTGCCTCTTGAAAGATGGTGTATCATGACTTGGCATACAAAAGCGCTTTCTGCCTGGAATCCATTATAATTTCTCATCCTTTACCAGTGTACTCAAAGCACCTCTTCTCATTCAGCACCCAACCCCTCTGCACGCACAGTCACTAGGGGAACTGCTTATATTAACCACAAACATTGGGAACGATGTTCCCCTCTACTGCCTGGGGTGGGTGCAAGTCAAATATCCTACAGGTAGATTTAGAGGACCAGGAATGAGAACTGGAGCTTCAGAGCACCTCCCTCCCTGCTCCTGGGCCGGGCGAGCACAGTCAAGCTGGGCTCACCTTCCTGCTCCGGGATGGACGTGCTCCACACAAGGTGGCCTCTCCCTGCTAATCCTGCGTCACAGAACCGTGACGGAGCCGGCTCACGTTTTGGTGAGGAACTCGAGGTGGGCAGGAAACAGGGAAAGTTTGAGTCATTAACATAACGTCATTAAAAAACTGTGCAAAAAATCAGGAAAACAAGTGTTATCATTTTGAATTCTTACAAAAAATTCAGTCCTATATTTTTAACTGCAGGTACGAGGGGTCTCAGAGTAGCGCAAAGAAGATGTGACAGTATCTGGCTATAAAAAGAATGAAAGCACAAATTCTCTCCTGTAACAGAGATCATGGACAGTGGGAGCAAGTTTTCTTCTATACATTGAGAAATCCTGGCTTGCCACACTAAGCTGCCATTAATAGGTCTAAGACCTGAAACCAAACCCTCCATAGGGAGTTCTCAGATTTAAGCAACATTCACTACAAATCATCTGTTCATCTCATTACCCTGTTAATTGTTGAAAAGAATTTGGAAAGAAGAGATGGGTGTAGAGGAAGGGTGCTGTATTGGGCTGTTGTACTCCAAAACACAGAGAGAGAACTATTCCTGACACAGTGCATGTCTCTGCTCTTTCAGCATTTGTGTAATTATAGCCGAGTCTTTTGAACATTCAATGCATCGCACAGAAAATGAGACATCCACATATTGTGGCTTAATGAAAAGAACTGAAGGAAATGTACCAAATTATTGGTTAACAGGCAGCTGCTTCATAAATGCTTTCTCCCATCTGTTTTCTCCTTCTCCTTATATCAGCCCATTCAGCCCAATCCTTATAAAATGCTGAGCCCAATGTTTCAGGGCTTCTCTAACTCCCCTGACAGTGCTCATGGGCAGCTTCAGCAACCGTCTCCTGGATTTGGCTGCTCCCACCGCTGCACGTGCCCCGGGCACGGCCAGGAAATGTGTGCTCTTGTGCAAACTCACCCATCGTGCAGGGGTGTGCTGCGAGCAGGGACAGCTAGTGCTGCAGTCAATACCCAGTCACAACAATTAAAAATATATCTTTATATTTTTAGTTAATTCAGACCCTAATGCTAACAAACCTGTCAATACAGGGTTGAGTTCTCCCACCTTTCTCTTAAGCCCCCTCATTTCCACGGAGTCACTCGGTGATCAGATAGATGCACATTAAGTAAATGCCGCATTCGCAAATGCCTCGCACAAGTTTGCTCCTGGGAGAGTCATTAGACTAAATACTTTGTTTTGCAGACTGACAACATACAGAAGATTCCCAGCAGCACAGCCGGAGCAGGTTCTTCTGCTCTCCTGTGAGACCTCAGGCGTTAGCCACCGGTGGAGGATTAACGATCTGATCCAGTAAGACCTATTAATTTGCAGCTTTCTGAGCAACTTTCTGAGCAACACGAGCAGCAGCAAATGGATATGGCACACGTGGTATTAAGATCAACACACACTGATAAGGGCCAAGTTTGCTCAGCCACAGGGATGTCAAAGGGATCAGTCGATGGTGGCTGCGCTGCTCTTCTGATCTCAAGAAGATTCTTGAAAATCACGCCCAGACAGGCAGCGCGTTGCCGAAGGAGGGGAAGATGCTCTTCTTTTCCAGCTGTGCTCTGCCTCTTAACATGCAGGGCTACATCCTGTCCCGCTGATCCAGCTTAATCTAACATAAGAGCAGACAACGGCAATCAAATCCCCCCAGCTCCCCGAGGAACACGCGGGAGCAGGTGTGTGCAGAGTGCGAGCAGAGAGAGCCATCAGCCGACTCCCGTGCTCCCCACTGTGGGGCTCAGCCCAGTAATCTGGATAATATCGACACTAATTCCTTCCTAATTTACCAAGCTAGCAAACCTGCAGAAGCAAACAGGTGTGTGTGCTTGTTTGATTTTTTTTTTTCTCCCCTAGCAAAAAGAGTGATTACATTTCTCTTCATTCCAACTAGAGCTGCTATCATAAAATATTCAGCTCAAGCCATCCAGTTCCACATTATAATTACCTGCCAAAAACTGCTAACAGATCTGCTTCTGCCATCAACACGAAGCCGTCTAATCCTCTGGGAACGTCTTTTTAATTAAACACCTAATACAGTACGATAAACATTGAAAATATGCACCGCTCCTCTATTAAGAATGCGGCTTGATTTCTGAAGCGCACATAATCAATTCAAGTGTAATATTTACCGTGGCAGCAAATCTTTAGGGCTTAATATTTCAGGTAAAGGTTGTTTTAGTGATTCTATTAAGAGAAGGAATGAGTGAGCGCAAATAAAACACAAAATCCCAATTCAGCTTGATTGTTTACTCCAACCTTGGGTTTCCCTTCCCAGCTGCTCGCAGTGACCCAGCACGCGAGTTCGGTGTGCTCAGCTCCAGACCTTCCCTTTCTCCTCCTGGTCTGGATTGGGACTTTTAAGTGGTAACATTCACCTAATCTGTAAACGCATCTTCCACCCCCCCGCACAACACGGCAGGGGCTGTGAATCTCTCAGGTAAAGCAAATTAACATTACTTAAGCTCTGGCTCTGTAGCATCCCCATCTCTTCTTTCCTTTGGTCCATCTCTCACCTCCACCTTGGTTTCACAAAGAACTGATCCCGTTACTGCAACCTCAGTGTCACTAAAATGTCCTTGTGGATCCTCCATCATGACTGAATTGTTATTAATCTATTTATCTGATAGGTTTGGAGTGCATCTACCTGGTGCATCAGAAGAGCTTCCTAAATAGTTTGACTGCCGGGATTTTACTAAGGAAGTTGCTGCAAACTGCTGTTTGCAATACACAGGGGTGCACACAGATTCAAGGGTACGGTGCTGAGAGTGTCCCCTTCCAGCTGAGGGGGATCTAAGGAGCCAGACCTGCCTGACCTCCCCACGCAAGATGTGAGCACAGTCCTCGGGACCTCCTCTCCACAGGCATCCCTGGCAATACTGTCGAATCCAAAAGTCCCAGAAAGAAACCAAAAGATTTTAAGGCTCAAACAACACAACCACTGATGACAAGGGATAGCTACCACAATTAAGACAGATCGTCTATAAGAATTGTTGTATGACAGCCTTGTTTTCTGGAAGAACAGAGCCCAGTGCAAAGCCATGAATCATTTAAAAGCCATGCAAGCCAATCTGGTTACTACTACAGTAAGGATTTGAACAAACAGCAATGTTACAGAAACTCCCTGTGTTTTGAAGGCAATTTGCCCTGTATAATAAAACCTACTTTCAAATGAAGAGCATGTACAGCCGAGGCATACTCATCTGCACTCCTTGAAAGGAGGCACATTCATGGCTGTGAATGTGTTACTGTTAGTCCTAAGGCTCTGAGGTAGATGGAGTGTGATTAACACTTGTCCTCTGATTGGGAAACCCAGCTCCCGGCCCAGAGATGGAATTAGATATTTTCCACACGCGAGATGATTTCACAAACCATATTTTCCCGACGTTTCATAATCAAGTTTTTCATGCACCTGGAGACAGGGAAACAAATGAGGCTGAGAAATCCCTTCACTCCCAGCTACTCCAGAGCAACCTGCACAGCGAGTGCTTTATGAAGTGTGGCGAAGGCAGGTGCTCCTTTTGCCAGAATAGCAAATGTCCAGGACTTAAGCCATAGCTGCGATTTCCGATCTGGAATAGGACGTTTAGTTATAATGTTGCATGTACTCATGTAATAAGCAGGATCTTTTTTCGCTCATCTGGAAGAATGCACTGCAGAAACAAATCAAGCTGTCTGGGAAATGAGGACATCTCCCCTCTGCCGATAGCTAAAGCCCTTTATTTCTGATTCAGTTCACAGGTGCACTCATGCATCTGTCACTGAAATCAATGAGACTTGAGCTGATAGATCCCAGTGTAAATTTATGGATTGAAACGATTCTGAAAAAGCATTAAAATACCATAAGGCCAAAGGCTGTCTGAAATCACATTCACAGGTTTTTCTGTAACCACATCAAGTAGCAAACATAGCCCCTGTCCCTAAGCCAGGACAAATAAAAGTACTCAATAAAAAATAAAAGAAAAATAAAATGTCAAGGGAAAATATAACGGCATTTACATGCATTTCTTCTACTCCAGATTTCAACTTTTGCACAATTTCTCCTAAGTGGGACCAAGACAAGCTGGCTTGCAAGTAAAAAGGCGCTACTGAATGCCTTCAATAAAGACTATCTCAGCTCCTCAGATACAGCCCGTTCACAGACGCTACAAGCTAAACACCAGAAAGTTTTGCAGAGGGGATCGTGCTCATAAATGATACACGACTTAAATTCATACCATTCTTAACAACACTCAAGCGAAAACCAACCACGAGACTCTCTGGACCGCCACCCCCACAGGCTCGGCAGCGCAAGAGTTTGAGGTGGGTCTGCCAAAGGCAGAGCGACTGACTATTTAATACCAACTCCTGGGCATTATTATTTGGAGGGCAGGGACTCTGCGAGACATCCTCTGACTGCCAGCCCAACCCTTGCAACACCACAGGGGCTGCCATTACTGTCACCTTGGTGCTGGAGAGGGTCAGCGGTGTGGGCAGCGGGGATCTCGGCAGGGGACAGCTTTTCTTAACGTGCAACACCGGGTACGGGAGCAAGGCAGGCACACGAGACCACCTTGTTCCTCCCACGGTGCAAGGAGGTAGCACTACCATTCTACCTAAAAACAGTGTAAAGAAGGAATTGGCTGCTGTTTCTTGCTCCTTAGTTATAGATACCTTTAAGAAACACCATAGATGTCAAGCTCTGTTTCCCGGAGGGGGTTTTCAAAGGGCCATTAATACCATGTCAGATCTGTCTTGGCCTCTCCAAGGAGGTGAACCTGGGAGAGAGCAACTTGCTTTCCACCTGCTTATTCCACAAGACATTCGTTCAGACGTGGCTGACTCAAACCTTGCAGTCACATACAAGCAATCGTTAACAGTAGACTGCCCGCAGGGTAACACTCAATACTGCATCCCGCTGAACACTCCTCTCCTCTGGCTCTGAAAATCAGGCCCTTCAACAAGCAGCTCTCATCCATCCCCAAGTCTTCACTATTGGGTACAGGTTTCTCTGGTTCATCTATTTACACAGGGACCGTAATGTCTGCAGGGCTTAGGAGCTACTTCCCACCTTTGTTCAATCCTCAGTGTCACCATCTCAAAATGGAAAAGGAAGAAGAGTTACAATCTTTCCACTCGGGATCTGTTTCTAGGAGGAAATACCTTTTTTCAGTCCTTTTCCCCTGGGGATGGCCAAAGAGCACGAGAGCTAGAGAAAGGCGCAAGGCACATAGTCAAATGTACCCACCAGCCACTGAACTGCAGCGACCTACAGGGAGGAAACAAACGGGCCCAAAGGCCCCAAAGCATTTGTTAGAAGCCTTTAGTTGCTATTCTCATTTTCTTTTTTGAAAGAAAAACTGGTATTTCAGTCAGGCAGAAGAAAGTGCTTTTAGGCCATTTATATACAATTTTGCTGTAGTTAAATAAAACTGATGAATAAATGGATCTGCTTAAGTCAATATGGGACCAATGTATGGAGTGTGTAATGGATAATCATATTTATACTGGCTTTATCTTGGTTGACTGCATTGAACTAGGACTGTGTATCGTACCATTCTGCTTTAACCTTCGAAAGAACCACCATGCTGTCTGCAGCTGATGCCAACCAAGACTTCAGAGAGATGCAAAACACCCATTCAGCTAAGAGAGTCATGCTAGCTGTCTAAAAACACGTAGTATTTAATAACAGAGAGAGATCATCTACCAGTCCTCTACAAATCTAGAAAAGCCTTTGTAATTCTTTTTATGTTTATGGAAATGAGCACACAGGGAAAATGTACGTGCAAATAAATCATTCATCAATTAACAAAAAATACCAGAAGAATTTAGGTCACGAATATAAACTTCCCTGCTCTCAACCCACTGAAATCTCTATTCGGTTCCTTTTAAGTTCCAGCAAAACAAAGGGGTTTATATCTATTTTTCCAACCCTATCAGTTTCACCAAGTTATCAGTCCAATAAGAACTATGCAAAACTTGCAGAAATCATCCTGTTTCTGCATTTGCCATGAGAGACAGCAGCTGTTCCGTGTGCCATGGGCAATCCCCAGGCACCAGAGTGACTCCTGGAGATCGCTTCTCTGATGCTACGGGAGCTCGTGCTGAACGACAGCAATTTGTAACAACCAGGTGTTGACTGAGGGTAGTGATAAAATCCCTCCAAAACCCAATAATAATTCATAGGAGGGTTTCTTACTAATATCTGTATTTTTGGTGTTTTTTCAAGCTTTAATGAGAGCAGATTTTCAAAATGAAAACACAAGGAAAGCCAACATATGATTTTACCAGAGCCCTTCTCTGCAATTTGTGTGTCTCAAATAAGGAGAATGGCCAGTGTCTGCATGGGGGTCAGGCCCGCAGCAATAATGTATAAATTATGCACAAAATCATGTTCTCAGTTTTGGTCCAGGGTCACGTGCTGCCTTTTTCTGGTAAAATAATGCTGACTTTTCCACATTCAATGATCAAGTATTTAAATCCTTTGTCAAAAGCAAAGCATCAGCAAAACAAAACAACCAAACAAAAAAACCAGAGGAGGTGGAACTTCACTGTAAACTTTTTCCTTCAGGCAATGTCTCAACAAAAATAAAGCAGCCCTGTAGGACTCAGTGCTGCTGCACTCACCTCTTCCTGCTGCAAGGACTCGCCATCTCCAAATGAGCTGTGTGCAATAGAGCTATGCTGTTGTCAGTTAATTATCACCGGTCATGTTGTGAGAACAAATTTTTAAATGAAATTTTCATCAAATTAATGGGTATTCTACAGCTGGGACGAGTGGATACGCCGGCCTGGGTCTGATCAACGGCAGTCAAGAAAAAACAGCTGAGATTTTCTAGCAAAGCAGCACTGGTATCACTCTTGGGCCCTATAGTTCAGCCTGCCTTCCACCTGGAGATCAGCGGTATACCTACAGCATGGCACAACATGCAGACTATGGGACAAATGCAAATGTGACAAAATAAACTCTGGATCCTGAAGCCAAACAGTCACACAAGCACGGAAACTGCTGCCACGGCTGTTGACCACATAGAAAACGAATGTTTTTTGCTCGGGTACAGTGCCCTGCCTTCTTAAAACCGCTTTGGATACCTTCACACTAGGCTCCACAAGCACTCCAGTTTCTTATAGTTTTAGGAGAGATGGCTTAACTAGAGAGAGTGACTGCGATGGGGTGTCTTCCCACCCACACAAACCAGTTTTCCCAGACACCGAGGCCCAAGGGATCATGGCCAGCCCGCTCCTGGCATTCCAGCGCAGAACGGCATGAACGTCACCCGACAGCTGACCCAATGCAGAAGAAAATTCCTTATGTTTCCTCTTTGGCTGTGCCTTCTCATTAAGTGTTCTGAGGTCCTCACAATATGTCTTTCATCAACAAAGCTTTTGAGGATGACACTTCCTTGCTACTCTGGCTTTTGTATCGACAAAAATTTGCATTGAATCAACTGCAGAAGACAAAAAGCTGTCCCTTGCTTCTCTCTGCCAAACGAAGCAAGGAAAATCAAACTTAAAAAACCCTCAAGCCCTACCACCAACACCACAGAGTCCCATGTCTGAATTTTTGTGGAAAGGGATCTGACAAACTCGCCTTTTCGCTGACCTCCCTTAGCTGGATGCTGTTGGGATACACGTTTCCAAATCAGGCTTTGGTCTCTAAACTGAAAAAGCAGTTGTGACTTCTCCCTGCCCCTGACCTCCACACGATTTGCTAAGGTGGTAACTCCTAACACCAGTGCAACTCCATCAGCTCTTCCCAAGACAATCATCATGCAGACGTGAATGTCAGTATCCAAAATTTAGCCCAAGCCTGGTTTTCTGTTTCTTGGAGGAAGTGAAAAATATGGGGCACTGTACAGATTTTAAGAACTGCTCTTCAATCAAGTGAAATATTAAAGCCAAAACTAATTCAGTGTCAGGCAGCAAGCATTGGGGGACCCTGCCTTATCTAATTTGCTGTCATCTGCAGTAATCGCCACTATTAATATTACCGTGAAGAACATGTCAAAAGCTTAAATTCATCACTTCAGCATGGTCATTCGGGGAATGTGTGCCAGCAGGAGTGATTGCTCCTCTTGCCCCCTCAGCCTCTGATTTGAATATTGAAACCCCAACTGCAGTGCAGCAACCAAGATAAAAATAACCACCCAAATGGCTGTGCAAGGTTTACGGCCACCAGAGATCGGTGATAAATATTCAACAGAGTTCAAGGAATACGTGGGGGTCTAAGTACTTCCAGGAACAGCTGCCCACCATCAAATGTGGGATATGGAGCTTATCTGATATATAATTTGCCTTTTTGGTTTGTATTAACAAAAACAATTAGAAGATGAATGGACCAAGGGGTTGTTAAACTCACACAACGTAGTGAAAAGCTGCGGCCCTGGGGACATGTTCTCAGCTAAAGTCACCTGGTGTCACAAAAGTCACAACTGGCCCTGCACGCACCACAATAACACCTCTATTTGCTCTACAGCGACACCAACAGTGTTTCGAATCAGGTGTTTATGCCTCACCCCACACCTTTCTAAATATTAAACTGTTCTCTATGTTCTGACATCTCCTCCCAGTTAAACCTTCCTTCCTACAACGTATTCATTTCATTTGATCTAATTTAATCTTCCTATTCCTTATTGAATTCCCTGACCTAATAAGATAACAATACCTTATAAAGCAGAGGGCAGCAAATGGCAGCTAAATAGTGTTGTTATTATATCACGGAGAACTGAAATGTGCAGAAAACACTCAAAGACGATGAGAAGAATATGTCTAAAACTATCTCTGCAGCAGAGCTGCATACTGTACATCAAAAATCTTGGACAGTATGCCCTGTGCTGGGGGGGCAGAGGGAGGATATTTTCCTGGATCAGTTGTAATCTGAAGCATCCCCTGCCAACTTGGGCACTCGTGCTGACAGATGGTACGTGATGCTCTTCAGTACTAACATCGCTGGCGCAGGGCTGGAACGGGGAATAGGAAATCCAGTTCAGCATAATTCAGCTGCTTTTGGGTATCATCCAAGAGAAATAACCCATTGCTTATCTCATGGAGACACCACACCACTGCGCACTAACCCCTATCTTGATCACAGTGATCACACGAGGCAAGAAAACCCCCAGCAGAATCCCAGCTACAATTAATTGACATCTAAAGGCCCTCACAAATTGTACTTGATGCTCACTGTCCCCTCAATACCTTTTGCCGTTATTAGCTGTGGTCACTGATTTGTTGCTGTTACTCAGACTAATAAATAGTACAAAGTATTTTATGTCATCAGCCAGAGCTGGAAACCACTCAAATGTAGTTCTAAGAGATTAGAGTTACATTGCGGTGTGGCAAAACACCGATCTCCTGAAAGAAGAGCTGTTGGGAGGGAGGAAGGGAGGGAGAGCCCCAGCAGTGCCTGGGCAGCTGTTAACCCCTCTGGTGCTCAGCTTGTACCACTAACCCCAAATCTTGTGTTTTATTGACAGGCTCGAGCCCTGCTAGAACCAATACAGAGCCTAATCACTAGTCCAGGAAGATCTTAAAGTTTCATGCAAAGCAAATGCTGAACTCTCTTACAGAGCACACAACAAGGTGGCCATGGAGCTCTCAAACCGGGCTGGACATCGCTGCCTACACGTCACAAAGCACAGACACCACCAGAGGTTAAGAGAAATTTAAAAAAAGATGTTTAACAACTATCTGCTGTGCTTTAACGCATTTTTGAAGAAAACCATTTTGGCACTTTTTTTTTTAAAAAAATCTTTGTTTACCAAATTGAATTCATCACACATTTTGAAATACAGAGACATTTTCTGCAGAAATGTCAATACTGATGCTCGTGCAACTCCTGGTACTGGAGCTGACTATGAGTAACAGTGTAAAAAGTTACAGAACAGGCTATGAAGACTTAAAAGTTAATCTAAGTGTTTATGAATAAAACTGCCATCTTAACCCTCAAGAAGTCCTTTGTTCCTGCAGGCCTGCCCAGCCATCCTCCCACCGCCCCTCAGACCCCCGGGCCCTGTGCTGACGCCTCTCGCACCGGACCAGCACCATCTCCCCCCGGGGACCCCACCATGCGCAACAGCAACCACAAAGCAGGAACAATCAAACCAAACCAGAACCCAACCGTATGGTCTGCAGACCATGACAGAGAGCCCAGCTTGTGAAAACACTTTGAAGTTCTGCAGTATTTTTTCATGTTTTGATATTTGCTTAGGGTTTTTTTAGAATTCGGGCTTCAAGCAAATCAGCCAAAAATGAGAAGTCAGCACAGAAGATGCTCTGCCCTTTGCTGATGGAGTCTAATGCTGTCCGATTCATGCATTTATTATGGACGTTAAATAATTTAATTTTTTTTTTCACTCACTTGTTCATTGTCTGGCTTTTCAGCCTAATGAACACATTCATCTGTTTACCACCAGCAGCAAATAAGAGTTTGTGGGATGATTTTTTTTTCTTTTTTTATTACTCCGTTCCACTACCCCACACTGCAAAACTTTAACCACATCTCTCCCTGACATTGATTAGATTCTGAAGTCTTTTAATCAATAATAAGCCTGAATGTATCCAGAGGAATGAGATGGTGAAAGGGGATTAGTGCAGCTAATGTGTGTTACATTCTCTTGAAGAAAAAAAGAATACAAAGAATAATAAAAACACAAAGTAGGTTGAACCTTCATACAAGGTGCCTAGTTTTGCACAGTTCTCACGTCACACGTGAAAGCAACTCCTGTGGGTTTGGCGGTTTTTTTGTTGATTTGGTTTGGATTTTTTTAACTTGGTGACATTCAGTAGTATATAGAGCTTAAACTGTTCATGAGAAAAATGTTTTCTCAAATCCTCCCATAGATATTTTCTCCAGCAGACTTTCAATGACTTTCCTATCTTTATAGGGGGGAAAAAAAACATACTAGAAAGCTAAGGCTGATTAAGATACTTTGTAGTGTAATGGTAGACGCAGAAAATAATACAGAAATTTTCCAGTTTGGGTTTTTTGCTGTACTACACAGTTCAGGAAGAAGGTACCCAAAAAAGACAATCACAAAACCTGCAGGATGAGTTTTCCAGAATCAGAGACCTTTCACTGATTAACTACTTGGAGATATTTTTGCTGTTTGCTTGCCATTGGAATAGTGTGGACCAAAGTACATCCTTTTCCAGGGTTTCCAAAAAAGGACATACTAGTTTTAAGGAAGGAAGAGGGGAAGCAAAGGTCCCCTCAGAATTATTCACACCTGAGAAATGAATGTCACATACTCATTGATGCCAGACTCGCTGAGCTGAAGGAGTGAGACGATGGATCAAGCTCCCTTCTCCCAGGCAGGCTGGGCCAGGGAGGCTGCTGGGCTCCCCCTGCGAGCAGAGCACGAGTGCTGCGGAGGGGAGACCAGCACGGAAGAAACAATCTGGGAAAAGATAACTCATATTAACTGAGATCTGTGTTCAGAAGAATTTGAGAGACTACAACCCCGCACTGTAAGCGGTTTATGTGTATCCTAGTAGGCATCCCCCAGTACAGCTTTTTTCCTTTCTAAATAATTGCCGTATTTTTATTAATTTTTTTTTACTCAGTCTATTTTTGTGACATGAAATACACTTATCTTGCTGCTGGTATTAGTGACTCAGGGCTGCCATTCTGTATTACATTCTGTAGGGCTCTCATCAATACGGGATTTAGGGACACACAGCGAGATGCTGGCGGGGAGGCTGCGGACTTGAGCAAGCCGGCCACGTGCCCACGGAAGGGCAGCGTTTGACCCTCTCGTTATTGTTTCATATTCTCTTCTGCAGAAAATATCAAACAGCAATTCACTGGAAGAAGAACAATCATTTTTCAGATACCACACGAAAGAAATACCAGTCTGGTCTGCACTAGATTATGTGGGACAATATGTAATACATTCCTAGCAAGTACGACATTGATTCATTCCTTGTATTGAATTTGTTCACAATAATGAATGTATTACTTGTTCCCTGAAGGCTCCAGTCTTTCCTCTCACCTTTATCGATCAATGGTTTATAACTTCAAAACTATTTGCAAAGAGTGATTAATGTAACTTACTTTTCTAGTCTTAAAAGCAATGTAAGCAATTAGGGTTCATACAGCAAGCCCCTGCCTAGCCAGCAGTAAAACTGCTGGAAGTGGGTCGCATTATCTGATACATTAGCCTACATTTCAGCACAGAAAACACTAAAACATTGCATCAACACTGAACTGAAGCACATTCATCTCATTGAAATCACTTTATAAAATATGGAGGATGGGCTAAGAAAAATTAATGGCTACTGCAAAATCTCTTTATAATCTTTAGAAGTGGTGCATGGAAATAACCAGGAAAGTGTGATTCTTAATCAAAAGCTATGGCATAGTTCTTGGCATCTGGAAGACAACCACAGAATTAATAAAAGCTTGCAGTTGTTAGGGTGGGAGGACAAGGGAAGGTGAGCTGAACAAGACTTTAGGAGAGATGCACCATTTAAATACAAAGGTAAAGGTGAGACTGAAGGATGCAACTTGAAGCAGACAAATACCACTCTTGAACCTTTCAGTAATTTCTTAAAACAAAGTAGTTAATTGGGTTGCAGTCAGTAGTAGAGATCTATATAACTCATTCCCTCACTAAGGTCTACACCATAGAGGAACGGCAACAAACCCTCCAACAAACTCCTGTAGACACCTGGCAAAGCTGGCAGCTACTGGAAGAACCTAAACGAAGGCAGGGGGAGGGCGGGCAGAGGGAACGCCTGACCTGAGACAAACGTGGCCATGCCTGGAGCTCTTTAAAAAGCCTGAAAATTGAAAAGAAGTTGCACTAAGTCATGCTAAAATGGTTTTATCTAAAGCTGCTTCATTTGCTCTTATTTGCAGAAGGGCAACAACCCGCGAACATTTAATTCACGTATGAAGCATGCACACGGTGGCATTGCCAGAAACTCTGCTGTAGGTTTGGAAATAACAGCTTGCACCCAGGTAACATTTTCAAATATGATTAACATAAAGGAATATATGCTGCAATTGAAGAGTGGTGATTTTTTTATGCAGTCCCAAACAGGGCTGTTTTTTCAAGTTTAGCAAATTGAAAAGGTAGGAAAATCTGTTTTGTTGCCTGGGATTCCAACATGACTTTAGAAAAATGCAGTACATTTGTAGAGCAATAGCTATTAGTTGGACAGTCATTTCTACTCCTAATTACAGATAATCAGGATGAAAGTGGTCTCTAGACAACAGCATTCACAATTGTAAGAGGAGGGAGTGAGAGCAGCAGAATGAAAGCAGCGCAACAGAGAGCACAGGGGTGCAGGAGAGCACGCTCCCCCTTTTTTAGGAAGTTTCTCTCTAAACTGGGTCCTAACCCCACTATCAGCTTTCAAACTCCATCGCTTGACATGAAGTGACGATGGAAAGCATTCAATATAGATGTCAAACATTAAAATTCCCCCAAAGCAGGGATCCAGCCTGGGTGGTCTCGGTTCCTCCAGGGGACCCGCAGTCCAGGGCGCTTGAGGAGCTGATCCCAGCCTGGATTCAGCAGGCTTTTGCCAAGGCTTTAGGCATGGGATGTTCCTCTCAGCTTTGTAGATGCTTTTCAATGCAAATGCTTTCTAACAATATTCTAGTCTTTTGGTGGCCAATCACCAAAGTTCCCACTGCGTGTAGGGAGTGGCTATCAAGTAGATGGTCTGAAAGCCCTGAACCTTTGCTGAGAGGAGCTTGTAACACTACCGAGATAATCCTTGGAAGGAAAAAGCAGCAAATTATTTCGATCAAATTATCCAGAAAACCCTGGTGAAGTTTGGGAAGCCCAGCAGTAAATCGTGAATGTTTTGAAGCTTTCGGGTGTCTTATCTCCCTCTCTCCGAACACACCGTGCTATCGGAGCACGGCTGCAGTGCCGCCTGCTTTCAGACAGCATGCACAGAAAATGAAGGTTTTAAGTGGGAAGAAGAAATAGAAAAATGATCTCTTTGTGGACAACGCTTAATGTGAAAAAGACACGTTTTGATAGAGGTTGCAGTTACACTGGAAATGCTTCACCTCGGCACTGTATTAACTCTGCTTTCAAGCGAATCTGTTAGCTTCCACAGAAGACAAGCAGCAGCACACTGCCCAACCCCGTAGTGTCCCCATAACACAAAGCCTGCCTCTCGTTCTCACTGACGGCAGCAAAAAATTTTGTGTAATTAGTAGTTCTGCTATATCTCTAAGTTCAATTTTACAATGTGTCAGACTGACCTAGGGGCTGCACTCCCCCAGGTTTCCCCTGGGCTCTCAGCTATGGAGATACAAGGTGTTCCCAGAGCAGGAGAAGGGGACAGGCTCGCTTGGCAAGAGGCAACCAGGTACCCTGGGAGACCTCATGTGCTTCCTCCTGCAAAGCGTACCCCACTGGGCCAGCAAAACATACCGCTGTTTCATGGATCTCTGGAGAAGATAACCCAGGTATTGAATCCCAGAGGCACAAGAACTGGGCTTGGGCTTTGCCCAACCAAAGCCCTCAAGACAAACGGGACGGGGCGAGCAGCCACATCACGACGTGCCCCTACTGGTACCAGGACCTCTTTACCCTTTTCTCCTCCCAGGTAAGACAGTGCTTAGATCATCTCGGTGCTGCTTCCTCACCTCTGAAGATACACACCTAGAGAACACTATTCTTGCATTTTTTCTTCATTACACTTATGAATTATCACTCGGTGAATAAAAACACTCACATCTCCCAAGCTCAGTGTGCACCAGGAGAAGATCTATTGCCTCAAGGCTTCTCCTCTGATAAATCTACATTATGGTATCGTTTAAAAACAATAACAACCAAAAAAATCAATCCAGTGCCTGTAGGAAAAAACG
This sequence comes from Dromas ardeola, assembly GCA_013398915.1. Lineage (NCBI taxonomy): Eukaryota > Metazoa > Chordata > Aves > Charadriiformes > Dromadidae > Dromas > Dromas ardeola. The sequence goes on from VYZM01010165.1 coordinate 326,979, forward strand.
TTGTGGCCTACTCTCACGGATGGTATGAAAGCACATGTAACCACCATTGATCTAGAAGAGTACAATGCAAGACACCGCTCAAAAGAGCAAGCTTTTTGTTGATTTTTTTCAATGAAAGTAAGGGTAAGACTACAATATAGCCAGTCTTCTCCCTGCAACAGCCTTATCTTTCTTGTACTGTATATATACCAGAAAAAAAATCTAATTCTAAATGTATTTCCTTTACAGATATGTCCAGATCCCCACAGGGCAAATTAGTCATTAACATAGTTCACTTTATGTTACTAGAATTATACCAACATGAATAAACACCACTGTGTCTCCAGCAAAATGAAATAATTGGAGAAAATCCCCATCTAAATAGAAATATTTGTCACTTTTGCATTCAGTAAAACAAACTGGCTACCTCACTTTGTGCACTGGTATGTAGGTCTTACCATAATATGTGCTGTTTTCAGGAAATCTAATGTTATTTACCAACAATGCGTTGTAATATTAGAAAAATGTTTTCCAAAACAATGGTTTCCTGAGGTCCAGAGCTTTGTCCCTTACAGCCTGTAACCACAACTATTTTGCTAGTTTATAAGCTACTAAGTTACTAGGAAAAGTGATGAACCTAAGCCTGAGAGAAGCAACAGCATCATCCTCAGCATGCAGAAATCCTACAAACTGAGATTTGGAGTCCAGAAGAGAAGTGACTGCAGTCAAGGCAGCCCATAAAGATGGCTGGAGTGCACTTTACAGCGGAGGTGAAGATCATCACCACCAGATAATAAGGTTACAGGCACAGAAGACAAACGGGAGAGCTGAGTTGAAAGCAAGAGTGGATGGAGGACGTGCTGGAGAGTTACTGTTCGTGCGCGGGAGCACTTGTTTCTTTGGCGGGTGTTGGGTTGCCTACGAAGCCAGCTCAGAGCACAGATATCTTAGCATGACTATTTTTTAACAGCACCATAGTGCAAGTTATGACACAAGTCACCAGGAGTGATTTATCACAACTTGTGCGATGCAAGTCAAGGCAACTCATTAAAAAAAAAAAAAAAAAATCAGTTTAATACTAAGGTAGAAACTGGAATCTGAAAATTGCCTTTACTTACACACACATACACATATAAGGGCTCCCCTCTGACAGTGCATGCCATGGTTTTTAATATGCTCCATCTAACACTGGGGCATATGCAAGGATCAGGGGCCAGCCAACTGCAGTAATGAGTGGGACTATTTTGGTGGTTATTTTAAAAGACATTTAACACTACAGTTTGTTCAGCTGACCACAGTACTCATTGCTGGGGTATACGGGTCATGGGACTTCCCTGGGATTTTTCTTGCCTCGTACTCCCAGGGGTGCACTAATCACAATGGTAGAACAGACTTCTCCTAGGGAATGTCCCTAAACCAGGAGTTGCAGGGTCTTTGGGGCAACTGCACCCTAAACCAAGAGGCTTCTCAAAATTCAGACTAAAGAAAACATTCTTTTTATCATGTTTTGAGAACTGAGATCAGTTTGAGCATTCACACAGAAACTGTAAGAAAAAATCCATTCTCTGAGCCTAACATTTCACACAGACAAAGCGTTTCTGGTTAGAAATAGGTGCTTATGATGCACCTTCATACTCCATGTCTAACTGTGAAATCACTTCCCACATTAGTAAAGCAGTTGCTAAATAAGGAATCACATGCAAGAGAACCAAGAGTCTAAACAGCCCCAGAATGACATAGTTCTGAGTAATAAACATAGTACTGAGCAGAAACTACGTCAAACCATTAGTAAAGTGTTCGATACAAATGAGAAAAAAAAAAAACCTATGTTTTATAAAAATTGTGTGCCTAATTGAGCTTTTTATTTTATTTTTGAAGATACCCAGGTCAAGGGTATCTTTAAAGTTAAGTTGTACGGAGTTTTTTCCAAAGCCTCTCAAAGCTTACACACCTTCATATTGGCTTGCAGCTCATTTTGCATTGAAAATGAAGCCTGTGATTTGAGTTACAACCTGAACACCTAATCCAGCTGAATAGTGACAAATTTTGAATGAGTCAGCAAGCAATCACCAGTTGAACAAATAATTGAGACTCAACTGCCTCCAGAAAGAGCTAATTTTCCTACACACACCTAAGAGAGCTGCCTGCCACGCCGGCACACGGCCCTGCAGCTCAATTAGTAGCTGCCGCAGTTATTACCCAAGGTATCCTAAGCAAGGCATCCTACCTCACATTTCCAGTGACAAAGAGAAACGGTTTTGATTTGAATCACTAATTCCTCAGGAGCTCTAAAATAGATCTCTTCTACGCTGGCTGCAAAAGAAGGATTCTGAAGCCTAATGACATGCTTTTAAATATGAAATAAAAGCAATGGTCACATTTTAGCAATAAGCAAAGCAGCTACCTTAGGGACAGGGAGATGCCCTTCCATACTTACTAACCACTGGTAGCATAGAGCGGGGCCACAAACGTCCTCTACCACATCCATTTTTTGTTTAGCGTTCATTTTTCATATTTTTGCCCATCAAAAATTTAGGCATTGAGTCTAAAGAATAGTCAGTGAAGAGCAATAAGAAGTTTATCCCATTTTCTCTTCGACGGACAGATTGTCCTTTGCAGAGATGGATCATTCCCCATTGACTGTAACTGGGCCCTAGAGTAAAAGCTGATCTAAACATCTACCTTTCAGCCAGCTGGAGGTAGGGGAAATGAATCATACCGTGGGTACTCATACAAATACTACAGTGATAAAAAAAGAAAAAGAACCAAATGACTGCCACTTAGAGGTAATAATCATTTGGGGGCTGCTGCAGCTGCACACTTTATGTTCAAGTGATAGACACTTGTCTGAAATTAGTACCTAACATTCAAATACAAGCCTGAATGGATAATACCTCCCAGATGCTACAGACAGTATGAGTTTGGACTAGAAGGGTAATTCTTATCTAAAGCCATGTTCAAATAAGGTCAGGAGATCAAAAAGCCCTAACGTCATGCACAGAAGAAAAGCTGTCTTACTGCTGTCAGCCTACGTAGCTCAGATGATCTATTACTTAGGGGTTCAAACAGCATCTAAGTACCAAGCGATTCAGCAAAAAATGCTTCCTGACCCTCAAATCAGTTGACTTTAAAGAAATGCAGATGCAAAGCACATTTAAATGAGGGGAAATCTTGATTTTAGATCTAAATTTGTTTCTGATAAGGTATATTCCACTCATTATCTAAATTGTGATGAGGCTTTCGAGCACTGCACTGATATGAGTAGTAACTAAGGCACAGGAGGAATAAATAAAGAATTCACAGCAAGTCAACTCTGCAGACTACAGCTTGTTTAGCAATTACACAACCTAGGAAACTAAAGGAATTTAAAATCAGCAGCATCTCTTGGAGTCCTATGCAAGAGCTCATCCCCAAACCCAAGTCATTAAAATGACAAGTCAAATAGGATTAAACAAGATTCACACGTCTGTTCTGCGCTGATTACAACCTCACTCCATCACTCCCAGAGCGCTTTACTGATTGACAGCATACAAAATAAGGCATGTTCAGAACTGACCTGATTCTCCTTGTTGACATACCTGTTATGACATTGCTTCATTACCACCCAACCTTTTTTTCCCCACTTGGACACAGTAATGAGAGAAAGATGCATTTCAGAAAAGAGAGATTTTAGTATAAGAAGCAAAGTATGGCAGGGTTTCACCCGCAGCTCACTTTAAAGACATAACCCCCAATTATTTATAGGAAACAACTTTGCAAGCCAAGGCCCGACGGTGTCACCTTTACCAGCAATGACAAACAAACCCCGGAGCAAACACATGACACATCTTATCTGAACATGGAGAAAGAAAGTGGGCTGTGCGATTCTGTGCCCAAGCCCTGGCAATCATAAATTGAGCCAAGACAAGAAGCAGCTAATCCCACCGGTTTATAGCTTTCCCACCATGAAAACTCCACACCAGTTACTGCTAATAGGGTGAGTTCTGGCATTTACAGGCCGCTGTCTGTAACATTTATTAACCAGTCTGGAACAGGGTAAGTATCTGAAAAGTCTTTGGTGGTGGTTTTTTTTTGTTCAGAACCTTTCCATGAACTGAACACATTATTTTTAAAATTGCCATTGGCCTTTGGATACTTTAGTATGTGATACAAAAATTTTAAACTCCTTTGATTAGCAGCATAGGATACCTGAAATGTTTCTTTCTCTATTCAGTTTTGTAGCCAGTGTTTTTTATGGATTAAACATATTCTTCTTGAAAATACCTTAAAACATTTCCTTGAGCTTTCTTCAGACTGCTGGGAAGATCACTCACACAGTCACATTCAACCACAATTCACCTGAAGTCTTTATCTGCTTTATCCCTTGTCATTTGTATGACAAGGGAAAAGAAATAAAGTTCTGCTGTCTCCTGGTGCAGGCTGGTCCTCTGAGCTCTGCCCCATGCAGGGACGTGAACACTGTGGCAGGCAGTGTGGCTTCTCACTCCTGACCGCTTGCCCTAAACACAGATGTATAACTTTTGCACAGTGACTTTACTCCTGTTGGGAATGCTTTGATTTAGTTTTTCTGAGTGTTCCTGAGCACAAGGTTGTCTCTCACCTCGTGCTAAGGCACAAGCACACGGGCATATAAAGCTTAGCCTGCTTAAAGCTTAGCCAGTTGAGATTTTTCAAAGCTTTAGCCCGTAGGTGGAATGATGTGTCATCTACCGGGATTGCGAGCCATCTGTTTATGTGGGACAGCGTTTGAACGTGAACACTTCTGAATTTCACCTCCCAGGGCATAGGTGATGTAGGGACAAGACATAATGAGCACAACCAGTGGCCTGCCATAGCCGTGTTTCTTCCCCGTGCACCCAGTGATAGCAGGCTGCTTGAACAGCCCTGCAGGAACGTATTAGATAAAAGAAATTACAAAGATGGAGTCTATTAAAAAAAAAATAATACTGTACAACCACAGAAGTGTTACCACGTACAGGGTGGCAAAAGACATCTTGACAACACTGTAGGCTCTGAAATTAAATACAGTTACTAAGAAAGCGTTTGGAGATCTGTTAAAGGAAGGATTATCTTTCTGTAGATAAAGAAATTTGGAAGGTGCTGTATACATACCCTCAAGCTACAGCGTGAAGAGCTTTTTATCATCATTTCAAACTTAACCCAAAGATCTCATAAAATCCTACAGCTTTATGTAACAGACAACGTACAAACATCAAAGTCATAAATGATCCTACTTAACAGGCTTTTGGTTTCTTAAAGTGAAGTCTTTGGAGAAGGCTTTCTGGTGTCAACAGCTGTATTTATAGTTACAAGAGCAAAAGGGCACATGCTGGCTTTTGATGGATGCATTCTGAAAAGACGAAGCCACAAGGAAGCACAAGGGTACCACAGCCGCAGGGAAGGACCTGGTTTGCTGCCTTTATTAGGCACCTTTTTTTTTTTCCCAAATAGTCCTCATACCTCTCCTCATCATTAGGAATTAACCTTAGCCTTTCTGAACCATCCTACTCTATTTTACAGAGAAGAAAACAGAAAGTACTGTGCGCCAAACTTTTAAATGTCCTTAGGTACCTGAAAAGGCAGATAGGCACCTGCTTGGATTTTAAGATGTGCCAGAGCTGTTTAGGTGTTCAACGAGATAAAAGGCAACTGAAACTGCTCAAATACTTTTAGGGAAAAAAACCCTTCCAACTCTCCTGTCCAATGCCTGACTATCTATATAAAAAACATTGTGGATCTAAATCCCTTTGATCATGCAGACCTCAAAGGACTTGCCTGTGCTCACAGAGGGTGTCTGTAGCTCCTGGGGACCAAAGTCCCCCCCCCAGCTGTCCAAGCCCATCCATTCCGCGCTGCGGGCTCACACTTCACAGCCGTAGCCCCACGGCTCTGCTGCGGCACGTCAGCCCGAGCCAAGTGAGCCTGTCTGAAATTGGGGTGATGCATCAGGAAGCAGAGGTAGCTGGGGACAGACAAAAGGACGTTTTCCTCAGGGGACCTTTAAACTAAGATCAGAGTTTCCACAGGCAGCAAATCTGCTCTAAAGTACATCTCAGCTTTTATTTTTCTTGAGAAAAATATGAAGAGGAGAAAGGCGGCCAGCTGGAGTAGCCTTTTATCATTGCCATGGCAACGCCTGTACACAGTAGGACTTGGGGGATAACGCCAGAGGGAATCCTTGCACAGAAAGATTAATTAGTCAGCTCCAACATGGGATGTTACCTGCCTCTTTCAAACCCCAGCCCCAAAGACAACCAGGGGCTTTCGCTGGAGACCCCTGACAAAGTAGCTGGCTCACGACATTCAGCTGCACTGGGCTGGAGCTGCCACCAGCCACAGCTGTCATAGAATAATTTGCTATAAATCCAGCAACTGACCACAGACTAACTGCGCTATTTTATTTTTTTTAAGATACCATATTTGGGAGCATCTCTCTTTCTAGAGATGAGGCTCTGCCAAAGCAACCAAAAGAAGTTAATGAGTTTCTGCTAGTGAAAGCTTTGATTTGCAGCCCAGCTCTTCTCCGTGAAGGGCTGAGGCAAGCTGGGAAGTTGGAAGAGAGGTAATAATTCACCACAGAGGACTGGGAACATTGGTGCAGTCGGTATTTTCTGAAAACAGCGGCCATGAGCTGCCAAGCTTCCCGCAGACAAGGTGCCACCCGCATCCTCCCGTGATGCTGGTGGGGATGCAGGCACGGGCTGCGCACTGCCCTGGGAGCGCAAACCTGTCCTCTGCTGCACCGGGAACCCGACTGCGGCCTTCTTGGTGGACTGAGATAGTTTTTCCCCTTCATTAGTGCACACAGCAAGAAAAGAAGTCAGTCTGCCAGGTATCCAGAGAGGGAGGGGGGAAAAGCCCCAGACTGAAGCTCAAATCCTAATGCAAAACAATCAGGCTATTGGGAGTCTCTCATCTCCTAAGAGACAGCATGGAAGAGAACCCTGCAAGAGGACTCCAGTAGTTTTCATCCAGCCATGAGCCAAACAGTCACTATATTTCAGCAGGTGAGAAATGCAACAGTGAAACAAACTGGGAGGGTGTTTTTCCACTTTAGTTCACAACATGTGCTCACTGCAGCTGTGCCCTTCCTCCTCCTCCTCCCGGGGCCGCTCAACTGACGTGCTGGGGGATGACCCAGCACTACCACAACAAATGCAGCCACTCGCAAACAACCAGGGAAACTCCTCCCTGAAACCTGTGCCCCTTTTATCACCCTAAACTACATCTGTTGTGGCAAAATGCTGTGATTAACAAGAAATTTCTATGAAAGGAGTAACATGAATGAAGAGCCACACAACCACCAATGAACACATACCAAGTGCCGACTGCCCATGATAGATGTATGGCAAAAATCTGCACAATTAATTGACTTAAGTGTTTTTTGATCTCACATTAGCTTCTAGTAAGCTTTTCTGAAATATTTCCTATTGGATTGACTAATCCAAATTTTACCACAAACACCTAAAGAACAGAAGGACATGGACCTGTTGGAACGGGTCCAGCAGAGGGCCACGAAGATGATCCAAGGGCTGGAGCACCTCTGCTATGAAGACAGGCTGAGAGAGTTGGGGTTGTTCAGCCTGGAGAAGAGAAGGCTCCAGGGAGACCTTACAGCAGCCTTCCAGTACCCAAAGGGGGCCTACAGGAAGGATGGGGAGGGCCTCTTTATCAGGGAGTGTAATGACAGGACACGGGGTAACGGCCTCAAACTGAGAGAGGGTGGATTCAGATTGGATATCAGGAAGAAATTCTTTACTGTGAGGGTGGTGAGGCACTGGAACAGGTTGCCCAGAGAAGCTGTGGCTGCCCCATCCCTGGAGGGGTTCAAGGCCAGTCTGGATGAGGCTTTGAGCAGCCTGGGCTGGTGGGAGGTGTCCCTGCCCAGGGCAGGGGGGTTGGAGCTAGATGATCTTTAAGGTCCCTTCCAACCCAAACCATTCTGTGTGATTCTGTGTGAAATTTCATCACTTAGTATCACCACGAGATCCAGACTTTCATTCTTCTTTGGCCCCAAACCCCAAATTCACAACTGAACCTGAAAATCAATCCATATTGTAGCCAGGCCACCTTCTATCCACATCTGGTTGCAGGTTACAGCCCTGACTCCACTCTCGCTTTGAGAATCCTTCAGACACAGCTAACAGAATAAAACCCAGGGGAAAAACGGGTTCTGTACAGTTTTCTTCTCTGTTTAAACATCTCAGTTGTCTCTAGACAATTTGAAAATAAAGGAAAAGTAAGAGTTAAAAAGGTAGCCATCCCTGTGACTTCAGAAATAGAAATTGTGAAGATTTGTTAAAAATAACTCATATCCCAAGATGATTACGAGCACCTTTGAAGTAATAAGTGGATGCTTTGATGACAGCCAAATTTTTGTAGCAGAGAGTATAAAATTTTTGCTTTGTTGTTCAAAACCACTGTTCAAATCCCAGGCACTGTAGCATCATTTAGAATGATGAGTATCTTTTATTGAGAGTGTCACACCATTACTTTTTATTTTCTTATCCAAGTGTAAACTTGAAATTTAATGCCAAAATAATTGAACATACTAAACCTCCTTTACTGATCAGACTGAAATCTCTACTCAAATAAATGAATGTTCAAGAAAACACCCTTTTGCAAACATCTGGTTGTTTCTACAGTTAAAATAAACAAATCCCAGTATATTTTAACCTCTCCTGCATTTAAAATATACTCCAAATGGTTTCAGGAGGGTGTAGAAGGTGAACATTAAGTTCACCATTTGAGTATCTAATCCTCTAACCAAGGGGCTGCGCGCACGTGCTACCTCCTACATCGCCCAGGAAATCCCTTGTAGCCTTTTGATGAACGTGTTACACACACAAGACAGAAAATGATGCTTCAGTTGATCTAAACTCAATTCCAGCCTGGGAGGACTCCCAGACAGCCCCAGAGTTAACTAAGATGGAGACTTCCACGTGCTTTTCTTTCGCTGACACTACAATGAGCAAGCCTCCCCAGACACACTCTTCTAGCACGCTGCAGCAAGCTCGCTCGGTATTTTGCCATAACTGTGACAGACAGTGAATTTCAGAGACAGTCACTCTTAGGCTTCAGTTACATTTTTCCTCATGAAGTGTCTCCCTATAGTGCCGGCAAAGAAAACCCACAGTTAATTAACAGCTCTGCAAACCATTAGCCTTATGAAAAATTGCCAACATACTATTATTATTATTATACTGCATTTTCCCAAAAACACTAGTTATGGTAAGAGTTTTAATTCTAAGCATTCTTGTTGGCACGTGCTGGAAGATATATTTTTAAATAGATGCTCTGGAGCATCTCAGGCATTCGGGTACTTCTGTCTGCAGGTCTGTAACGCCGCGGGAAAGGCGAGGGAGCTCAGTGCTGTGGGAACATGTGTTTCCTACCTCTGAATGCACCACGTACCCTCTGCTTTGTACTAGAGGATGTGTAAAGAAACAGACAGGATGAGGGGCAATGGTTTTAAACTGAAAGAGGGTAGAATTAGATGAGGTATCAGGAAGGAATTTTTCACTCTGAGGGCGGTGAGCCCCTGGCCCAGGTTGCCCAGAGAAGCTGTGGCTGCCCCATCCCTGGAGGGGTTCAAGGCCAGGTTGGACGGGGCTTGGAGCAACCTGGGCTGGTGGGAGGTGTCCCTGCCCAAGGCAGGGGGGTTGGAACTATATGGTCTTTAAGGTCCCTTCCAACCCGAGCCATTCTATGATTCTGTGATATAATGCGTATATGTACCCAAAAACTGATGCAACACCACAGCCTACAGATAATCTACTGGCCTGTACTATGTATGTTAGCAGCAAGATATCTATATATATGTATGTGCGTGTGTGTGTGTATATATATATATCTATATATATATATATCCCAGTTTAAGGATAGCAGATAAGAACGTCATAGATGTACATCCCCGGAGTGAATAGCCACCAGCCAACAACTATTCAAAACCAGCAGCTCTGTGGGGACAGGGGCACACATCAGCTATAGCCAACAGTAAAACCAGAGAGCTGCAACCAGAGACACAAGCCGTCTCTCCGAGTGCCACGGGCTGGCTGACCCGTGCCCAGGCGCTGCACCCCAGCTCCCATGCTGCCCCTCGCCCTTGCCGTGCTCTCTGCTCGCTACCCACGTGCTTCTGTGTCCACCAGGAAACAGGACAGGGTCTAACCAGTTTAATGCCATTAAAAACCGCTATTGTTTCTGGCTACATCATTATTCTTAACTCCGCAATCTTTTCTAGATGTAAATCACTCTTTTCCTAGCCTTGCAAGATCAGTCAATGTTAAAAATCAAACATCTGCCTGGCATACGTTAGAGCTCTGACAGGTCTATTTATAACCTCACCAACAAACTATCAACTACAAGCAGACTTTGCCAATGCTAATCGAGCTATTCATTAGCCCTGGGTATTTAAATATAATTAGAGCTCCTCCTAAAGCTGCAGCTAGTGAGAACCTCTATTTCTCTATGTATCATGCCTATTCGAAAAGCAGTATTATTTAAGATGAAGCATGAGAAATCTTTAATATAGTAAAAAAAGGAAAAAAAAGAAAAACAGATTGAAAGTCTCCCAAGTAAAGACATCATTTTTATGCCTGTTCTTTGAACGATTCTGTGATCTGGGGTTAGTTTTAAACTTCAATTCTGGATCCCACAGGATCCTCTCATATTATATAGAAATCGGGGTCGGAGAGGTAGAAAGGACTCGCATTCACTTTACAGTGGAGTAAATTGAAACCTGACTGGAAAGATTTCCTCGAGACAGTGGCAAGCGGGGGCAGAGATGGTGACATGGACCCTCCTGCACAGCTTCTCAGAGCTGAGGTCCCTGCTGGGACCACCTGAGCTGGGGCTCCGGCTGCCCTGGCTCCTGCCGGGACTGCCCAGGGCACCTGTCAGATGCCACCATGTCCCCCACGGCCTGCTGGGTCTCCGCTACACGCCAGGCGCTTGCTGGCGTCTGCAGTGGAAAATGCATGTCTGTGTAACAGTACCCGCAAGGGATGGACTGCCTGGTGTCACTGTCACCTTCTCACTCCCAGCAAAATGAAAAAACAAACAGGGATTTCCCTTGCCTTATCTAGAATTTAAGATGTTAAGAAGGAAACACATGAAAAAGTTGGTTCAGATCTCTGCTGGGATTCTGTAAACTTTTGGAGGCTTTTTTAACAGTTTGGACCAAAATTCAATTTCAACTCAGTAGACTTGGGATGTGGGATGCAAGTGAAGACATTTAAAGACACGTTCCCGAGCACACCCTGGGGGCTCTGACAAAGAACTACAAATCAAGTAAAAGGAAAGAGAAAAGCAAGATGTGAGCTGTGTAAGGTGGTACATCTCAAAAATTATTACTTCCCAAGATATTGTAAAAACTCAGATCTAACCAGTAGTGCGGCAAGACAGATATTTACAGAAACGTACCTCATTTATAGCCCCGCACAGCTGCCAAGCAGGACAGTACTTGGAGGATCGCCACCGAGGACACATTCAGTGTTTGATTTTGACCCCATTGCAGCCTCTAAAATGTTCCAGAGAGCGAGACATGCAACTCCAGCATTAAAAAGAGCCCTAAGACTGTTTTGTGTTTTGGTTTGGTTTTTTTTTTTTCCCTTTTAAATAATAAATGTGAATTCTTTCAAAAATCTGTCTAAGGACTTTGGTACTGTCTTGAAAAATCTTGCTTGCTTAGTGGAGTGGAGAAGGAGCAATCCATATAAGCTGACAGAAAGGCTCCCTTTGGCGTCAGTGGGTTGGATCCAGTCCCTTAAATAAATAAGCAGTAGCACCATTTAATAATGATGGAATCAAAAAGCACCACACAGGAGTGGGGAACAGACTCCCTGGAATATAATTGAAATAAAATCAATTCAGCAAATAAAGCAACAAGATGACTTGTTATAGAATGGTGGGGAACCGAGTGCCTAATTTTTTGGTGCGAGGATTACTTTGCTCATTTGTTTGCTTTGTGTAACAGTTGACTTTCCATTAGCAGCTGCCTCCTATTTTATTTCAAAGGGTTTCTACAGTCTAATCAGTCTGTGAAATGTTTCCCAGCCCAGGACAGAGGTGTGATTAAAACCACTGTATTGCTCTGAATTATATCTTTATGACTGGCAAGCCAAACTGTGGTTCACGGAGCACAGAAAATTCAAAAATGTTTCAGTTTGTTCTTTCCTTATAGAAAATTCAGAAGAATCTGAATTACTGCACCAGACATGAATGTCAATAAGCCAGTCATGAACTGTCATAGACCGCTGGTGACACACTGCACCGTGGCAAACCCTGAGAAAGATAAACTTGAAGCTGCAGAAAAGTCTGTCTCTACTTTCACGTGTGGTTTTTCTGGTAAAGTACCTGAAAGAGGGGTTGTCCTGGAGGGGGAGGTTTGACTAGTGTTGCAGCCTTTCCTGTGCATCTCCTGGGGTTCGTGGCGCTCAACCTGGTCAGCCTCCTGGGATATTCACACAAGACTAAGAGGTTGTTGGCCCCAGCCACTTGCATTATGTCAGATGTGCCCTTTGGGTTTTCAGGAAAGCCTCCAAGACGGAGACCCGCCCCCCTGCACGGGGGCTCGGCCGGGATGCTGGCGTGGCACCAGCTGCTGCTCCCATGCCCTGAGCAGAAGCAGCTCTGGGCTTTGCACTCACACCTGAGCATCCCAACAGCCAGCCGAGCGGCCCGTTGTGAAATGCGGCGTTAAGTGCTTTAAGAGCCATCACAATGTGACTCTGAAGCAGAGGCAGCCCCCTTTTTTTTCCAATGCAGATGTTACTTACCTCAGGAGGAAGATACTCCTTTCTCTGCTCAAAACCCATCTCATTCACTGCTTGCCGCCTACCTTGTACAGGACGTACAAGGTGTCCTGCCCCACCAGCCCTAGTCCACCCCCATGGAGCATGCTTCCCACACACTGAGGAAAATAAATGTGATTATCTCACACCAACAAGGACTTTTAATCTGCCATACTGGGAGATACTGCCATACTGCCATACGTCTGCCATACTGCGTCCACATCTAAGCTATCAAGTATAGGTTCTTCTGATGCCCCCAAGGCTTGTTTAGATCCTTGAGAGAAAAATGATGCCCGTTTCATTACATGTGTCCTAGACGTTATTGTAATTCTTAAAGTCATTGTTAAAAGGCTGCTTGATGACAGCAGCGCCATAAATTGTCACTCGGTGGTGCACAAGGCTCCCTCCTCCTGTTGTAGCACTGAGCAGCGATGCTGCACAGCAGCACAAAGTTGTCCGGTTAGAAGGAGCTTGGGAAGGACAGGATGAACCAGTTGGACTCTGCAGTTTCCTATGCACTGGGGCAAATTCTGCTTCTAACACCAGGGCACAAACTTAAAATTACAGCAACAGACATATACTGGATTCAGATGTATGCAAGAGAACCCAAAATAACTGGTTAGCAGAGCAGAGCTCACCCAGTGCGACGCAATCTTCTCAATCCTCATTAACATTAACTATCCACAAAAAAAGGGAGCAGGGCAGAAGTGAGGCAGAGAAAGCACATTTGAGGGCAAGGCGTATTACATTGGGAGAGTTTTCTTACCTTGCTTTCTAGTCATGATTTGGTAAGATCAAGATTTCCTTAATAGCTTCCCCTGCATGGTACTGTGTAGCTGCATCAGAGCCCTGTAAACTGGCAGCTTCACTACCACCAGACAGCTTCAATGCCCCAGGGAGGCTCATAAACGGCCTGACTTAGGAGACCAAAACTTCTACCAACCCTTGAATACGCTCCGCAATGCCATGACCTGGAAAGGGTTAACAGTTTCCAAGGACTATGTTTTAATATAAAGTTAGATATCTATTCATAGAGTTCACAAAGCCTTTACCATATGATCGCACCCCTACAGGCAGCATCCCCAAGGTACGCTTTGACAGAAAGGAAAGCTTTCTAGCAGTTATCCTGTCTGCTCCTTTTGCAGAAGCCACGGTTGTGATTTTAAATGCATGCTGATGCTCCATCATACGAATGACAACATATTGTCAGATAACAGTCTTTGTCCTTTCTGCTTGGTTTTTGGCAGTTTAGGATAACAAAAAGGCACAGTAAGAAAATAATTACTACATGGTCATTTCATCAGAAGTTCAAAAAATGCCAGAAGAAAGGTGATGTGCAATACTGGAATCTGCATATGCCTCACGGAGTAAATAGATATTATTCTTAAATATGACTCTGGTTTTATCCCTTCGGAGGGGATGGAAAAGCTTTGGGAATAACCCCCAGGGCTGTAACCAGCAAGATAACTGTCTGCGAGAGCGCTGGGCTCTCCCCCAGTTCAGGAGTGAAAGGAGGAGAGGGAGGGAGGGAACTGCAGGAAGAGGAATGGATGATCTCAAAACTGGGTAACGTTATTCTTCTGGAGAAAGGGCTACACCTTTGCTACAGAGTTCTTGTTAAATCATTAATTGCAGAAATAGTCACTAATTGCACGTTCATTGTTCTGTGCTCAGCATGAGAGGCTGGGATTTGATTTGTAAAATGTTGAGTGCTCAACAGCTTCAGCTGCAGTCGATGTGAGCTGCGCTTTGATCCTCTAAAGCATTACAAAATGGAATAACTTGAAAAGTGAGGCCATGGGTATTCCCCCTGCACGGCTGAGCCTGGCATGCTGATGGTCCGTATGATCACAGCCTCATCGTGCCCGAGTGCTGTCAGGATAAATGCATTCGGCTCTATAAAGCACAGGATGCTACAGTGATGGACAGCTCGGGAAAGTGAATGCATAAATCATCTACTCATACTTTTAGAAAACACTTTCTATAGCATTTGTGAGACTTCAAACTGACCATCCACATTGGAGGTTGTGCTACAGATGCCCTGAGCTACAGATACACGCAGTAAACATACCAAAGATTTTTACCTCCAAACAATATACCTCCAAGCACAGCCCAGCATCCTGTGAAGGTAAAAAAAACCTCTCACAGGAGTTTTGCTGCTCTACAAAAATCAGCATTAATGCCTGTCTGGAACCTGCTCCAGGTTAACCCTTGGCTGGCAACTGCTGCAAGTGGGAAGAACAATGTTCTCAGACAATTTCTTCCCACCACCATGCTGATTTCTCATGAACCATTAGAACAAAACTCCTAAAATAATGTTCCAATGTTATGTTAACCACGATGGTGGTACAGCCTTAACCAACCACGAGAGCTTGGGCACTGCAGATAGAGTGATCAACCGTGAGAGTCTGTCACCTCTTCTAACGACACACACAATGTTTAATGCATTTCCAAACTACAGATGGCATTCCTCTCCTACTCTGCCTTCCCTTACACAGGGCAGGCAGATAGGTGTTTTGCCTTCACCAGGTAAAAAAGAAGCATGAGAGAAAGCACCTTTTGAAATACAGAGAGCTTTCACTTCGTATCCTGATTTGAGTATGTGCTTGTGACAGTGAAGAAGGTCAGAATCCTTGCCTGGGAATGTAGCTGGGATACATCTCTAAAGGATTCAGAAGAAAGCATGCCACAGGGGAACCAAGGAGGGTTACCCACATTTTTAACACATGCTAAGCTTTGATTCTATTGTTTTAATTGACTAATAGGTAACTCTGCCTCAGCAAAGGCTGTTATCAAAGTAAAGCAGTCTGGGGAGGTTAGGGACAGGAGGAACATGCAGGACATGAGTCCGTGCAGCCACTCATCCCCACCACCTACCCCGGGGGGGAACCCGCAGGCGCTGGGAGAAAGGGCTGTAGAGTGAGGCTGCAAAGCACAAGACAGAGCACAAAGGTGGGAATGTGCCCCCTGTTCCCTTAAAATGTCTCAAAGCATTTCACCATCATTTTGATTCAATTTTGCAGAATAGTGGAATTCTTTTTTACCCACTAACATATCTATTTTTGTTTCCGTACAGATGCATCTGAGGATTTTTGGAATACGCTTCTGTCCCTCAGGCATGTTTTTCAGACAGGAACAGTAAACAGAGCTCTTTCCAACCGCAGCCAGCAGAAACGCTCTTCCCAGTCTCTGAAAATACCCACCATATTTTTCCATTTTTTTGCTTTGTTCCTCTATTTAAAATACAGTCACAATAAATATCTTACGTTTTATCGAAGTCACGGTGAGCACCTGAGAGTGCCCTGTTGTCATGGCACCTCCCGGGACTTGCCATAGTAAGGGCAGAAATGCTTTTGTTAGGTAAAGCGATGTCTGTTTCAGGGAATTCACGTTTAACAGATCGAAATGCCTTAAAGAATCTCTGCCCCACTGTGTAAGATGGTTTTTTTAACTAAAAGCTGGGTTTATATAAAGTGGATGTTATGTACATGAATAATCCCTCCATGTTTGCAGCACAAGCCACCCAGTGACACAGTGCTCCCAGCAGAGCTTTGTGTTTGGAAGCACAGGTAGGATGTCTTTGTAGAGCCGGTTGAAATTTGGTTTTAGTATGAGAGTTATTTATCAATTTTCAGTCGATCTCCAAAATTTCTAGGGGGTTGAGATTGTTTTGTTTTGTTGGGTTTTTTGTTTTGTTTTGGGATGTTTTGGTTGGGTTTTTTTCGGTTTTGGGTTTTTGTTTTAAGAAAAAACTTCCTAGATTGAGGTGCAAAATACAATTTCAGGCTAAAACATACTAGAGCAAGCCTAGCCTTTTCTGCAGAGAAGCCAATAGCTGGAAGCTGAAATTGTCACTTGGGCAAGAGAAGATGCAAGTACAGGTCCCCAGCCTGCCTGCTGCAGGCTATGTCTCGGCCCCGACACTGCCAGGCCATTGCTCTGGTTGCCCCACACCCTCATCTTTCTCCTTTATAAAAACCTGGTTTGTCTCAGTTTCATCCTTATCTGGAACAAAAAAAAAAAAAANAAAAAAACAAAAAAAAACCAGCTGCAATATTCTCGAATCCTTCTGTATGACCGAACAAGTTTCCCTCCAATCTTCTCTGGTTTACAGCTCTTTTGAGACGAGGTGGTTTGTATGTGGAGAATTACAGGACGCAAGGAAGCCGGGGAAAGTGACACAGTGCCAAGCAGAGCCTTAGGAAGAGCCTACTGCACAGGACGTAGCTGTGACCACCAGCCACTGCCAGAAGCTCAACCAAAGAAAGAGCTACTCATTGTCTCCTGCATCCTCCACCTCTTCCCCCAAAGCTGCGCAACTCCTCTCCAGAGCACACAACAGAAAGCCAGACTCTCTCAAGCCTGCTACAGAAGAAGCAGTTCATTTACTATGTTTGAAAAAATGGATTTCACACTTTCCCAGTGACAAGGTAAGAAACATGTGTCAATAAGGCAAAAAAAAATTGTTTTGACATATCCTGCTCCTCTCTCACGGAGCTGGAGTAAGGGGCAGCCCCGCAGGCTCACAGCCTAAGCCTGTGGCCTGCCCAGCGGGCTGGCGTCAGCAGCACAGTTTCAGGACTATGTGGGAGTGCAAAGCTACTGGTAAAAAAAAAAAAACAGGAGGACTAAGAAGCAAGTGGCTTCTTAGACACAGTGCAGGTTACAGGAGATGAGCTCCGGTAGCTCCACAGGGAGCCACACAACTGGCATTACCCTGGGTTCTCCTGACACGAGCAACCTTTGATACACAGAGATGTACAATTAAAATTAATTTACGAAAAAAAAATTGAAATATATTATTAGAGGCAGGAAGAGATATCCCTGTCACTATGCAACACAAAGTACATAGAAAGAAAAAAGTAAAACAAACGAAGACCTTTATTACACATCTCTGAATCTTCAAATGATTGCAAAGTCCACCCACTGGTAATATTGGCTGCAAATTTGTCAGCACCGAAGTCTCTGAAGGACTTCAGTTCTTGGCAGAACTCAAAAACATCTCAGTGCTTTTCTTACACCCACCTACTCTCATATTTCAGGCTTAAGTTTTTCCCTGGCATGGGCCGCAGGATCCCAAATGCAGGAAGCTCATGCACTTCCAGCCCTTCTAAGAGCACCACAAACCCTCTTCAAAGGCTGCATCTTGCAGATGACTAAACACAGTTACGTGCCTAGGTGTTTCCCAGGTACGCCCACAAGCTTTAGCCAACAAAATCTAATTCTGCTAGATATTCTACTAATATTTACAGAGCACGTTCAGAACTCCAAAGTATAGCTGTGTTATCCAAACTGCCCCTGACACCAGCTGAACTTTTTACTCCCTGACATTTGGAGTAAGGCAAAATACTTGCGCTGCTTTTGGAGGAAACACCGAAATCCAGTTCAAAAGATGCAAAGTGACATAGGAACATATGTACTAGATCAGACCACAATGAGAATAGGAAATGCTTTGGGAAGAGTATAAGGACACGGGAAATATATAGATATGCCTTCCCAGGCTCCAGCTATTTGAGACTCAGGGACTTCTTGACCTAGAAAGAAGAACTACTGTCTTGGTATTTAAGAAAACCTGTTCAAACACGTAGCATACTTGGAGTTTCATTCTACTGTGGAAAACACTAACCTAAGGAAGCAGCTGATGTTTGATGTGGAGAGCAGGAAGACATGAATGTCATGCAGTGTCCTTGGAGCTCTCATCTGCTGTCCCTCGGTGTCCCCACGTTACGTGGACACCAGCAGCACAGCAGAATTCTCAGATTTGTGATGTCATCTCTGAACATCACCAACCAATGTCGTAAGACAAGTCAAAAGGAAAAGTCTCTCTCACACTCAGAATGCTGTATTAGGCATCTAAGAAACTGTAAAATTAAGGAATTAATCATTAGTATGGGAAACGTCAATGCCATGAGTGGTTATATTGTATTTATGGAGAATTAATTTGTCCAATCCTGTAAAAAGCAGGAACACCAAGCTCCTCCGCTGAGGTTTTAGACCAAGGCAGGAAGGTATGTTTAGAAACTGCTCATTAGGGATATAATCCAGCCCAAAAAAGCCTGAGTGCAAAGCTTTTATACCAAACACAAACCACATAAGCCCCTTTATGAGGTTTAAGTGATCCAAAGGCTTTGCACTGGCACCCAGCTGACTCCCTCCTGGATGGCCCAGTGCTTAAAACTCAAGCAGTGCAGAAAATTCTTTTCAACAAGTTGTCACAGAGAGGGGTTTGAGGAGGAATTAGTCTCCAGTTCATTACTGGTTTTGTTTGATACTTAAAAAACTCATTTAAAAAACCAGGGTTCCTGCAGTGAGGAAGAGACCAAATCTGCATAAAGGTGAAGGTAGAAGCCATTTGAATGTTGCACAAAGGGAGGGTGTGGAAGGCAGCAAGGACAAAAACATAAGCGAGGAGGAGAAACTTGGCGTGGAAGGGAAGCGTAGTACTTACTGCAGACATTTGTAAAGTTGTTGACAGGTTTAGAGTGCCTTGAACCCACAAGCCACTCAATACTGGCCCACGGAGGGAACCGCAAGGGCAACCAGGGTCGGAAAGACTTTGCAACATTTTTGACGATTGCTGTGCTTTGAGGAAAACAGAAATACCAGAGCCAGGATGGCAATGGTAGCTGAGGAGTGGGATCCCAGGGCTGTTTCTCAGGTGTAATCCACCCCCTTTCCTCCAAACCACCCACCTCTGAAAGAAGTCCCTGCTCTCCTGAGGCGCTGCACCGTGCCAGAGCAATGGGAAGGAGTCACAAGTTACCTCCCACAGCAGGAACAGAGAAGTCGAAAGAGGTAAAAAGGAGACAGCAAAACATCCAGAGAAAGAGGAACAAAAGGCAAGAAAAAGAGGAGAATCACATGGCAGGAAAAAAAGCAGAAATGTAAAAAGAAAGGTTTAGAAAAGAGCAGGATGTTGAAATCAAGAAGCAATTAAAATAATCAGTGCCAAAATGCCTGGAGACCAGCCCAGAGCTTTGGCAGGAGGACAGCACACTGGCAGAATCTACATCAGGAATAACTTTTTCACCAGGGCCCTTTTATTATTCAAAATACAGCAGTTTTGAAGCTAGAAAAGAAGAGCAGAAAGTACTTAAGCGCTTTGTTAAAGGCATCCAGAGATAGCTCAATGAAGATACAAGCTCAAAAACTTATAGAAAAACTACAAAGCCTCACCTGAAGGGTGACACTGAGCATTTGCCGCAGCAAGGGAAACATCCCACCACCCGAAACACTGTTTTACCAGCCCATAATCCATTCTCCATGCCTACACGGGCAGTGGCATGACATCCAGAGAGAAGTTTCCTTTGGTTATTTTTAGCTTTATGAGAAAAACGGTGAGCTTTGGCAAATGAAATATTTGTCTTGGTTTGAGCCGCCGAGAAAAGAACCCCCAGTTCCCTGGACTTTGCCGCTTCTCCAGTTGGGTGAGAGACACGGGGCTGCACACATGGCACATCAAGCTAAACAAGTCACGATTTTTAGGTATGCATCTCTGAAATGTCACTGCTTAAGACAAGCGTGCTGCATCCTGAGCGTGGTGCACAGGAAGGGAACACATCAGTGGCAGAGGAGGGCAGGGACCTCCCCAGCAAATCCACACTCACTCGTCTCACCAGAGACCTGGGACAAGAAAATTGAGGTGAAAAGTGATGTATCTGAAGGAAACACAGAAGTGGCTGAGTTGAGGAAGAACGTTAACGTTCACACTTTTGTGTTGCCAGTCATGCAGCATTTAAAATCCTGTTCTCCTGCATATGCTTACCCACAGATGAGATGGGAAACATCAAACTTTAAAGTTCCCCACCTAACCCGTTCCATCCTGGCCACGCAATGGAAACTCCGATGCCTGCTGCTTCTTGAGCTATTTCAGCCAGCCTGCACAGAGCCTGTCCCATGGACAGCTTTTTAACCCGTTCCTGCTTTCAGAGCCCACCTCCTCACCCCCTCAGGTGCTAATTATAGCAACAGATATAACTAGCAGTTTGTTGATGCAATTTAACTGCTGAAAATCAGAGACAGGAGCCGTGCTCCACAGCCTACCAGTGATCCAAAGCTGAGGGATTTGGATTACAGGGAATCTTTTTTTGCTCTAGCCTAAGGATGGGCTGTATAACATGACTTATTTTTTCCCCTACATATTATAGCCATTCTTAATCATCAAGCATCCAGCAGGAGCACAGCTCATTCCTGTGCCCAGGCAACTGCTGGTGTCGGGGAGCTCCTGCTGCCATCAGTCACTGTCCCCACCTGTCCCATCTCACATGGCTTGTGACAATAATAGACCTCAAGGTTTCCAAGACCCAAACTCACTCTTTATATAGGGGCAACACAATAGCCCAGGCTGCATCGGTCACTGCCTTTCCAGAGAGTTCCTCGCTTCTGGTGCATGAGACAAAATGCTAAAAATAACACAGTGTGAATAGTAAGAATAAGCAAAATACTTGTCAGAGGGGTCACTTCCTTCTCCAGCTGAAATCAAGATCTCTGAGCAGCTTTATAACACATAGTTTATTAGAGCCTGATCCAAAAGCTTGCACTGACGGCTCTGGGATGTGCCCTACCTGCCTGCACGCTTTTACGGCCTTGTTCAACAGAGGCAAATTGTTTCCCTGCCTTTTCTTGGCTGAGCTAGATGGACCGTTGGATTCCCTTTGCCGTCTTGATAACATTATCTGCTTTCCTCTTCCCTCCGCCCCCCCCGCCATTTTCCTTTTACAGATTGATACCAAATAACTCTTCCCTTCACTAAGACTGGGAAACATACAGAAGCAGTGCTGATACTAAAAATTCATACCATTTTCTAACAGGAAAAAAAAGTCTTGCGTCTTCCTTGGAGCAATTTTGCATGTATCCATACAAAAATACTAGGCTGGTTTTGTATAGTACCCATTTGTTATACCGTATTTAAACTTACAAACACATGTAAATCCTGGCGAGGCCATCTTGACCGTCCTAACAAGAGATTAATGTCGTACCTAAAAAATAAACACGTGGGCTCCTGACATTATCTTGTACACTCATGTTGACAGAGATGCAGTTCCTTCTCCATTAATTTTTATGACCCCCTCTTTGTTCTGGCCCTAACCTCTTCCCATGTTCCTTACGACAAGGCCAGTCTACCCCGAGGATACACAGGACTATAACTCAGGCTGGAACTTCTTGACCTTCTTTCTCAGTCATTTCAGTCCCGGCTCCCAACAGTGGCTTCCGGAGGCAGTTTAGCCCCCGGCATGGCAGTGAGGGAGTCAAAAAATGCATTTTGCCAAGGGCAAAAACCTCATACTCTTATATTCTTAGTTTGTCCCTGAAGCTCAGGAAGTAGTGAAACAGTGAGGACAGCCCATCATACAAAATAACAGTTGGGACTAGACCTTGGACTTCTTTTTAAGAGCTTAATAAAGTGAACCTTCATCTTCTGAAGGCTTAATGGCTTGAGTTCAGGCAAAATCTAATCTGCTTATTTGAAAGGATGAAAAGAGGAAGTGGAATACTGAGAGATAGGATGCGTACTTCTGAGGTTGGGTAGCTGCAAATTTTTCTCAATATCAATCACTCTTATTCCTGCCATGCTTGATTAAAATAAAAAAAGGAAAAAGCTACAAACTAGGACAAAGATTATAAACATTTGTCACCACAAAGACTATATTACAGATAGACAAGATCTTTGGATGAAGACAATAGGTTTTTATTAAACAAAACCCCCTGCTTTTGACTTTATAAATTTATGACCCTATTTCAATAATCTTTCTCTGTAAAAGATGGTGCAGTTTCTAAGCAGTACATAAACAGCTTTCTGAGCTGTATGCACAATGATCTCACCAACATCGCGGTGGTACCAGAGACCTCACCTGATGCCAGTATCCTCAGGCCACTGAGAGCAGGGATGGTATTTACAGCCTCAGGCAACGCAGTTGCCTTACTTAAGGTGAAGCTATGGATGCATCGCAGTTTGGCAAGCAACAAGGGAAAACGCGTGCCCATACATCCTGTCGTTTGGCAGGCTTTCTCTGTAGCCTGTTGGTCACAGCGCTGATACGTACTTATATAAAGGAGTACTGAGTTATAATCTATTTAGGGAGGCAGTCTACAATTTACACCAAAATTACTTATTAACCATCGGCAATGACTGCACTCAGCACAAACTGGACATGAAATCAACAACATGGCTGTAGGTACAATATCCCTGCACATGCCTACAAGTCAGTGGGCAAAGCTGATAGCTGTCAGCGTGTTTACCCATATAGCAAACTGCAGCCTAGTTTTGCCAAAGCCAGCAACAACAGGATGGACAAGCACAGCCGGTAACGAAGCAGCCCAGGTCCCGCGGAGGGCAAGGGAGAAAAGAGCAGGGCTGGGAGCTGCGAGAGGAGATGCAAAAGTGGACAAAGAGGAAAGAGGTAGGGCAGAAGCCCTGTCACTGCCCTCTTGGATGGTTAGATACTGGACAAGTTCAAAATAGATTTTGTTTAGTGACTTTTTTCTTCAGTGCAGTTTGCCCAGGCAATGGCTAAACCTCTACAGGCTAATGCAGGAAACCAACTGAAAAACCTCCCTTTAGAAACACTTGCCAGACACTTTGAAAAAGCACAAACCCCTCCCCTTTCCATGGGCCTTGGTGAATCCACAAGGTCCAGTTCGAAGCTTTCTCCAAGGAACACCAATCTACATTTCACATGCACGCGGCACAGCTGCCTTCTACCAGCTAGAAACTCACCGCTCAACTTGACTCTGAATATCTACTGCTACTGGATTTAATGACTCCAATCCAATACTTGGCTTTTAATGATATACTATTTGCTTGTCACTTGCCAAAACAGCAGCTCCCTCCCACTTTCCTACAATAAAACAATCCAAACTGTTGCTGCTGACAATAGAGCTAATATTTACAATTAATCACTGAAAATATTTTAAGTTTTGTGGATCCTTCAGTGAAAGACGACAATTACAGATAAATTTACAATATAAGATGTGAGTCACAATAGACAAAATTCCTTGGAGATCTGGTATCTACAGATATTTAAATAATTCTGTAAATCATATAGACATTGTACCTGCAGAAGCTATTTTAAAATAGCTGATAAGATTATTTCTGCCTCATGCAGGAGAAAATGGATACAGCAGAGTGAAGCTGTACTGCTCTTCAACCATGGGCGCCAAGGCTGATGTTGGGTGATTTATCATCCCACACACTTGCTAAAACTCCTTCAGAAGACAGTAGCAGCGTGTGCTCAGTTGGGCTGGCCACACTTCCTTTTTCCTTTGGGCTTTAGAAATGAAAAATGTCTTTTTGAACAGTACCTTTCAGGCAAAAAGGACATATAGGGTTCAAGAGGTTTTAATCGAGAGTGGATTTGGATTCTCCTTTTTGCCCTCTTTTCCACCCAGGAAGGAAGAAATCAAAACATGCTTTGTGTTTTACACCAAATACTGTATTAGCTGTAATAAAAAAATAAATGATCGCCAAAGTTTCATCGTATTTTTAAAAGTTTTTGGTACATTTTTATGATCTGTATTAATAGTTCAAAAGGACAAAACCGTGTCCTACTTCTGCCTGCCACCCTTGCACAGAAGGAGATGTTCTATTTGGCTTTAAAGGAACTTGTGGAGGCTGCCAGAGGGGAAGCTCTTAAACAAAATTTGTTCCTACCCAGAGAACAAGGGGCACACCATTTGTTGTTGTACAAGCCTCTTCCTTGCTTTCCAGCTACTGTTGTTGCAATATCCCTGAAAAATCAGATCCGTGGGGCCCCACGCACCCTCCTTGAGCAAGAGAGGGTTTCCTTTGCTTGAAATGTAAATATATTTCTGAGCTGGCTGATAAATAAGGGCCCTGTTTTCCTTACGCATCCATAAGTGACAGTGATGGAATATGGCAATTCAGGCTGATCAACAGGGAATGGGATGCTGCTTTTCAGGGCCGGTGCCCCGAGCCAGGAGAGCCCTTGGTGGGTGCTGAGCCGCCCCCGTGCAGTGGGGTACGGGCAGGGAGCAGCAGGAGCGCCTGGGCGGGCGGGCAGGGGCGCAGCCACCCCCCTGCACCATGGACCCGCTCCCAGGGAGGTGGCAAGAGAAAATCCCTTCCTGGCCCTCCACAAAGACTTGGAGGAAGCTGCAGACTGAGGCTTTGATTCCACTCCTTTAAGTAGGTTATGGCCACCAAGGGGAGCAAAAGCCCGTAAATTAACCTG
Organism: Dromas ardeola; assembly: GCA_013398915.1. NCBI lineage: Eukaryota > Metazoa > Chordata > Aves > Charadriiformes > Dromadidae > Dromas > Dromas ardeola. The sequence goes on from VYZM01010165.1 coordinate 351,943, forward strand.
TATGCTCATCTTCTCTCTGCCCACCCACAATACCAAAGTGTGCAACTCCAGAATAAATGGGAAGAGACTCACTGAAGAGATCTGCACCTGCAGCACGGCCAGCCCCAAACCTTCCAGCCTGAATCAAGCTCCACAAGATTTGATAAGTTCTTGGGCAATTAGTTCATGCCTTCAAACTTTTCTCCTGGACTCAGAGGATGCTATGAAAGGCAGGCTAACATTTTTCCTATGCTTGCTGAAGTTTAAAAGCTGAGGCTCAGGGAAAACAAGACAGGTGCCAGCCTGAGACGTTCAAATTGAGCATCCTGCATATGTTCCAGCTGGGAAAGGAGGAGATTTTTGGGGGCTGGATTTTACAAACCCGCATTTCTATTTTATGGAGGTGTTAAGAGTGACTAATTAGAGCGCTGAAAAAATAAAGCTATCCAACTTATTTACTGTGTTCCCCTACATTGCCATTGCCGCGTGTCGGCAGGTTTAGCACCCAAGACTGTTCGCCGATAAATCCTTTCTGTAATGTGATGTCAACAGCAAACTGCATTACAGTGAACATCAACAGAAAACAGTAACACAAGCGATGTTCCTCACATTTGTGAGCAGTTCCATTCTGTAAAGATCTCCTTTCCTACTGCAGTTCAATTAGCATCTCTAAGATGGAAGTAGAAGGCAGGTGAAAACTCATCTCTGGTTTGGGACTGAACTTATTTTACAGGAATTTAAAATCTCTACTGTTGTTCCTCTAAATTATCTTTAGTTCTGCAAATATCTTACTTATGGTTTAGGTTCTCTGCTTCAGAGCTACCCAAGCCTGCAGAGACTCCAGGCATGTGCACTCAGCTGCATGCTCTAGGAGTGCGTCTCCCAGAAATGCATATGCATGAAATGAAGAACCAAACAGCAGGGAAAAGTGTTTTGCTCCATTTTCTGGAATACCTACAATGAAAACAGAGGAGGGAAAGAGACAATTTTGGCAGCGTTTCCACATTTATGCAGACCGTGAAATGCAAATCAATTTGAGGCTCTCTCACTAGTACAAGAAACATTCGGTTAACAAATGCGTTGTTCTCTGGGAACCAGACCTAGGAACCACCTCAATATTAACTTTGTTAGAATTTATTTAAGTCATACTCTGCTGTCTTTTCCAGCACAGACACTGACACCTCCATCTCTCTCGTCTGAGCTGCTCTCTCCTCGCTGCAGGTTCCTTAACACCACCTTTCACAGCAGCGAACAGGTCAAAATCCAGAATGCTGTATGAAAGATAACACTCAGAAAAACAAGGAAACAGGAGCAAAATAGAAAATTTACATTAGTTTACCCTGTCACTTAGCTTGAGGTAACTTCAACTTGACTAAGGGTACATTGCCCTGAACCAGAACAAGAAGACATTTCAAAAAGCACAGAGAATTTAAAACATAAGGATTTGAGCAGTTACTGCTGAGTTTTGTTCCCTCTGTACAATATTTTATGGTGAACAACACAGAGAGATCTCAGGAAGGTGATGCTGATTTCCATGCACATGCGGCCCGGCCCAGCCCATCTCTGCAAGTTCCCGGCATTCTCTGTCCATTCCCAGACACACTCAAACATTCCCACTTGTTGATGACCACAAACATTCTTGTTGCTGCCCTACATCCACTGTCCACAACTATTCCTGTTCTCAAAATATCATTGCAAGAAATCCCTTCCCGTGTGCGAGAGGCATCTCCTCCAGCTGTTGAGCGTGCTCTGGGAGCCTCCCTCACCCCCCTTCCAGGACATCTCACTCGTCCCTCCAGACCTGGTATATGGAACAGCGCAGGCCCTTACCACACCTGACAGGCAGCAACGGGAGATGGCCAAGCTGTTCCACTGCAGTGTTGTTTAATCCACCAGTATTACAAGAGCAACCGCCCTGTCCTGAGCTCCTTCAACTATAAAGGATTAAACTGGTTCCTTCTCCTCTGTCTGCATATCCACTAAAAGAGTTCCTAAATACAAGAGGCGCAGGGAAAATTAACTCTCCTGAACTGTTGGAAAGGGTCACAACTCCCATCATGGGCTAGGGAACGAACATTTCCCTGCCCACGTTGGGAAGAGACCTAAACCTGTAGCTATCTCAGCATCATGTAGCCTGTCCCTGTCCACAGCCCTGTAAGCCTCTTGAAGCGCGGCCCTGAAACCACCAGCAACATCAAACCTACTAGTTGCTGGCTGAGAGCAAACCAGGTGGTGACACTACACGAGACTCTGGGACATGCTCTTCAAAAGTGGCATTTGTTATTCCAGCCATCCTATTGCTGTCACATAACATCAGTGGCTACTAGCTGAGTCAGACCAGGAGCATTGCTCCACAGAGAAAAGCTTCTGCAGGTGAGTTCTGTCAGACTAGCTGCTTGGTCAGCCTTGCCCTTTGCCACTGGCAACAGCCACAGGGAACTCCTGAGCCAAACGCCCCGTCCACAGCAAATCCACATGCGCAACCTCTACCTTGCGTGGTACTCAGCAGGGGGGTCTCTGTGCTGTCTGACACTGGAAAACAGCACTCACAACATGAATAATGATGCTTTAGCTTTGACCTCCCATTCTCCTAAATCTCATGTGCTTGGGAGCTATCTCATAACGCTTAAGAAAACACAATAAAACTAAATCACAGCAAGCAGGCAAGTGACAAGCAATTAACGTAGGCAAAACTCTACAGCGATAAAAGTTATCACACAAAAAAGGACAGCAAGCTGGTGAGGATGACCAAGGGTGCCCATGTGCTGCGACTTGGATGCATCACCTCCCCAAACCGCAGATCAGCAAATTCAGAGCAGCGGGTGCGGTGGAGACACAGACCTGGGGAAAGGGAAAGCACAGGCTGAATCAGATCTCCTGCAGTATCGTCCCCACCTCATCCTGCCTCAGGAGTTTGATTTATAGGGAAATGAAGCTCTTGAAACAGATTGCTTTATGTTCAGGCTAACAGGATAGAAACACGGCCATTACGTAAATGAGCACGATTTGTGTGGGCTTCTGCAGGGAAGCACCTCTTCACAGAAACGCAGGGAGGTGATCAAAGGCTCACTCCTCGCTTTTGCTCCTTCAGGAATTTGGTAGAGTTTGGAATGTTCTTGCTGGTGGAAAACATTACCAGATATGCACATGCCTCTAGTATTTGCTTATAGTTGTTTAGCTATTTTTACACACACAATTCAGGTATATTAACTGAAAATGCAGGGCCTGACCATAAACTATATTGGGCATTTTAGGGCACTGGTCTCCAAGCAGGAGCATGTCCCTCAGAAATGCCAGATGCAATACTAAAGCAGAGAAGCGAAGCTGCACCTGCACTTCCTGGATCTGCCAGGGACATTGGCTTGGCCTTAGCTCCGGCACTGCTGGAGCCCGAGGGGAAAGCCAGGGGAAAGCAGCAACGCGGTAGGACGAAGGGGAAGCAGCCGAGGCAGAAAAGGGAAGGCTTTGTGTTTTCTGAGGCATCAGAGCCTGAGATGTCAGAGTCAGTGTGGGAATCACGGGGCTGAGTTGCAAACTTCACACCCCAGCAGCTTCAAACAGCTGTCTGTCCGGTTTTTGTCCAGTTTTCAGCCTGGAGAAGAGAATGCTCCAGGGAAGCCTTATAGCAGCCTTCCAGTACTTACAGGGGGCCTGTAGGAGAGATGGGGAGGGACTCTTGAGCAGGGAGTGTAGTGATAGGACTAGGGATAACAGTTTTATACTGAAAGAGGGGAGATTTAGATGAGATATGGGGAAGAAATTCGTTGCTGTGAGGGCGGTGAGCCCCTGGCCCAGGTTGCCCAGAGAAGCTGTGGCTGCCCCAGCCCTGGAGGGATTCAAGGCCAGGTTGGACGGGGCTTGGAGCAACCTGGGCTGGTGGGAGGTGTCCCTGCCCAGGGCAGGGGGTGGCACTGGGTGGGCTTTGAGGTCCCTTCCAGCTCTAACCATTCTATGATTCTGTGATCCAGATGGAGGTTAAGAACATTCAGCAGCTAATTCCCCCACTATCAATAATTTCCAGGCCAAAACTCTAAAGGCACACAGTTTTGCTAAAAACAATGCAAAGAGATGTGAGAAAATTCCTTCCAAGCCCGAGCATTTCCAAAGTTTCCAAAACATCTCACAAACTCCACAGGGTAAAGGAAAGTTTCCGGTTTGGACCAAACTTTTAAATCTAGCAACTAATTTGCTTTGGAGGTTTTACAAACCAGTACTACACAGAACACGAGAGTGCATTTGCTCCAATAGATACAGCACCGCATTTTAACTTACACACCGTTCAGCTACATCTGAGCTGGGCTGTGGATGACATTCAAAATGGCACATTGCTGTGTTCTCTCTTGTGCGTCGCTGAACAGCAGCAGCAACCAGCACCCGAGGAAGGCACACACCACTCTGATTTCCTGCACCGCACGAACTTTTGAACTGCAAGTACTTTACCTCCATCAATAGTCAGGGCAGAGGAAAGAGAAATGCAGCATCAGCTAAAAAAAAAATGCAAATGTATCCATGTAAAGTGCTGTAGCTGATGGCATTGCCCAGAAAATGCCTGATCAGAAAATTCCCTTTGTTTGACAGGGTACTTTCCTGGAGGGCTGCGGTGAGCCACGTGCAGCCCAGTGCTCCACTGGTGATTAGAAATGACAGGACAGTAGCTCAGCTGTAATGTCCTCAACTCCTGCCAAGCAGAGGATGCCAAATTGCTATTGGAAATAGCCCCTTCTGATGCCTTAAAGCTCAGGAAATGAAAGACACTTTCCTGAAAGAGCAGTCTCTAGTTGGTTTTCTGTCCCAGCACCAAACCTGCTCCATGTGCAGGTCCGGCCGCTGCCTACACAAACAGAAATGGATCTTGTGGGACCAGATTTCCTTTGCAGAACTGCTCCCGCTTGCCTTTGCCCATCATCCAGTACATACAAATGTCCACCCAGGCAGGGTTTGCCTAATGCAGCTCTTTGTCTACATGCCTGCAGCCTGGCTAATTCTGTATGCACAGGACTGCAAACTAGACCTTCTGTCAGCTCACGTATTAAAATATTAGATAAAAACAAATGCCGTGTTGTAGGGATTCAGATCCCCACAAGGACATGCTTTCAATTCCTGGGGCACTAGTATCACAGTTTGGGGTCACATCTGACTCTCCCAGCGAAGCATGTAAACCAGTGTGCCAATTCAATTACTCTGGTTTATTAGGATTAGTAGGCAGCAATCCTCCCTGCACTGACATGAAAGTTTCCTGCTTCCCATTTTCTTTTTCCATGCCCTGCTCCCAGTTCAGACAGCAACGTGCAAGCCCGTTGAACTGTAAGGATTAAGAGTGCAAGTGGATGCTGATGCTCCCCTGCTGCATCACAGGGTTCACCTGCACAGGATGAAACAGTTTTCCTAAGGGAAATTGTCCTTCCCTGCAGACGCCAGATTGGCTCCCAACGTTTTGCAGCCAGGGAGCTAATGGCAATTTCCTTCCCAGGGCTGCGTGCGTACCCTACCGAGAGCAAGCCTCAACTTACACAGTTTGATGTGCGAGATCAGGGGCCTTGCCTGAGCTTTCAGCCGATAATCAAAAGATCTATGGGGCTGATGTGTAGCATCGCTCACTAGAAGGAAGCAACAGCAGCCTGGGAAAGCGTACCTGGGAGCTCGGCCCCAAGCTGCAGGCAGGCAAAGTTAGGACTGTTGTCAAAACAAGTGCACTCCGCTTCTGGAACCGTACCCTAACTGGCTACATCTTGTGAACATCCCTATTTTCCTGCATATAAATTTGACAGGCAGAAACATTTATTTTGTCAGAGCACTTAAAAGCCCCTGATGTTCAGTACTGATCTCTGGCACACCGTAATTCGGTTCCCCTGTTCCGAGGAGACACTCTCCCTTTTACACCTAAGGACCCTTCAAGCAAAACAATGCAGGCATCGCTCGGGTTTCCTAGAAACCTGCCTCCAACAGCGCAACACGTATCCTCACAATCATGTTCTCCATTAGCTGTTCTCAGCCACGATATAAAACGTCCTGCGCTCACCCATTGGCTTTTAGAGACCGTAGCTGTGGCCATCTATGGAAATTCTGGGCACTTCCCAATCAGCCGCCCACAGAACTAGCGCGGGGGGAGAAGGGTTTTCATGGAGCAAGAGAAAAGCAAACACTGGTGTGTGTGAAGAGCTGCGGTTGTTGAGTATGTCAAGAAAGTAATGTTTAGACTGAGGAAAGCCAAACAGATGTAGCAAAGCTCTGCCAGGAAAGGATGGCTCTGTTACCCAGTTCATGTCTTCCCTTAAAACTTGCCTGCATCGCAGCCGGGGCAGCTCCCCTCCCTTCCTGGGCTACCTCCCTCAGCCACCCGCAGGTAGGAGCTCAGCATCCCGGGCAGCTTCGCTGTCCTGCATCTGTCCGCGGCACACAGTCCTTCCCTGCCCCCCCACCAGCCACACTTACAGCCTCTGAGCCTCCCCTCATGTCTGCTGTGGGTGGTTTAAACTCTTCAGACAAGTCCCACCATACCCTCCCAATCCCAAGCAGTGCCAGCACGACTTACATCCCCATTTTCCTGAACACGGTTAGAAATTAACTGACCACTCTCGGTATCATTTTCAGTCTGGACCAAAGACATCACCCCACAGTGACAGCCACAAACACAGAGTGGGAATATCTGGGCACAGCTTCCTTCATTTTTGACTCGCCTATTTTGGAAATGTGGATACAGCTTACACTTCTAATCATTTTTGATTTGTTAAGTACAAGCCATCTTACAATAACAATTGTAGCCCTTCCCTCTGGCATCTTAGAACGAAGAAAAGGGGAAAACTTAAATACCTTGCTTGGAACCCTAAATATATTTTAGTTAGAAATGCTGCTGTGGTACTAATATAGCTCTAACCTGTGTTTCCCAGCCGGTAAGACCCCTGCCGTGCATTTTGGTACCGTCCTGCAGAGGAGGATAGAAAGTGCCTACAGCATCCTGCACCTGCTGGGAAACACCTCTCCGAGAGAAATGCAGAAGTTTCTTACCTTGCAAACAGACATGCTGTGAGCAGCGCCATGACTCACAGACCGTGAGCAGGTACCCAAACTTTCTGCATCACTGTGCCATTCAGTTCTCTAGGTAATGATTTTGAATAAGAAACATGGCACTTGACGTAAATACCCAGGGCTGTCCCCCGCCGCAACGGACAAAGTACTTTAGCAGTTACACTTCTCTATTCACATCTAAAACTACAATAAAATTACAAGCCAATAAAATGTTTGGAAAGTTCTGGTGAATAAATGCAATTAATATCAATTTTGATTAATTTTCAACTAAAAAAAAAACCCAAACCCAACGCTTAATTTTTGAAAAACTGGTAAATCTTTAGGGTTTTTAATAAAGCTTAAATAAATACCAAAATAAACGTTTTGATTGTAGGTTTATAAGTGGAGAAATAAAACATTTGTATTTTTTCCCTCACATTTGACCAGAATCAGCATGAGTTTATAACTTGCTTTGGTTGACCTAGGTCTGCTTTTTTATAGCTAAGTTTTTCCTCAAAAAATCTGTACAACCCTAACTGACTCCTGCTTACGTATTTGGTGACATTAACCACTGTAAAGCTAGGAAATGAGAAAAATCTCTGCTAAGTATTACGTTCCAAGCTTTCACATCTACAGCGGTAAATATTTTCAGCTGCAAAAATCCAGGTGCTTCCTAGTGCCCCATTCCAAACATCAAATATCCAGCAATTCACACTGGGAAAGCTGATGATGATAAAGGTTGGAAGATTACCAAGGCTGGAAGTTGAAAGTTAGAAAATATTTTCTTTTTTACCCTTTTGGATTATTGCGGAACAAAAAGAAACTTCAAAGCACTGCAGCCTACTGACATGCAAAGCTGAAGTCTCTAATCACCTCCTTTGTGGTGGGATTTCATGGCTCTGCGTGGATGTGCTGCAATTTGAGTGGCACATAGTACCCATACCCAAGGGCAGGAAATAGGCACACATGTATGCTAATGCAACATAACATGTAACACGCTATTGTAATGTACTTTCCTCCATCCATTTTTCTTTATTCCAAACCCCCAAGCTGGGTCCGACTGCAGTATTTAGGCAGGCGCTGTATGGCTGTAGGAAGCAATCGGGGACACAAATAGCTTATTTTAATTTAATCAGTGCTATCCACTCTTAAGACCAGCTATTTGAGATCATTCTACCTTGCTGCCAGGAGTTGTATTTATAGGGAAGCAAGCAGGAAACAAGGCAGGAGGCAAGGGAAGAGCTAGCAACTGTGTAGGAGCTAAAGAAATTTTGGCTCAAAAATAGGGGAGTGGGGAACAGAAGCAGCCACAAGTCCGTTAGTCCTACCTACCTCTACGCAAACCCCACACCCACGTGAGCTCTGGCACAGGGTTGCTGAGGACAGGGGAAAGGGGGATGCAAAGAGCTCCCTCACCTCTGTGCCACCCATCGCAGCCATGTCCCAGCCATATGGCTGGCACGTTTGGCTACTGCAACGCCGAGCAGCCTCCCGTGCACCTCTTTGCCCTTTGGAGAAACTGAAATGTTTCACGCAAAGTGGCATATTCTGACGAACACTTACTGGTCATCAAAATTTCTCTAAATTGCTTCTGATTGAGTGCTTACCTCAAACAGTTTTGTTGCTGAGTGCTGTTTTGTACACCCGTTACAAAGACAATTGCCTAGAAAAAACTGCCTGTCAAACCCTCAGTTTTCAGTGCAGGCACCCGACCACGTACCTGAACTGCCAGACTGTATCAGATGACGATCAGAAAAGACTAGGGAGAGAAAATGAGATGTCAGGATTGCGTATCGGCTCTTGGGCACAGCCAGCAGAAATCAAATCACCATTTCTTCCATTCACTCAAGTGCCTGCAGGCACAGGTCTCCAACCAGAGGGAAGGATGCTGTCCTTGCACTAGAAGGAAAACGGGTGGGGAACTGAGATGTTCTCTCTTTTAACAAACTACCCAGGACACGAGGCTGTACGGTCAGAGCCTTCAGGACACACACATTCATTCAACAACAGCGGCAAGCTGCCAAGTTTCTTTGAGGAGCAGAAGAGAGAGAAGGGCAACTTTCAAAGCTTTTCTTTCTGCCAAACCTGAACAGATTTTTGAGGGATAAAGGCAAGTCTGTCGCTTCTCCCGGATGAATTTCAAAGGCCGATTGAGAATAAAGCTGCCATAAACAGCCTCCAAAAAGTTATTTTGTAATGGTATGTACTGGGCAAAGTAAATACCAGGGCAGCTCTCCTGCCCAAATCTAGCATCTCCATTCTGCAGCCATAGGTCTAGGGCTGAATGGGACCAATTCCTTGAAACACTACTGAGCTACTTTTTCTCCTTTTGAGCAGAGAAGCAGATTGTTCTCGCCCAGGGAACTGAAAGGGCACAGCTGTAGCCAGCAATCTTAGGAGCTCAGGCCAGTCAGATATTCTTAAGAATACTGACGAGTCAAGCAATGTTGAGTGGTTTCCTGGTAAGTAAAACACTTGAAAATACAGCTGATCAGACACAAAATCTGATGGTTTTGGACAATAAGCCATTTCAAAGCAAACTTTCCTTCAAAAAAAAGTCTAGAAATTGGTCACCATAAAAACAGGGCTACTGGCATTTTATGCAAAGTGAATTCCTGCTGTTACCTCTTGCAAAATAAAGCAACTGTGCCAGGCTCCTCTTGATATTTTAGGTTTGGGTGGCCTTAGATTAAAATACAGTTTCTCACATTCAACAGACTCGGATTCCCAACTGAAAGCGGTGCTGCTTTCTGCTGGTGCACTCAGGGTAAGAGCTGGGGCTTGGAGCTCTAAGGCCAACACGATTCAGGTATTGAAAAATATTTGAGTTATTTCACTTTCACTGGGGGAAGGGGGTGTAGAGAAAAGAAAGAGCAAAACATAGCTAATCCCTTATTCCTCAATTTTCCTTTTCTACTATAATTGAATTTGCTGACAAATGGCAGTGTAACCATCCCCACTGCACACTACCACAGAGGTACAGAAAGCAGTCAAAACAAGAAATTCCCCCCGCGTTAGCAATCTGCTAATCCGAACGTTTCCATGACGAATATGGAAATGGCTGATTCTAGCCACAAATTTGGTCATGATTGGCTGCAGACTGTAAAAACACGTGAAAAAAAAAAATAATCTCTATTTCTGCAGCAAGTTGAATCCAGAGATGCATTTGTGTGTGCATTATCTGCTGTGTTGGGCCTCTGCCTTTTAGTTGGGGTTTTGGTTTTTTTTTCCCTAACTCATTCATTGTTTTATTGCTTATGTTTGCTGGAGAACATAAAAGCAACTTGAAATTCTCAAGCCCGTTTTGATCTCGTATCTAAGCACTAACTGTTAACGTACTAAAAGAGGACCAAGCACTCCTCTCAGCTTCGTGGTCCATACTGAGCTCTCAATGTTTCTTCCTGTTCTCAGTACCCCCAAATCCTTTCATGTTTAGGGTTTTTAAAGTGACAAGTAATCCCAGAGCCAGAGGGTGGATGAGGTTGGAAGGGACCTCGGAAGATTGTCTCATCCAGCCTCCTCCTCAAGGCAGGGTTAACTACAGCAGGTTGCTCAGCATTGTGTCCAGCTGGGATTTGAGTATCTCCAAGGATGGAGACTCCACTGTCCCTCTGGGCAGCCTGTTGCAGTGCTCAATCACCCTCATGGTATATTTTTTTTCTTATATTTAAGTGGAATTTCTTGTATTTCAATTTGTGCCTGTTGCCCCTTGTCCTGTCATTGGGCACCACTGGGAAAAGCCTGTCTCCATCACCTCTATTTACACACACTGATAAGATCCTCCTGAGCCTTCTCTGCTGCAGGCTGGACAGTCCCAGCTTTCAGCCTCTCCCTGTAGATCAGATGCTCTAATTGTTTAATATTCCTCATGGCCCCTCTGTGGACTCAGTCCAGCTAAGTCCCCATCTCTCCTGTACTGGGGAGCCCACCCCCTGACACGGCAGTGTGGATCTCACCAGTGCTGGGCAGAGGACAAACATCACCTCCCTCGACCTGCTGGAGATGCTCTGCCTAATGCAGCCCGGGAGGCTGCTGGCTGCCCTTGCTGTGGGGACACATTGCTGGCTTATGGTCAGCTTGTACCCCAGGACCTCAGCCAGGCTCCACCAGGACCCCAGGAACGCTGTGTAGCTCTGCTGGTCTGAGATACAAGCGAATATTATCTTTTACTAGGCCAACTCGGAATGCTGGAGAAGGCAGACAAGAAGAATCCCAACAGTGAATGAAGTTAAAATGCCATCCAATGAGGAGATCAGAGGAAACAATTCCTAATGAAATGTACAAATAATCTGTGTCACTGCCCCGAGCCACTACTGATGCAAACAGCACAAATCTCAGAGACTATCCAGAGACACTCCGCTGAACAGGGAAAGCTCCCGCAGCTTCACTGATAGGATTGCAAATGTAAGAAGTAGAAATCTTTATTCCACAGGACAGGGCGCATGGCTCATAACCTGCCCAGACAAAATGCCCAATTATATTGGATTAAGTTTTCACATTCAAGCCAAACTAATTATCTCTTCTCCTCCTCTACAAACCCACAACACTGTCCACTCCCAGAGAAAAGGTCTTGCACTTGATGGACCACTGCTCTCAACTTCAAGGCAATTTCTGTGCTACTCCTTCCTTTATTGATTCAGGCTCCCCATTTTCATTAAAACAATGAACTAAATCTTGTACTCTTGAACAGTGCTACAATATACTCTCCCAGCTTTGCAGCTCGCAGCTGGAAGACCCGAACCAGCCACCAGTCCCGTTGCCAGTGCCCCAGACCCAGCCACAAGCAGGGTGCGAGCGGGAACAGCACAAGCGGAGCCTTATCCTGCACTGAAGCTGGAAGGGTTGAGTACGGGCCACTTGAGCCCACCCTGCCATTATCCACCACGCATTCACTGATATTAACCCGTCTCTGGAAACTCTTCACTTTAGTTAGACATGACCTGTTTCTTTTACCTGTTCTTAAAACAATACACATGCATGGGTTTTGCTTTTAGTTTGTTACACCAAAGATACATAGCTTTAGATACATGTGTGAGCTGCTTAGCTAGACAAGGCTGTACAAATTGTCTTCAAACTGCTTGGAAGAGCACACATTTACCAAGATGACCGTGTATTTGCAGAGGTGGGGATCTAGCCCTGCTATAACTATTTCTTCAAGCCATTATTTTAGCGGTAGTATTTCACTCCTACATAAACCCTGAAATATTCAAATAAACACACAGATAAATGCAATAAATAACAGTAGACTATAAACTAATAATAAAATAGACAATAAACACTTTATACTCAATAAAAGATAGATGCAGTGATATCAAACAGAGCAGTTACACCCAGGCATCATTAGCAGGTGTCCTATGGCAGAGAAGGCAATCCCACAGCAAACTGCATCAACAACCACACAGCCAGCACCAGGACCAGTGATCCATCCCTTCTGCTCAGCACTTGTGTGAGCATAGCCAGAGCGTCGTAGCCAGTTTTGGACTCCTCAGTACAACTCAGATGTGGATACACTAGACCATGGTCCATCAGAGGCCACCAGGACGGTCGAGAGCTGGAGGAGACGCTGAAGGAACAAGTGGGTGACACTAAGGAATCCATCACATAGCCGTGATTGACTGCCACTAACTGTTTATCTCACAAATTTCAGATTGTATTCAAACCCAGCACATATTAGTGTTTCATTGTTGAGAAGGTGAAGTGCAGTGTAAAACACACCAAGCAGCCCAGAGGCATGTGAGACAAATATGCCTCTGCCACTCCTGTTTGGAGATCTGCGGGATCCTCTGGGCATCGCTCTAGAGGAACATCTGCAATTGTCAGCCAAAACCAGCAGCGTTATTCTGTAATGCTCTTTCCTGCCAGGTAAACAGCAACTAAAAGGTGAGAAATTCTGTACTGGCTTCGAAAATAGCCAAGAAAAAACAAAGGAATTTCTTCCAACTTGCTCTCTCCAACCGGGTGCTTTACTAACGAGCAACACCACATGGATAACACATCAGAGCCAAGAGGAGATAACTCTGGGAGCACAAGTTTTGATAAATATAGCTGAACAACCACTGCCAGCAGGCATCAGCAAGATTGAATCCCACTGTAAATGTTCAAATGTGTGACCAGATGCTGGAATTTTACTGCTCGTGAACTCCAACAAAAAGCAATTTCTTCCATCCACTAGAGAGTTGAGCCAATCACAAGACAACAAAGTAGCAGAGAATTGATACATTCAGCCCCAAATGATCTACATTTACTGGGAATCAGATCCAGTTCCCAGGTTTCTGGCAGGTGGAGAAGACACCCCTTAGTGTCACAGCAGCCACCATGCCCAGCGCACCGTGGTCGGCTCTCGTGTACTTCACAGTGCCTAAACACGACTCTCACAGCTGCAGGTGTGACTCAGGGCTTAGACAACTATACAGTTATGCTTGCATGATAAATAATATCATACACATCCCAGATGATTGTAAATTATGGTTGCATTATAACAACACAGAGAGGTGAACTGTAAACCATGTACACATACTCTAATATAAATTTTTACCCTACCTGTCCTGTATCAGGAACACAGAATTTTACACTTGCTCACAAACTTGCCACAACCAAATTCCCTGCACAGCCCTTCCCAATTTCTCTTTAGAGTGATTACTTGATGTTTGATGTTTCCTAGGACAATTTTTAATTTAAATTGCCAGAAAATCCATACCAACTTGCAATTCAGAAATATATGTATGAACTGAGCAACAGATCCAGTGGAAATAGAGACCTACCCTAGATATACTGAAAGACTGTTAAATGCAGAGGTTCTGGCAGGGAATATTTCAAAATAGCAGAAAGACTTGCCGAAGTTACAGTCTGTCTTTCTGTTTTCCAAACAATACTCATTCCGTATGGTATGTACATGCCCCTGACAGTTCTTTCAACTTTCTGCTCAGCAGCACCCTGGAATTTTTGAATTAACCCTGAAGGAAATTGAGCAAAGCTCAAGCAAACACTACACAAACCTGACCTCCTGAAAAATCAGCATCTCTCAGCCAATATTTATGGATTTAAGGATTAAAATCCCTGGGATTGCTGCTTACTTCCTCATGAGCTTCTACCTCCTCTCCTTCTCTGTGAAAAGATCCTAATTTTTCCCCCCTCTTCATAATCTTTATAAAACACACATCATTAGTACTGCACACTTGGTGCTGGATTACTGAATATGCAACACTGACTCCAACAATACTTTCTGAGAAAGAAACCACAAGGTATTGGGAAGAATTTGCTGTGCATCTACATTTCATTCCCTTCTCAAAGGGCTTATAAAGCATGGGATTTGGAAATAAACAGGTCTCTTCTGCAAGTGCTCTGCATATGGAGCCACTGAGTTTCTCCTCCTGATACACGCCTGTACGAAAGATTACCATGTTTCAGATGCTTTTCACCCCCCAAGCCCCTCCACAGCAATTTCCTCATGCCCACACGTTTCCTCCACCACCTCGCGTCCCACTCTCCTCTGCAAATTACACCTCACATAAACATTGCTGGGTTACTTGCAAGTGGCACATGTTCATTTTCTCCTCCCTTCCTAATATAAATTTCTCTCCTAGCAAATATACAGAAGGGGCAGGAAAAGCAAAACAGGAGGTCTTACCTTTTGATGGTCTTCTTTGTTTCGTTTGTAGAGAAGAGAACGTACCCATTACAGCACCCATTGCAAAAGCTACTTGTGAGTTTTTGGGGAGGATTTATTTTGGCTGGGTTTTTTTTTTTTTTTATTCTTCTCACCCCACCCCCCCCACCACCAGTGAACAAAATCTATGTGAAATGCCCCCAAGAACAAAACAAAACAGAGGAAGTCAAGAGAAGAAAGAAAAGAAGAAAGGAGGAGGGAAAAAGCAAAGCACTGCAGCTCAGCGTTCAGCAAGCGTTAAGCTT
>VYZM01010165.1:366874-475438 GCA_013398915.1 Dromas ardeola
TTTTAAGTCAACACACATGCACTGACTCACAGCCGGCTGCACTGTTATTATTCAAAACAGCTCCCCATCAAAATTTAAATGCTAGGTAGATTCCCTCAGACCAGAGCTGGCAGCAGATGCATCAAAATATTTACTGGAGCACAGCCACATAAACACACAGGCTAATTCTTCCTCCCGTTCCCTTATGGCTCCAACCAGCAGCCTGTAGGTCTAGCGAGGGAGCATCGGCGCATCTCTTCCAGTGAATACTAAACTGGAGTCCTGTAGACACGCTGAGGGTCTCGGGGGGGGCCGGGGGGGAAGCTAAGGCTTTGGGCTGGGTACCAATTTGGAATGAATGGAAATCTTCTGAGTGGGAAACGATAGTGAGAGAGGCATCAAAGCCCCAGCTGTGCGGACTGCATGCTCCTGCTAATTAAGAGTCTGCCAGAAAGGTAGGAAGCCACAATCTCTAACAGTCTTCTCAAGCAGAAAAGTCAGGGGAAAATAAGTGCAATGGGGGAAAACAGAAAATTTCACCACAATCCTTTTCCTGCGCATCCTTTCTCACGCACCAGACGCACGTGCAAGGCAGCTGTCAATAACTTATTTTTCTGCAAAGTATGTATGTACGTATCCTTTTTAAGAAACTAAACCAACAAACTGTTGAAATAAAATTCTGCAAATGTGTGGTGGCTTGAAGGAGGTAGAAAATTCCTGGCACTTTTTTCCAATTCTCTCATATTTCAAAAAAATCAGTTACGGCTCTTGTTATCTTTTCTCAGAAGGTGAAATAGCAAGTGCTCAAGTACAGAAAGAATTAAATATACTGAGGCAGCCATCGAACCAGAATTAATTTTCTATTTGCACGGGGTAACTGAGATTAAGACAGCATCTGTGCAAACATTGTATTTGTCTGAAGAAAATCATTCCTACATCAGAGACCAAAGAACCTTGTCTCAACAGGTTTCCCCAGCTTTCCTCTAACTTTGCAGTAAAGATTTCATCAAACGCAGATCCCAGAGCCACCAGGATCAGAAGCTGCACAGCATCGGTGTCCCTGGAGGTAAAGCCCCGTGTTACCTTCTGCTCACACGCTGCCAACAATGCTGTCTTTGCATGCACAGGTGTATTTGCATCCCTTGTGTATACCAGCAAAGAGCTTTCAATTAGTTGCTAGTCACAAAAGACATTACACAAAATGCCTTTTTTTCCTCCTTTTTTTTTTCCCTTCTTGTTTTACAACTCAAAATACAACAAATAAACTTCTTCTGAGCGACGCCTGAGGTAAGGTCCTGTTTAGATGCCAAAATCCTGAACTGAAACGTATCATTTTGCAGGCAGGTACAAAGTTCCCAGGACTGGGGCCCCCCAGTGTTGTCATGGTGGGGGACCCCGTCTGGCTTGTGCAACACCTCTGCCCCCCATACTCCTCCCCCAGACTGGCCCACAGCTGTGATCTTGCAGCCCATGGGCTAACAGGCTTCTCCAGCCACCCAGATCCACACGGGGGTCCCTCAGACGAAGGTGATCTCCACAAGGCACTGAAAAGCTGTATGAGATTCTTAAGCTCTTTTTTATTTAAATATTTATATTTATTTTATGAATATTTTATTTGTGTTTACACATTGAAATATTAGGCTACAGTGTGCATGTGGAAAATCACTACTCTTGATTGCACACAACAAAGGCTGGAAGGTGACCAGAGACCACAGTAGATGTGCCCTCACGTAACGGCAGCTGCTTCACACCGTGGTTGCCAAGATGAGAAATCAGCAGGTACGGACATACCTGGATATGTAATTTCTCATGCAAACAGGGAGCGAAGAGAGATGGTGGGGCTCCTGACCAGCAGTCTGGGTTTGCACCCCCTTTGCCACCTCAGTGATACATCATCTGCCCTTACTGAACACGGGCGCCATGACTGAGCCTCCATGGGTCTGGGGGCAGCAGCTGTACTCCTGCAACTGAGCGGTGAGCGGCCACCCCTGGAACAGACCTTCACCAGTGGGTGGGGGCTGCGGTGGTTCTGCCTCCCTGCAGCAGGAGGTCTCGGTGCCATCTCTGGAGTCCTCTATTGGCATCAGAACAGCTAAAAGCATCCTACCACTAAAAGCAACAGCTGCCATTGGCACACTGTGCTCCCCTGTCCTCTGCTCCCAGGCATGATGTCTCCAATACGTCAAAAAGGGAAAACTCCTCAATGTAGGTAACGTTGTTGCTAGCAAAAGCCAATGACCCGCAGCTCCTATCACATTGTCCACTTGCAAAGCCACACGTCAGTTGACTCATGCACTGGGAAAAACAGTGTTATACACCTAAAAGCTCCAAAATAAATGATTCCAAAGACCTACACAGGTTATCATAGAATCTTTTAGGTTGAAAAAGACCTTTAACATCGAGTCCAACTGTAAACCTAACACCGACAAGTCCACCACTAAACCATGTCCATAAACACCATGTCCTACATGTCTTTTAAATACCTCCAGGGATGGTGACTCCACCACTTTCCTGGGCAGCCTGTTCCAATTCTCAATAACCCTTTTGGTGAAGAAATTTCTCCTAATAGCCAATCTAAACCTCCCCCTCACAACTTGAGGCCATTTCCTCTCATCCTATCACTTGTTACTTGGGAAAAGTGACTGACACCCACCTCCCTACAACCTCCTTTCAGCAAAAAGCACCTAGAAAGTTGCTGGCTTCAGGATTCCTCCTGACATCGGTTGGATCCCAGCCATGCAGAAAGCACTCGGCCTGAGAGCGACAGATTAGGCTGCCCATATGGTGAGACACCCTAGAAAAAAAGTAGTTTAGGAAAAGAAAATTGCATCCTTGGTGCTGCACTGTTGTTTACTTGAAACAGGATGGTATATGAAGGCGGGGGGCAAATGTGAATGTTCGGCTTTCTTTGAAACTTGAAAAAAAAAAAAAAAAAGATTTGTCTTGGCTGGAAACCAGTATTGGCAGATCCCTATGAAATCATGAGGATAAACAGTTACACGCATTTTTGTCTGTATGACTCAAATATACAAGAATGGGGACAAGAGGAGGGACCATGTCTGTGCCTGGGCAGATGAGCACAGAATCCCAGATCACCAGTTCAAAAGCAGCCACTTTCTCTCACAACCAAAAATCAAGACCTCAGAGGAACCGAGGCACTGTAAACACTAATGAATTGGGGTATTTGCCCCAGCAGGCTGGAATTCTCATTCCCCAAAGATGACCATCCAAATTTATCAACCTAAGAGATAATACTTGAGACGTAACAAGTGCTGACGGTGACCCTCTATCTGAGGAGCTGAATATTTTTCAGAGTATTTCCTATAGAAGAAAAATGAAGACTGAGTTCTGACCGTGATGGTGAAACACACAGTTCATAGCTGTGTGGGTACCTAAGCCAGCATCCTGGGTAAAGGCTGCTCTCAGAGGATCCAAAGTACCTCGGGGAAAGGAGACACCGTACTGTGCTGAACCTGGCTGCAGCCCCTGGTACTGATTTGCAGAGCTCCAGAGCCCAGCCACTGCTCTCTTCCCAGCACAGTGAGAAACCCCAGATACGCATCATGGGACTCTCTCACGGCATTATTCACACAGTTCTCAAGGATTTGCTTGCACAGATGAAGGTATGTACCACTTCACGATGCCTGTGCCAAGCCTAAACCCACCCACTGTCCCAGAAAAAGTTCACCCAACAGGTGACTTGTGTGACCATCCCAGCAGTCACTGCTAAGGAGGGGAGAGCCCCCATGGGAAAGGGCCGCGAGTGCTTCACGCAGGTGGTGGGCAGACACACGCTAGGCATGCACGGGTATGGCAACACACAAAAAGCATCCGTCAGGGTACGCCTCTGCTCGCTGTGTACATATATAGACAAGCACTCAATTCTGGGTACTGATCTCCTGAGCTAAATCAGCAGGGCAGATGTGTCCCCATGGGTCACCACTAATCCATCATTGCTGTCTGCCAGCGATTAAATCCCATTCCATCTTTTTACCACTACTATATACCATATCATAATAAATTCTGTCTACTGACTAAAAAAAACATAACCTAATACTATTCACTGACCCTCTTCCTGATTTCTTTCTGCCTCTTAACTCCATACTATTGCTTTTAACAAGCATCTGTGAGACTTTGAAACATCAGAGCAAAGTAGACAGACATTGGCAGTGATGTAGGTGCTTATTTGCTGGATGTAGCCAGAAGGTTTGGTCAGCCTAAGTTGTCCATTATTTTTAATAAACGCAAATACAGCATCTGCAATTAGGGAGTCGTATCACCAGCTAGCTGATATTGGAACAGGATGGCAATTTCTGGGAACATGGTAACAGGCATTGGTACAGTTTGGCTCCCTGATACAGGATCAGGTCCTCTTCCCACTAAAGACTACAACTGGTACAAAATGGAGCCAGACCACACTCGAGTTATATCTATCCTGAACTACACGTTTCTGGTATTTTTGTGGGAATATACAGGAAAGTAGAGGGGGAGGCTGTATTTTTCATCATGAAGAAGTGTGGACCGTTGCCAGGAGAAAACACCCTCCCTAAGCACAGTATCTAGGGATGTAACCTTGGGTTTATCAGCCATCCTCTCCTACAAGGCAAAGCTGACAACGTCGATCTGTAGGATTAGCCTCAGACATACCCAGATTTTAGATTTTAAAACTTAGGGTATTGATGAAATTCATTCTGATGTGTTTTTTTTTTGTCTCCTAATGTACAGCAATGAGCATTTGCATAATAGGAACACAAATAAAACCTGAAAACTGCCTGTTTATAGCAAGCCCTTGTCATTCACTCTGTGTCTGTCAGCTTTGAGTGGTTCCAGGTAGGTTCTGCTTTAAAAAGCCTAAAAAAATCTGGAAGCGACTGATTCCTTTTCCCTTCTGGGTATTTTGAGAATGAGACTTAGGCAACATTGGCCAGAGTCTCTTTCTACGTGCTTAAGACTAAAGGAATTTCATTTTTCTTATTCCAGTAACTAGCACTTGTTTCAGAGAAGCATTTTACATTTACCCAACATGGAGTGCTTCACTTCAAGGCAGAGATGACTTTCTGTTCACCTGAGCAGCTACTGTTTTTCTTGAGGCCGACTGTAAAGCCAGTCCTTCCCACGAGCAACTAAGAGCACACAAGTAGCAGACTGGGAGCTGGGACGATGCCACACGAGCACCGACACGGAAATGCCCGGACTCTTGCTTTCAGCTGTGTCCACTCAACTGTAGCCTGGTCAGATGTTCGTAATTGGGACCCACCGCCACCGTCCCAATTATCGCTCAATGCTCTGGCACAAAACCGCCTCCAGCCATGGTGACAAGCTGGGCCCCCCCAGCAGCACAAACACAGTTGCTCCTGTGATACTCCGGACATGGATTGCTCCATGAGGGATGGCAGCCGGGGGGAGCTGGAGACGTGAATTTTGCATTGATTGCACAGGCACTGATATGGCAGCCCCTTTGCAGAAGCTGCCCATGCACCAGAAGAGCTGCCCACAGGCTCTAACCCTGTCTTCCAGCTCTCTCTCATTTTTAAAGCAGTTCATGAGACACTGAAACTTGGCTACCTAGGGGGAAAAAATAAAATAGTCAAAAGCAAGAAGGAAAATGTTCCTTTTCTAAGAGAATGAAATGAGAGTTTCTGTTGCTTAGCAAATTTTTAACCAGTTGCTGTCCTCAGCTGTCTGTGCCAGAACATCCTCTGCAAAGAGCTTTGCCTGACCCTAAGCCAAAGGCTCCACAGGAGACCCGACAGGAGCCTTTCTAAGCCATGACCTGCCCGATTGTTGGAGTCACTGCGTGCTCGGGGGTAAGGAGTTACAGAGAGCTCATCTACCCCACCATTCCAGAGCAGCGCAGACATTTCCCCAGAATCACTGAAGGACTCATCCTTCAGGTCACCTCAGTGCTGAGGCTCCAGGCAGCAGCGCTCCACACAGGCACAGACCAACTAAGGAAGCCAGGGGGCAAAAACATGGCTGGAAATGAATAAAAATAGCTCCATCTGGACGCTGAAGAGGAAGAAATCATCACTGTCTTGACCGCATGCTGATGAGCTTCCATAGTGCAGCCCCCCCAGACTGAACCTGCAGGACTCCGAGAAGAAGGAGAAAGGCGAGCGCATCATTTCTCTTGTGGTAGTAGTCACCATTCTCCTTTACTTTATTTCTCTGCTACTATTAAAAATAAAAAGAATTCTTTCATTAGACTACTAAGGTTTCAATTATATTAACGAGTACATTTAAGGTATGTTTGTTTACTACAAGTATCTATTATTAACTTACTGAAATTGTCCCAGTGCAAAGCAGGAAGGCAGACAGCTAAGAAAAGTCCACCCACCAAAGAAACACACCCAGCCACTGCACAGACCTACAGGGATAAATTGAAGCAACATGGGACAATTTGCTCTGCCACTGGAAACAGCTTGATCACAGAGAGACCAAGATGAGGCCTATCATCTGGTCTATACCTGTAAAAATTATCTCGGGACCTTTGTGGGCCATTATTTACCTTTTTATCAGTGTAAGGACATATTGGTCTTCCTACTCCAGATTTTCACGAAGTCAGAATTCACCACATAGGTATCTTTTTTCCAGCACCTATTTTTTGGAAACGTTTCTTCCAAAAAAGCAACAACACACAAGAGCCTAATTTCATCCTTTTTCTTCACTCACAAGCCATTATAATAAATATGAATGTTTTCAAGGAAATCTTTTTTCTCTCTGTAAGGACAAGGGAGCAGAACAGGAGCTATTAAAAGATTCATTACTGCACCTCTATGGGCCCAAAGCAAATTCTCCTGCTAGCTAAGCTTTGCCAGATCTCAAAATCTAGAGGTTCCTCCCTTCCATTTTGATGGAAATATATTTTTCATGATATGAAAGCCAGTGAATAATAATGCTGAGAAATCAGATGGAACAGATGAGGTTTAAAGCTTTGGAAACATCTAGGTTTTCTTGTAAATAAGACACTGACAATATTAAAGTGTTGGAAAGCCACTTGCTTTCCAGCCTAAAGCAAATACAGCGATGCAAAAACAAATAAACACAATGGTCATTTAATGCCACCGAACAGGGAACAAAAAGCCAGGTGTCCAAGTCTGAGCAATAAGGGGTGCTCCTCCTCTTTAACATCCCCAGAAGGTGAGCAGAGAATGGAACTGGTATTTTCCATTCTATTGTTCAGAGCAAGTAGTCAAGTCCCGACCTCCTGAAACTGAGATCAGATTTCCCTGCTCTGGCCTTTCATCTCGCAAATGCCAAAACAGATCCCCACCGCAGCTGTGGTGTACCATACATACCATACACCGCTGTACCATACATAAGTACGCATGGACATACACATTTGTGTACTTAAAGGAAATGAAAAGAAAAAAGACCGAGGTATTGTTCTGCCTACATGAGACAGCGTAGTAGGAGCTGAAAATAAAACTACATTATTGTATGCTGGTTCTTCTTTTTTATAGTGATAAAACTGGGCAGAACTCCACAGAGCAGACCTACTGTTTGCCCTAAGGATGTCAACACTCAAAAATAGATAGCTGAGCACTCAGGAATGGAATACTTCACATTTCTAGTGACAACTTCAACAAAACATGAGGTAGATTCTGGTTTATATCTTTGTCTGGAGTATTTCTTCTGTAAACAGGGGGAGACTCTTTCCAGATACAAATTTGAAAGAACAAGAAAGAGATGAAACCTGGGCAAAGCACTTGCCCAAAAGGTGGCATGGAGACATGCCCAATGGCAGAAGAGGGATGCTGTGGGAGCACCAAGCGGGGTCGTCCTACCACACTGCTGCCAGCGGGAGGGAGCGAATGCCAACAGATGGGCAGCAGGACACTGTGCTGAACCCTGTAAAGGTGATGACAAGAAACTGCAGCTAGGCAGAAGGTGAGAGAGCCAGGAGACGATCAGAAAAGACTGATGGCATTGGTGTGCCAAAATAAAAAGGAAGGTTGCGAACAACAGTGACATGAACCCATCTGGTGAAGGGATGAAGCTGAGCAGAGGCCAGGAAGCGGGAATAAGAAAGTGCCGTGCTACTTTGCAAAACATGAGGCTTCGGCAAGGAAACTGTCAGTAAAAGGTGGGGTTTAGTGATAGGGAAACAGAAAAACTGGAAGAATTTAATAACAGCATCCATCTGGGA
Source organism: Dromas ardeola (assembly GCA_013398915.1). NCBI lineage: Eukaryota > Metazoa > Chordata > Aves > Charadriiformes > Dromadidae > Dromas > Dromas ardeola. The sequence continues at coordinate 375,003 of VYZM01010165.1, forward strand.
GGGGAAGAAGGATGGGGTCAGTCCTGAAACCAGGCTGCACGCAGAGGAATTGAGAACTGCAACCTTTTGTTCTGAGGATGTCATTACAGTAACACCCAAGGACGAAAAAAACTCACATTTCAGTAATGAAAACCATCTATTACCCCATGAAATCTGTTTGAACATTGTGACAAGTAAGTCTTGCCTTTCAAATTTATAAAATCCATACATAAGAAACTTCAAGATGGTTTGAAGCAGGAAACCCTGAGGAATATTCGCCAGAACCATCAGGCCCCAGAGAAGGCTGAGAAGCAAGACACCACCGCTGCACTGTGGCAACTGCACCAAAAAGAGTTAATGTCATTTGAAAAGTGGTATATGGATGTGAATGTAATGTGTTAAGGCATCTTGCACATACAGAACTGGCTTTTAAAGGGAATTTTTGCAGCCAGTGGTAATGGAAGACCCCAAAATTCTTTTCCCTTTGCAGGAAAAGGGTAGAGGTGCTGGAGCTGCAACACACTGTGTCCCACAAAGCCCGAGACTGGCCTGTGTAAAGGAAATACAATAATCCAGCTGCCAAGCAGGCATTTAGTCCCGCTCCCTGTTACGGCACTGGCGGCAGTGATAGCAATATTCACAAAATAGGCACTTGGCTGCTAAAAACACCGCAGGGAACATCAAGTGGCCAACCAAGTACCAGGTACATGCACAAACCCAAAACTCAGTGAACCACCTTTTTATCTTAGTACACGAGCATTCCTCTCCCATCCAAAGCTCCTACGAACGTTACAGAGCAAATGTATAGCTACATTAACAGGCTCAGTGTGACGTATATTGCGACCACCCACAGCAAATGACCCCTGGGTAATGCGTCCTGGCTGCGTGTGTGATGACAAGGACATCTCTCCCAACAGCTGGGACAGGCAGTGCCAGAGTGTGGCACGTACGTACTCACTCCCTTGCTCACACACCCAGCATCAGCTTGGCACTGCTTGAACTTACAAACTAAGCAAGCTGAGCGACAGACAGGAATTCAGTGGTGTTTTGTTCCCAGAAGCATTAAAGAGACTATGTCAAAACTATATAAAGAATGCGAACAATAAATGTCAACCCGGGTTAACAGCCAGTTTCATTTCTGTCTGGTGATAATGGTCAGAGAAGCCTTACAGAGAAAGAAAAAGCAATTTTTAATTATTCGGTATTTCCAGGGATGACTGATAAATTGATTCCAAACAATTCAACAGTCAGTGCATTTTCTTTAGAGAGAAGAAGAGGGTGGAGAAGCCATTCAGATGATCTTGGATCTCTCCTTTCCTTTTGCTCTACTGCATTTCAAAGAAATGTGCCAAACTAACCACATATAATTCAGGTCACTGAACAGATGCAGATACTGCTGGGTAACTAACCCAGATAGTTAACTAGCTATTTTTCTTTCACATTTTACTTCTCACCATAGGGTCTTGTAAAAGAGAACAAGAGCAGCCATTAGTCACCCCTAGGTAAGTTCTGCTTGTGTCAAGTGAAATCACATCAGGTGAAAAATATGCTAAATAAAATGATATTCAGTTTGTACGTTTGTGCTGTTTCATTCTGAACGTGCCGGGAATGCACGACAGGCATGAACATTTGCCTGGTCAGGTCCTGCCTACAAGATGCTTTATATAAGTCAGAATTTTTAGTTTTCTAATTATTAATGGCATCACGCTTTCACTGAAATGACATACAACATTCATTACATAACTTTCAAAATAAGCACAACTTTCTTAGTGAAGATTCATAATTTTATGTTTATGTCCTATGCTGTTATCTTTCCCGCTGGAAAAAAAACTGATAGGATTATTCTACTAACGTGTTTGCTGTTTGAAGCTGGCTAAACCAATGCATTAAAATGAAGATTAGCTTGGCAAGTTCCATTAAGATAAGGTAAGCACCAACACCTCCCAAACTCATAATATCCTGTGCACCAGACAGGTTTGTGTCTCTGCATTCTCCATCCTGCAAACGCACATCTCCCGATGCTCCACTTGTGCAACCTGCTTGCAGTAAATTAAGAGGTTTTGATACTCTTTTGGATTGCCTGAGAATATTTTGATTCGTTGTTAACGTGTATTGGACAACACTATTTTTGTGCAAGATGGAGCAGACTCTTTGCTGCGGACTGGACATAAACAAGCTTTGAAGTTAAGATGTGGCACCTGGCCTGAATAACCGACTAAATCCATCTTCTATCCGATAACCCGCTATAGCGACAGCAATCCCAGACAAAAGCAAGCTCAGGAACAAGTGTCAGATGTGAGCAGGGCAGTGGTTTACCAGTATCTATGCAAGCAGTCATGGGGAATCACATCATCCCTATGGAAACCTCAAGGTCTGCGACATGGGCAATGATTACTGCCAGCAGCTAATATACTCAAGTCATTCATCAAATTAAAAAAAGATTAAATTGCACCAGAAAGATCATACTCCAGTTCACATATACAAGTAAATGTAAAATTTACAAGTCAAGGCAAATTAGGTGGGATTGGGTGTGACTGAGAAAGTAGCGTAATAGTGGGATCATGAGATTGAAATCTCCTTACCACAGGACCTATGGGACAAAACAGGGTTTGTTCTACAGTGGTGTTCACAGAAAAGAAAAATAATAAAAATTACTGTTTCAGATAGCTCCCAAGTAGTTAAAAATCACTGACATTGTACACTTTCACTAAACATTTTCAGGATTCAAATTCTTCCTACCTTTGACCAAAGGAAAACATCAGCCTTTTTGGAAAGTCTGTTTCTTAAGCAACTGGATTTTAATCTAGATTTGGATGCATTGTAACATTGCAGAAGTACATAGAACTACGAAGTTAAGGTGTGAAAAATATAACCTCAAAAAAGACACTCAAAAAATCTTGACAAAGTTTAGAGGTGCTTGCATTTTGCAGAGAATTACCTGTTTTGGGAATAACTGCAGCATCCCTGTAATGTGTTTCTCTCGGCAGTACCAGTGAGTATTTCCCCCTATAACTCCATCTTAACTTCGTTTATGTGAGAGAATTCACATTAAGGTCACAGCAGATGAAGAATTCTTCCAATAAAAGGGATATATGCCATTCCTATAGTGCTAGCTGGTGGACTGAATTATTATTATTACAATTATCTAATAACTTTCATCTTGATGCTGAAGTGCTCCCCAAATCACATCATCGGTGACACTTATTTTCAAATTCTGTCCAATACACCAATCCAGACACTCTCTGGAGTTATTAACTAAAACCATTCCATTTCAAGATGTACCAACAGTAGGGTGGAGGCATCTCTGACACAAACCGTGGCACTACTTCCATTGCTGGCAGCAAACTGGTGTGTGCAACAAACCCAACTAAAGCAAATGGACCCAAAACTCAAATATGGATATTCAGGGCATAATATATGTACTATTTTTTAATTAACCCAGTCAAGGGTATCTTCAGAACTGAGTATCATCACTTTTTGGAACACATCGCCTTTACCGTGCGAGTTGAACCAGCCGGACTGGCAGAGTATGGTTTGTCCCAGCCACAGAAGGGCTGGCAGGGAAAGAGAGTCCCTGCTGTACTACTGGGGCCAAACCCTCTGCTGGAGAAAAGGATCAGCGGATCGCACCAGTTCAGGAAGCTATGCCAATTCCACGCATACAAAGAAGTCAGTCCTATGTTTCCACACCTCATGCATAGCCACACAACAGACACATATGGACAACAGAAGAAATCACTGTTTGCAGAATACAATTTCCAAAGCAAACAGAATTACTGTCTTGTCCATCGGGTGCTTTTCACACTTGCAGAAAATGGTACCGTTATTTTTGCCTTTTTTCTTCCTCCTATCAGTATCCACAGCATACCTTCCAGTAGCCTAAGGAGCTGACCCATACTGGATTACTGTAAGTAGTACATAAAACTCCGTTATTTGTTACAGGAGACTCATTTCAACACACACTGACTGCAGGTACACTAAGAGTGGGCACTAATGTTTGGGCAAAGCAAGTATCTACTGCAGCAAATTCACTATTAGCCAGTTGTTACCTGACCTGTTTGGTTTTCTTGCGAGATGGTGTTTTACTCCTGTGCTGGACAAAGGGCAGTGATTAACGTTCCCATGGATCCCCTCCTCAGTAAGACCCTGCTGCTAATCCATACGGGGCAGGAATTTTTGCATCTCTGCAGAGTGTAACTGGGAATGCCTCTCCATGGAAGAAAAGCTACACCATGCTTTGCTATAACATGGAGGGTATGTTAAATAGCTCGACAACTACAGCATTGGCAATTTCCTCATGAGGCTGATGAATAACTTCCCATCAGGCGCAGATCAGTAATTTCCAGTCAGTCCTTTGTTTTCTTTCCAGGTCCCCTCCATCGGCCTTCTGCAGAAGACTTATTCCTTGTTTTAGATTTAATTCTTGCCAAAGGAATGACAGCAAAAAAATTAATAACAAACTTATAGGAAACAAATCTTCAGCAATCCCTTTCTGTGAGCTATGAAAATTGTCATCAAGATTTCATTAATCTACTGGCAAAAGCCCTGGCATCAAGCAGGAATCTCAGAGCTGCTGGTTGGTTCCCAGCGGTGGCTGCTGCGTGCCCGGCCCCGGTGCAGGCTCTGCAGGGCCCCCAGGGCAGAGCAGGTCCTGGCCACTCTTTCTCTCTCTGTGCCTTTACCCTCCCGCTTTACTGAAGTCCGTGGAGTGAGCTGCCCCCCTGCCGCAGCCAGTTAATACAAACTGCAAGTTATCTTGTGTATGAGCGGAGCAGAGTGGGACAGGCAGTTGTCAGCTGAAAGTTAAAGCTGCAAACCCTAACTGGACAAACACAGAAAAGTATTATGCACGAGGTTATCGTTTTCCCAATGACATTCAGACTACCCATTTTAAGAACTGAAATACATATTATCTTCTCTCCTTAATGTGTCTAGATGGGAAAGTCTAATATTTTCCTGCTCTTCTACATGTAAAGATAAGGAAAAAATCCAAATTCAGCACCAGAAAATAATGGGAATAAAGGCTCACCGCTTCTGATCTTAGTGGAGTCACCAGATTCATTGCTGTAAGATACAGCAATAAAAAAAAAAAAAACCAACCCTCAAATAAAGTCATTCTTTGTTCCTGCTGTGAATTTCAGAGCACTCCAGGAACATAAATCCGAGGCTCACCTAACCATTTACAATAAAACTCCTACCGGGATGCACTGACCTTTCCTAGTGTTCTAATACAGGGCTGGCATTTCAAACAAAACAGTGTCTTGTAACAACTAGGAATTATTTCCAATGACATGGGACGGGAAGGGAAGGGAAAAAAAGAAACAAAGGAAAAAAGAAATCCCTGTTGCACCAGGATTGGCTCAATTCTACCTGAACAAATCTTGGGGAAAGTCACAATGACAAATTCATAAACTGCTAAAATTTGAGCAAGCATTACACAGAGGTTAAGTGTTTTCTATATTTTTTTGTATGAATCTTCAACGTTCACTCTAAATATACGTTTGTGGGTAATAAAACAATCTCCTACGTCTTGTAGTTAGTTTTATCCTTGCTGCCCTTTACATGAAGATAAAGCCTCAGATCCCAAATTTTAATTTAGATTATGCTTTGCCAAATGCTTAAGATATACCTAAACACGCGCATAGCCATTGTTCTAGAAACTGGATATAAAAAAAAAAAACAACATGTATATGCACAGCTGCAGGCTTCCCCTAGTAAATAGAATTCTTGCCCAGATGCTTGTAGTACCAGATAGTGAACATACAGGTCTACTTACATGTTTACATATCCACAGCACTGTATAACATCTATACGTGGAGTTAGTTCCTAGTCCAAAACACTTGAAGGAACTGTCTGCAGATTTAAGTTGAATTAGAAGTTTAACCTACCTAGCCCAGGATCAGAATACTTTATAGGTCCCAAGAACGGTTCTTTCAGTACTAAGCTGCTACAGAAGAAGTGCTTCTGTCAGAGCTAAGCCTGAGCTATTGCTGAAGTTCTCCATTTGAAATACGAGCCAAGTCCAAAGGGGCTTTTCCACTCATCTCTGCTTTGCATATGAGCTCAATGGGATAGACGTTAGAAAGCTACAGCATGATACATTTTGCAGCAGCAGAGGAAAAAAAATAATAAAAATTATGAAGAATGCTTTTCATTAGTAATTTCATTTCTTTTCATGTTGGCAAATATGTCAAACCTTTTTGGCTGCAAATCCATGCTGGTTAGAGAACCAATGCACCGTAAATCTAAAACGCTGGGACCTGAGTTGTGGTTGTTATATAGCCATTCAAAAGCAATTTCTCCCTAGTTTCTTGATTACAAATATTTGTTAAAATTATTTTCCATACCTTCCTGTCACAGGCAAAATAGCTGTGCCTAGCATTTAAATTATGGCATTCAACAACCTTGCTTATGCTAATTGGTACTAAATATATTAAGAAGGCATGGATTAGCAGAGCATAAGTATTCACATGTGAAAATGACTGGTCCAGACAGAAGGAAAAGAGATCAGCAGCAGCGCATGCATTTGAAATTGTTCCATCAGTACACCCAATCCAACATTAATAACATTTAAAAAGGGATGTCATACATAAAATGTGCTGGGCCATATCATAGATAAACCTGAAAAAGAGCTTGCTGCTTTGGTGATGAGCAGAAAATCTCTCCATTGGATGAAGTTACAGAAGTTGAGGGCAGTGAGGGCAGAGACCAACTATTGCTGAGAAAAGCTGTTTTCCCCAAAGAGCTTACATGCCCTGTCCCTGCAAGATGCTGACCGCAGCTCAGAAGCCAGGAAAGGAAGGGGTCCAGCTCTAGAAAGCAAACTCCATAAGCGAACAAACCACTACAAGCAGCAAACTTGAAACAATTTTAGATAAATTCCACTCGTGAATCAATGCCTCCGTATTTTACATGCACCTTTCCTCCTTTATTAATCAGCATCCAAATAGCTGACACAGTATCTTTATCTTGCGCTCAATCTAGAGGATGAGGTTTAACACTGCCTCAGGTCCATATTCCTGGTGTTTCCTATGCCTCAGTTGCACTCTGTGTCCAAGGTCAGACAGCAATAAAACTGGAATTCAACATGCACCAAAGGCGGCTGAAAGAAGGAGCCGGAGGCTGAGCCATAGAGCATCACATGGGAGGACGAGCAAGATAAAGAAAATACCCAACAAGCTTGTTAAAGCCAGGCTTTGCCTTTAGTCTCTCACCATCAGACTCACCCACAAATGGTAACAGCACATTAAATACTGAATTGGGGTGGGGAGAGTGAGCGCACATACAGAAGTAAAGAGAAAAAAAAACAGGAGAGGAGGATTAAAATCTTTCTCTTTAGATATTATTTGACCCTTGGCCCACTTGAGGTTGATTAAGCGTCACTTCACGAAGGTTGGCTTCCTGGAGCGCTGGGAGGCATCACAGGCTCGTTGCATTTTGGCTGATCCCGGGTGAGCGCGATTTCCTCCAGCATTTCCTCCCCTCCTCGTGGCAGGTTTCTATCTTTCTGGCGGCTGACCTCCACCTTGCCAGGTGAGCACTGAGGTTGAGAATTCATCAAATCCCTCTGAGAAATGTCTGCTGCTTTTGTCAATAAATTGCTTCTTGAAACCCCGCTGAATTTTTCCATGACCTCTTGTTCCTTTTGTGCCTGAAAAATTTCAAGTTCTTCAACTTTTTGTGCAATCTTCTTTTCTCCCTTCAGCTTCGCTTTGCACTCTTCCCCGACATTGTGCTCAGTGTTGTTCTTTGATCTTCTGATCCTTCTTTTGTAATTACATCTCACCCAAACCTTTCCAAAGCTTTTTTGGGAGATTGGGTTTTCTTTATGAGTTCAAAAAATAACGGATCAGTGAGCAATTCTTTTAAATGTGTCATTACCTAACTCAAAGGTACAGTTCAATTTTGGGGTAGAAACTTGGATATATTCTGTACCAAATGACATTATCCTTTTCATGTTTATTGCAATTCCATGCATCTAGTACTTTCACAAAAGCTCTTGTCTGGTGCTTCTGAAGCCAAGAGTACAAGGATTTACTGGCAAGTACCTCTTGAAAATAGATAAACTACAAAACTAATGAGACAAAAATAAACCAACCTGTTTTTCAAGTATCGATACAGGCACAAACAATATGGTAACTTATTTTTAGGCCTACTATGTGTTAAGAAAACGCCACATGACTATTTTTTTTTAACTAGTATCTGTATTAAACAAGTGAGATGTCGGTATCTGGAGCAAATTGATTTGAGGAAGGGACTGTTTGAAGGATATGCTAAAGAGACTGTCATCATGCAATAACTTAAACAGCACTAAGTAGTGGGAGCAGAAGCTTTATCTTACTGATAGAAGGTTGAAAGAATTTAAGACTTTTTCCAAATCCCAAACCAGGATTTTTTTTTTCTTTTTTAAACATTTAGTTAGTAAATACGACCAATTGCCCCCTGCCCCGACAGCAGCCCCCTCTCCAGCACTGCTCTGAGAACCCCTTCTGCTGCCCAGCCTCAGGCACCTGGGCTTCTGCACACCTCACCTTGGATCGCTCTTGAGGATGAAGCTGTATAAAACACAATTCCCACTCCTTCAAATTCCATTCCAAAGGACACCTGAACCTCCCCTTAATTTCCACGTGGTGTTGCCTTAAAGCGAGTTTTATTAGCCTGCCAGGGATTGCAAACTGGAGCCCAAGTTAACACAACGCACCAGCCACTAATGTACTCACACTGCATGATTCAAACATTAGTTGGTGGTGTTGCAGCTCTCACACAAGCTAAATTAATTCTGTAGTAATTAATACAAGCAGGGATGGCTCAGGTTAAGTCAGCAACAAAAACACAGCCCACGGGACAATGTTCATGAACGGGCTTCAGGCAAGGAAATGAATAAAACTCTTCCTTGTGGGTAGACGAGCGGGGCTGTTTTTCCAAGGGAGATGATGTTCTGGCCTTGAAAATACCACTAAGAAGGTTAGGGGACACGTTAAGGGGATGCGTCTGCTTTTCCCTTCAGAAAAGGTGGAAATGCTGACTTGTGCAAGAGGGGAGGGAGGTCTCATTTGGACAGAGTCTGACCCAGCGCACGCTGCCTGCCCAGGGAGCCCGCATGCGGGCAGCCAGAAAAACCCCATCAGGGCAAACAGCCCCTACAGGATCATGTAGGAAATCACAGGAAAACAGGATGAATGCAAACCACTGGTGTTGTGAACACGTAAATAAGGGTCTTAGACATGCCCTACTTCACCCTCCTCAGTGTATGTTGTCTCCTTGTGTGGTAAAAGCTGTTTTTCTTGGTTGACAGAGAAAAGACTAAAGTCTTATGAAGTGTCTCCTCCAGGCACGCCAGATCCTTAAGCAAGGATCGCCAGGCAGAGACATTTCACTTTCCAGTGAATATTGTCTTGACCAGCAGTAATACTGTAACAAGCTGTATTTTCCCTCCTGATTGCATATGTAATCAAATATTCACTCTCACTTTCTGTTTAATGATGGTGACTCCAAAGAACTCCAAGAGCTATTTTGGTTGTAATATTTTCTAATTGTTTCCCTCGGGAGGTGGAAAGACTTTAACTAGATGTTGTATCACGGTTTCATCACTACTTTGAGATAGCTAATATGCAACTTCAGATGTACCACAATTATTCCCTGCAATTAATACTTCCCTTTCATTTTTTGCCATTAATATCACTTTCCTACAGCCTAGTTAAGTGCTATAGCCTGCATTTATTTCATCACTGATGAGCTATTGGACAAACCAGTACAACAGACCAACATAACTTGTCTTTTATATAGTATTAGAGGTTATTGCTGATTTAATTGCAAAATATCTGTAATTGTTGATTAGGAGTTAAAGACCATTCCAGGTCCAGGAATGCTGGGATCAACACATCCAATATGGCAAGACTGCTACTGCACAAGGGCTGTTAACTTTGCTTATGCGGTTTTAAAGTTACCACTTGCTTCTTCTCCCACTTGACTCTCAATATAGTAGAGCTATGTTGGGTTGCTACTTACAGCACTTATCCAGACCAAGCTCAAAGCACGGACAAGTAAATAACAGACACGACCTTGCTTTCTTCACTGCACAAATGACAACAACAAAGCCTGCCATGTTTACAGAAACCAAAACCACATTTTTTGCTGTGATAATCTGTCACAAAGTAAAAAACACTTCATCTTACCCCCCAAAACCGCAGGTAATTACTTTGCTGGCTTAGACAGGTTGTCTCTTCTATCTTTTTGTCTTTAACAGCATTGGCTTTTAGCCAGGTAACAATCTTTTTAGCTTATTAAATAGTAATAGGTGTAGAAAAGCTTGATTATTCAGATCAGGTTCTTGGGGAACCACCTGTATCAGAAGTGCAGGTGAGGGGAATGGAGCAACCTTGATCAATACAATGAAGGTACCCATCAAAAGCACCCAGGCTGTAGGCGCTTGGCTTTCTGTGACTCATGGATCGTGCTTTACTTTAGGTTCAGTCCTGTGGGAGTGCTTTTTAAATATTCCTATTAAGGTGGGATACGTAGGACTTTGGACATCAGTTTACTTTTAACCTACGTTCTGCATCCTCAGAGGATAATGGGATAAAGGCAGTCCCGAGATCTGTCACTTGAGGGCCTTTTAGGCATAGTAAACAGGGTGTATGACATAAGAGACGTACAAGGAAGACAGGAGGCAGACACTGCATGCGGTGAATGCTGAGAGAAACCCTTGAGCTGCTGGCATAAGGATGCAACGCAAACATGCACACTAAGACTGCACTGGCCAACCGCCCTGGGCTTGTTGGATCCCACTGACATGTCAGGTGTGATTAGACAGCAGCCTGGACCTGTATTTTGAACTGACATATTATGAAGCCAACATTCACCAAGAGGCTTAGTTCTAAAATCCAGTTGAAAACTCCTTAAGAGCAAATTTGAAGACCTTCACTCATACAAAGCAGTAACAAATATTTCAGACTTGCAGAAGCTGAGGATTAACTAAACCTAACACTGGTGCAGTGTGACTCTGGCATGTTATCAACCTCCAAAACAAGGAGGGCTGTAACATCAATCCACCCAACACTGAATTATTCTTTAGATAAACAATCAGACCTACAGCACGTTTCTTCTCCCCGAATAACTACATTGCTAACAGAGGGTCTTCAGAGCTTGCAAAACAAGACAGAAGCAAACTGCAAAGCCAGCAAGGTACGAATAACACCCTCCTGCAATTAACGAATCGCATCTCAGAGCAAAGGGTAGAGAGTGTTTTGCCTAAGAAAAGAAACCTGGAAATTCATCAACTCTGACAACTCTGGTAGCCAGAAAAGGTGGGCAATCCAAATCTTACATATTTACATTAGAGACTTTGGACAGTACAACTGGCTTGGGCGTAGGACATGCTTTTTGAGGGGAGAGATTAACAGAAACCAAATTACCTCTCAGTCTTCGACAAGGGCTCTTAGAAATGTGCTGTGTTTCTCCTCACTGACAGTACTGCACCTCAGTCTTCTCAGAACAGCAGAATTCTTCAGTAAAACGTACCACTTTTGTATAGCTAATGCTAGGACACTTTTCAAGGTTAGTCATATTTGCAAATAAACACAATTTGTGAGTTTCGTTAGCATTAAGAAAGATTTCACCTAAGTTAATTCAATATGCCACTACTAACATCCTATTAACAAATATCCTGGCATGGTTACTTTCTTTTACTTCTAAACTTGAGTCCACGCTGGTACAAGGTGCAGAAGGGCTGTGCTCATACAACTTGTACTCTTCTCCAGAAACAGTGGCAAGGGATAGGATACTACAGCGTACGGAATATTTATCTCAAAATATCTTTCAATATAAATCAAAACATACAAGAACCAGAATCACAATGCCATCCACTTCAGCATCTGGATTTGATAGGATAAGTCAGTGTGAAAACTCCACAGGAAAACTCTCACTATTCACACCATTTATCGTGCATGCAAATTTGCTGCTGAAGTTTCCCTGTCCTTATGACCGTTATTTTTATGTGAATTGACCAGCACTTTTTCACGTGCTTCAGAAACACAGCAGTAGCAGAGCCATGCCCACAGCCCGGCTGCAAACAGCGGCCACAGCTCTGCTAAGGGCATTTCTGTCCTTCATCCCTTCTCCCCCCAGTCCACCCCCCCTTTCTGGCTGTGGGTATTTCTTTGGGAGGGCTCTGCAGGGCACTGCCCAGTGCCAGAGGTCTAAACCAAAGGCACTGCACTGGGACAGCCTTGGGCTCCAGTGCTCAGCACGGAACATTATTTTTATGTAGCTGCTTCTCCGTAATTATAAAAATGTCACCTCAAAATTGCACGTCAGAATTTAAATTCATTTTTATTTCTGTGGAAGATGATTGTGGCTTTTTAAAAGTTCACTTGATATCAAAACAGCCTAGAAAGAGCAAATGTAATTAAAATCTTTCAGGAACATTGCGGTTGATTAAAAGTTTAATCACCAGCAGACAGCAAAGGAAACTGCAAATACCACCTCCACTGCCTTCAGAAAAACAACTCAGCTGCTCCTGGCACATGTAGCCCACTCCAGATTTGATCAAGCCTGTATTTTTACAGGTTACCTACTATTGCTATAAGCATATGGAGGTTCCACTATCTGCCCATAAATACACCATGGAGCACAAGAAATGGGATATGCTTAACTTCAAACATTTATTTATGTACTTCCACAAATTTCACAAACACAAAGGCATTTGTGCTGAAAATAATATTTTCAACTCATACAGAAACTTCACGCTGTAGCTGATGCTGGTCGAGGCACGAGTTTGCAACCAGCCAGCAACAGGCTTATGTATTACATCAGCATTACCTACATCTCTGGCTCCTCTTTCATAATAAAGACTAAAAGCTGACTGCATGGGCCTCAGGATCATTATTGTTTTAACGTTATGTAGGAATGTGTCTAGTAAAGAAGCAGCTTGATAAAGCCAGAAATAAGACATTTGTTATACTTTTTCCCTTCTCAAAAAGAACAGAAAACACAACCAGTCATTGCACCACTCAAGCTTCAATAAAAAAAAAAAAAACAACAAACCAAAACTAACAAACAAGCTCCAGCTGTAGCACACGAAGGAAGCAGAGGGAGATCAAAATCATGTCAGATTTTATCATCCAACTGGTATAAAATGATAGGTTTCTTTTTTTTTCCTCACTGATTTTTGTGTGAGCTTGCAGAGCATGAACACTGCCTTGCAATTTCTGAAAGTCACTAAGAATAAAGTAAGTTCTCAGTTGACTTTATGTTCTGAATGACAAAAACCAAAAGAATAATTTTTAAGCAGAGTTACATCTACGTTTGCAGAAAGAAAATTTCACAATTGGTAATTTCACAATCAGCATGTTCTTTTTAAGAAAATATTTTCTTTTAACTAGCTGCTTATACACCTTTTTAAAAAAGCCAGATTAATTACCCCTCCTTCCCTTTTATTTTTTTTAATCAGAACCCTCTGTTTTCAGAGCAGCATATTTAAAGTTTTTCATCACAGCATGATCATAGCCCTGCGTTAGTGGTAAGCTTTATCAGCTGTTTGCCACTTATGCTTCTATATATCAGATCAGAGTAGGTTTGCGAACAATTCAGTGAATACAGCCTTTAAACCAAAGGGAAAAGTAAACTTAAAACAAGAAACAGAAAGAAATTCAAAGTTTGATGGTGACCAGTGGCAAATGTAAGTTCTTAGTAGGTTCTACTGGGCCTGTGTTGGGTATCTGTAATGCTGTTGGCCTTCATATTAATAAAATCAATCAATGTTTTAATACGCATAGTTATTATGCACTGATTACTCATAGTGAGCAATAACACTTGCTCTGACATTGACTCCAGGTCAATCAGAAGAGAGTTTGTTATCTGGAGGATGTGGGGGGAGGAAAGATTGGAAAGATTGGAAATAAAACCAATACACTTTATAGTTTTCAGGAAAAAAACCAAAACTCAGGGCCATTCTGAGTGTAACGCTTATTACTTATGGGTAACAGGAGACATTGCTTATGGAAGAATATCTACTGCAGTTCTGCAGCCTAAGCTCCATGTTACAGAGATCCTACAGCCACACAGAAAACTCAACAGTAATTAGATCTGCATTTGCCCTTTAGCTGTAGAGGGGAAGGATGATCTTTTCTGTAGAGCTGCGGGAAAGAAAAGTATTTATTCAAAAATAATTTCCTAGTGAAGGAAACATCAATAACTGATAGCATACTCTGCAATAAACTATTCAACCAGTGTTGCTTATTAACAGACTGGGAGTTACAAACTTTGCATGCAGCTTTGCGTTAGACAGCAAAGCCAAAACCCCACAATTTGTAACCCAGTTGTGTATCATCACCCTTTAACAGATGCAAAACTTGACAAAGATGCCAAGTAGATAGGAACAAAGCAAGCACCTGCCCTTGATGTGCTCCTCAGTCTGGCACTGGGACAGGCCAAGCCACTGTTTAAAAAGAGTTAATGCCCTGCTCAGAAAAAGATATTTTCAGATATAGCTCCCAGAACTACCATGGCTTTGTCATGGCAATAACAGGTAGAAATAGAATATTTGACCTACAGTGAGACATCCGGTGACAGCCTTTCTACCTCCAAGTTTCCTCCTCCCTCTTCAGTGTTATATGTGATAATCTTCCTTTAGAAATACTAACTTTCTCCTCTTTTTCCTAAAACGAATCACTTCTTAGTAGATACCACACATTTTTCTAATGGTCATTGATGCCTTTTAAATTTCTCTCTCTTCATTGGTGTTCCAGCACCTTCCAATTTGGCATCATCTGCAAATTCCATTAACGTTCTGTTTAACACATCTTCCCAATCAGCAATGAACTTGAATTAAGTCCTGCAATTGATTCTGGCAGCTTTCCACCAGAAGCCTTCCCCACGTCAAAGCTCTGCCTTTGTGCAAAATCTTTCAGCCAGCCGTCGCTCCACGTGCCCACGGTCCTATTCAAACCAACTGGGACCTTTTTTTTTTATAAAATGGAAATCTGAATGAGGAAATATAAACTGAGTTATTAAAATCCAAATCTATCACATTAGGTGTATTCTCTTCATCTGCTGAAGCAGTTAGAGCAATAATTAAGTGCAAGTAAATTGGTCAAGACCATTTATAGATAAAACCTTGAAATACGGCACTGGGGAGCTGTTAAAGCAGGTATCTGAAGAGAGGAAATATTTAAAAAATGCAGTGCAATCCAGCTAAACTACTTCAACAGCAATCACATAATCATCCATGCTAGACTAATTATCATTTAAAATAAAGAAATAAGAGGAAGA
Organism: Dromas ardeola; assembly: GCA_013398915.1. NCBI lineage: Eukaryota > Metazoa > Chordata > Aves > Charadriiformes > Dromadidae > Dromas > Dromas ardeola. The sequence continues at coordinate 390,252 of VYZM01010165.1, forward strand.
CAAATAGCGTTAGTCAGACCACTGTGCAAAAACCCAGGGTGGATCTGGGGGAGCTGTTCCTCTGGTCCGAGCAGTGGACATGGCAGCCTGAGCGGAGACGGCTAGTGCACAGGCTGCAGCCCAGCCCCAAGTAACCTCCTGAGTCATTATTTGTACACAAACACAAGATTTGGAGCCATTTGTCACTGTCTAGAAAATCACTGTTTGACCCTGAACATCTCATTTAATTTCTTCAGGGCTCATTTGCATCCCAGCTCTTTAATATGTTGCAGTTTGTGATGCTTAATGATGGAGTTCCCCCTCTCTATTTGTGTATGACATGTGCAGTGAGTTCACCAGGCAGGGGTACAAGGAGGGAGCAAAACCAACTTAGGCACAAATGTACCAAACTCAGGTCTGAAAATTGAGTGTTTGCCCACCATGCACAAAAGCACAATTTCTGCTAGGAATACGCAGACCCAGTTGTGTTACCCGAGCCGTGCTGCTGGAGGAGCACGGCAGAGAGGGGACAACCAGCGGCACCGTGGCTCTGGGGAGCCCATCTGCTCCAAAGCTCCTGTTTAACAGCTGGCTTTACCTACCCTCATGGTGCTGCGATTGATTTCTGAGAAGTGCAATATGACCACGATTCTTGAGGGATTTGTAGTGGCTCCTTCTGATAGGGTATCCACGTTTCATAAACACCCTAAAATATTTAACAGAATTTTTCCAAAACACGGGAATTCCCAGAACATGAAGTCAAAACACCAAACCAGCAGCTTCGTGAGGCTCACAGCCAAAAGACACCGCAAAGGAAAACCTACTTTGCCACATCCAGAATCCCTTCCTTGGGGCACTAACTTTGAACTCCCTCAAGTTCTGCACTGCCCCGTTGTGCAACAAGCACTGAATAAATGTTGTTACTTTACAACTCCCTGCTTGTTTTCAGCACTTAAAGAAGCACATCTTGCTCTAATGTGGTCTGCTTTCACTCAGAGCTAGCGCTTTGGGAAAACACTAGAAACGCTGAATACTAATTGTCAAACATTATCTAAAGCTAAGCAGTATCCAGGCTGTAAAGATATGCTAACAAGTACTGATTTTGCATGAGCTTCCTCAGCAGTTAGACTTAGGTTTTGAAATACATCACTATGAACCCTACACTGGTATTAGCAGAATCTTAAACCATCAGACTTCAGGGAAGACTTACAGCCAGTTGCTTGTATTAATCAGTTTAGGACCTGACTTGGGTGCAATCCAGGCTTCTATTATTTACTACTGACATATGCTGACTTGAATTTTTTCCTAACATTTCTCCTGATTCGTAAGGACTCTAACAAGAATATTAAATACGAGCCATTAAATTTATTTTGACTTGACTTGGTTGTCTTAATTATTAGGAGTTCTATTTAGATTAATACAAGGAAATCTCTTGACATATATTGCCTTGCAGCACTGAAAAGATTATGGGAAATGACTGTGTGTGAGAAGGCTTCTCTTTCAAGAGCAGTATTTGGGTAAAGACAGCTTGAGCAATGCCTGCTAGGCAAGCTTCACGTTCCACTGCTCAGGCGTGTATTAAAACCACAAGGCTCAGGTATCTAACGTGCTGTGAGTTCAAGCGCCCGCAAAATGCCAGCATTGCCATAGTGCTGCCAGTCTAGCAGCGCCTTTTTCTCTCGTGTATGCACTGCGCAATGTTGGCCAGGTGAGGAAGGATGGGTGGTTTCCCCTCACATGACAGTTATAATTCCGCTTCCCAAAAGGGACCCTAGGGAGCGTTACCGCAGTCCTTGCTGTGGACACCCGGTTGCTCCCACACACGTCTTCAGCAGACAGCTGCTCACAGGAACCACTCCCCTCTTCACCCAGTAGATGCGAATGGGCTCCAGTCCCCCGCACCTCATCTTGCCTCACAAGCCTTGCTTCAGAACAATCACAGAATGGCAGGGGTTGGAAGGGACCTCTGGAGATCATCTAGTCCAACCCCCCTGCCAGAGCAGGGTCACCTAGAGCAGGTTGCACAGGAACGCGTCCAGGTGGGTTACTGTACATGCAACAAATGGGATTTCATGGCTGCTCTGAAAATAAATACAACCAAGATGCTTTCGCAGATGGAAGAAAGCAAATTTCAGGTCTTAAGTCCCTCAAGCAAGAAGCTCTCCTTCTCTGACAACTAGCTCAGATACTGGCAGTAGACTCGTAACTGCCCATGAAGAAGTTCAGAGACTATTTGTGCCTATTCAAACATAGAAGTGGAGATCATGTATGTCCCAACAGAAAAATTTCAAAATTCTGCTGAAAATTTTATGATATTTTTAAATCAAGGATGAAAAATGCCCTCTGGGCCAGCTAGCATTTTTGTCTCAATCCAGCTTCAGGAGAGAAGCTCCACTGAGGTTCTTCATGATGTTTAAACTGGATGCAGAATATAAACAGTTCACAGGTCTTTTTCTAAACTCAGTGTTACAAATTTTGCCCAATAGGATATATAACGATTTCTTACTGTACTGTGAACATCAACCTCTATTGCTAGGCTCTAAGCATCTCATTTCTGTTGTGCTCCCAAGTCACGTAAGGTCTTTTAGCCAAAGTTACAGGATGTGTTAGTTTTCTACAAAGCAGCCCTCCCTAGAGGAGACATGGTACCACTTGGAGTTTGGACTATGCAGACTTGGACATCAGGAGCACAAAGAACCCATGTGCTACCTCTGTCTCATTTTCAAAGCCTTTCTCTCCATCCCAAGACAGACGCCCAAACTCACCTCATTCAAAAGAACTGCCTACTTTAGATTACAAAGTAAAACATAAAACCCAGCAAACATGGTCCTCTTGAACACACCGCCACACTAACCATTTGTCACCCACCTCTGGGTGAATTGCAGGATCTCACTGAAGCACCTTTTCTTCTTTTTTCAAAGTTGTTTTTTCTACAGTCTTTTTGAATTTCTGTTTCATTTCCTATTAACTTACCTTCCGTTTCCCCCCCATTTAAATCTCCCCTCCCCGCCCCCTCCCGAGACCTCACCTGCTGTGTTCCTCCCCTCTTTCTATTGCCCTCACTTCTCCTGCTGACATCTCAGTATGGACTTCTCTCCCTAGCTGGGTTTGAATGTCACTTTTCTTTCTTCACACAGAAAACATCCTGTCCCCCAAAATTCATTCTTTCCAGGGCAGGAGAGCATTTCTTACCTTGACATATTCTCTTCCTTACTTTGATCAGTATCTGCTACTTTATTTCTATCTGTGCATCTCACCTACAAGCTCCGACTCTATTTTTGCTTTGAATCCTGCCAGCAGGTACCTGTCAGGGGTGTTTGAAATGCCTGCAGGAACTCAGCGGGAGTCTCCATACAGCAGAGGACCACAGCGGGGTCCCTCCTCCCAGCGAGGAAATAGTAGCTGCCAGCTACCTCTTACTGGGTCCTTCTGCTGCCAGAGCCACAGCTGGTGAGCTACTGGTTTAGACTCAGTTCTTCACCTGGAGATAACTTAATCCAAAGACTCTCACTGGTCTCTGAATTGAGGATCTCCTTGGTTCTCTCACTTCCCATTCCAAGAAATGGCATCACAGACAGCCTTGAGTTAAACACTCAATTAACCTTGCAGGAAACTCTTGCTAGACTAATCAGGTAACCAAAGCCAGTAATAAAATCATCCTTTCCAATGCTCACATTAAATTTTATAGATAAAATTAATCATCAAATCAAAGGTGTCAATTACAGATTTTAAGAAACTATCAAAATAACTCAGATATTACATTAGCTTGAAGAGGGCCCAGCAGTAATACCTGATCTGACAGGAATATAAATGTTGGCTTTGGTGGAGGTAGTAACCGAACAGAGTCTGGGTATTCACGCCTTACCTGCATAGCTGTCCTTTCATCGTAGCTAGTGATAAACCACACTCAATCTGTGCTGCTGTTCCTGATTGCCTCCTCATCCTCCCACGTTTGGGAACAGTCTGCAAGAGGACATGCTCCCTGCAGGGACTGAGGCAAGTCTGGTTGGCCTCCTGTACCCCTGGTCCTCCTCCTTGCCTTTTTTAAACACGAGTGTAATACTAACAACCTTCCCCACTTGCCATGTTTCTTCATAGATGATAGACAACTGCCTGAGTCACTTAGACTAACATTTTCTGCACCCTCCAACAAATCCCATTGGGTGGAGTACATCTGTCGTCATCACGTAGTCCCCAGCCTGTGCTTCCGTGGCTGCCTCTCTCCCTCCCACCTCCAGTGGCACACAGGGATGGCTGGGAGGAGCCAAAACAGGCGTTGGGAACTACAGTTTTTCTGATATCATCTGCTGTTGGGTGTCTCTGCCAGCCATCAGCATACACAGATTTCTGAACACAGTTTGCAGAACGCCTCGCCCGGTTGGAGGGGTGGCCTACACAGACCCCACCACAGCAGCCTCCCCCCACCACCCCCAGCCCAGGGTACGCTCCCTCCTCTGACTGGCACCAGGGACCCTCTGCAGGCTCATCACTGGCTTCTTACTGGAACTCTGCACAATGCAGGAGATGCACTTGCTTCTTCATTATAACACGTTTCTTTCTGCAGTACAACTATTACAGCCCCTTAATGGAACTAATCAGTATTAAACCCAATTAACTTCTTCAATAATTCAGCCTCTTGCTGTCTATTAACCTAACAGTGCATTGTATATATTAATAATATTAAAGGTTACTTGGTGTAAAAACTATTCATATTATTAAGTTTGCCCACGGCTAGCGCATCATGTGTGCTTCCTGAGCACATTAGGTGAGCTGAGCTCTCCACTGCAGTTTTTGCAGGCCCAGTACATCCAAAACATGGGGAACACAATTCCCTCAAAGTACCATGATGTTTCTTGGTTACTGGAGATCAGCTTCTAAAACCATTCAACACACCTTTTCCATTCCTTCCCGGGGGTAGCAGTCAAGGGTTTCACAAATGTTAATTGAAATGCTGATCTTCAGTAGCACAGGTGAAACATCGTCTCTGTCTGTGTGTCTTAACAGTTTTCCATCTACAGCAGACAGAGGCTGGCACGCTGAAGTTGTTTACAAGACATCACTGTTTTTACACAGCTCCAGGGATAAAAGCATTGAACCCAGAGCACACAAAATCCAACAGTCACTGAACAAGTACACACAAAAGCTTCAGAAAGTATCGAGAAGTTGTAGTGTGCAGCACACGTGCTTTTCAAAAGCACATACCTCACTGCTGAAATCATGTGTTTCAGGCAGAGGTTTGGAAAATTATCAGTAGTTCTTTCCAGAAGCCATTACATAGTTGAAAATCAAAATATTAACATGGGAAAATTCTTTTCCCTAAGCCAAGCTCAAGGCACGTGAATCAACTACAAAGAGCTGTTTCACAGTTCAGGCAGGCAGTGGAGGGGGAGCTGAACACGTTCTCTTCTATCTGGTTTTCCTTTTCTCTAATTAAACACTTCAGACGTGCACAGAGATGTCACTTGGCTCCCACGCCAAAGCAGGCTCTGTGCGCCTCTGGGGTATTTATATTATTATTCCAAGGCAGCATTATCAAATCATAGTTTTTGGATTACTTTTTCCATATCTTACAAAGACTTTCAGTCTCCCCAGAAATAAAAAAATTTCCATGGAAACACACACACATGAGATCACATCACTTTGCTTCTGAGCTGGTATATAAGGCACTTGGCTGCGGTAGCCCTTCTCTGCAGAATGGAGTCGTTGGTTCAGTCATTACCGGTTCTTTTCTCCTTCCTATCATTTATGCTTCTAATTCATTTGGACTAATTACACAATTGGGTCAGCTTATATTCCAGCCTTCCACAGACATACTTAAAATAATAGCTACTAAAAAAAAAAGCTAAGACATTTCTTAAAAACATTTTCTGTACTTTGTTTTTTTAGATCTGTAGTTGTGATTTTATTGTGCTTGCTTCGTAGGGCAGATTTGCTCCTTTCATTTCACTTTAAAGCTGCGCAATGACAGGATGCGTGGTTTGACGATGCAAATCCCCCTTTGCCTGCATATTGTTCTAACTGTTACAGGATGGAGAAGCACACGGGTCCCCCATGCAACCTTCCTCCTTGCTGCTGCTGTTCCGATCCAGTAGGTCTTGAAAAGGGCAAGGAACGCAAGCGAGAGAGGAGACAGGCATCACAGGGGAAAGATGAGAAGAGAGAAAGAGAAGACCTTCAACCCAGACCACCCTGTTTCTGCAAGAACATGCAACTGCTCTCACAGGCCTGACTTCACCCCCCCCGCCTTTTTGAGCAAAAGCCCAGTTGACAGGACAGACTCAAACTTGTTGCCATTAAACTGTTTCTTTCTCTGCATTTTTAGGTTTTGTTTCTAAAATGAACACATTTAATTAGGAAGGGGAAAATAACCCAAAGCAGGTATCCGTCTCCGCAGGCTTCCCAGGGCACCTCCACGCGCACTGTCACACACACACTCACACCCCCCAAAAGGGATTTCCAAACCACAATACCAGCTCTGAAAAAAACTTACCCACTTCCGAGTCTAAAAAACTCAGTGCAGCTAAAGTAAAATGTAGAGGGAAAGGTGTCACCCGCAGAAGTCACACTTAGATTTTTCCAACTATATCAGAAGACTAGGATTATTTTTAATAAATACATTTTATAGGGCAATAAAAAAAAGAAAAAGCACCACCAGGCAAAGGAGTAGTTCCTAATTCAGATTAACATCATGTCGTATGTGCATTAAGTATCCTGACACGTAAATAAGTGCTGTTCCAGACTGAGTGAGGAGCAGGACATAGGATCCCATCCTGCCTTTTGCTTTATAACCTTCTCAGCATGAAATACTCCCCTCTGAACTATTTCTCTGTTTTGTCTCAACCTGGAAATGTTTTTCTTCTGGAAGCAGAATAAACCTTTTATTAAATCTATATAACCCGACTCTATAAGATTATATTACAAGTAACGTAACATTTTTTGTTAATGTTATGCATGAAAGTGGGTTTCTTGATTAACCATGTTATAGGATTCAGATGACCCTAAATTAATTATATTATGTTTAAAGAGGACACTTGATATCTAAGAAAAAAAAAACTCTTTTTTACTGATGAGTAACAATATTTTCTCTCATTTGTTGAAAAGTTGCTAACTGTGATGTTACTTTTTCATGGGGTGGAGTAATGTGAGGTCACAGCCTTAAATCATTTTAAGGGAGAAAACCAAACTGATTTTAATTTTTCCTTCCATAAATGAAATGTTATTATCAAAAAAGCCTAAATTTACCAACATAGGTACTCTAAAAGAAGCAGCAATTGTTTTCAACCAGTTAGTTATTACTATGCAGAGAAAGACACCATTTAACTGAAGTTTCTGATGTGAAAATGTTTCTGGAGTTTCTTTTGGGTTTTTTTTACCCCTATTGCATTTGAAAACTGAAAACAGATTCTATGAGAAAAAAATTTTGATTAATTTTTTTTGTTTGTTTAAACGTCATAGACACATCTTTAATAATCTCTGTGGTTACTGAATACAAGTCTGAACAAGGAAATTCCTCCCAGAAGCAGCAGAGGCTCTCGCTGTTCTGCAGGAGACGGGAGGGGACTCACCTGCCGCCATTTCAGGACCTTTTTAAGGATTTCTTTCCCCTGCCCCTGCAGCCTCCCCCAGGCACAGCCAGGCAGCTCTCCAGCCAAGCTTTACACACTTCTTCGGCAGGTCCTGCCAAGGGCAGCATTCTTCCTGCTTTATATGCCATGGGTTGCAGCATGTGCCGTGCTGGCAGGAGATGATGCTATTCCCAGGTTCCCTGCCTGAGGCTACGGCACAGTCTCTATGGAGGCGCTCGCTTGCCGCCTCTCCCCACCACTGCCAGTCTCAAACCCGTCAGTCAAGCTGCCACTCAAACCCAGCAGGCCTCAAAAGTCACCACGAGTGCGTGCACACAAAGCCACCCGGACCCGGTTAGCACATCACATTGCCCTCTCACAATTTGTGACATCCTGGAAAAGACAAGACTGGAAGAAACCATCCCCAGCTTGCAAAAAACATACTTCCTCCACTCTTTCCAGCAATGTGCAGAGTTAATGTGCTCCAAACATGCTTTAGACAGACGCAATATCTGCAGCATTTAGATTAGCTGCAAGTACATATCCTACTGATCTAGGACATCCACAGAGAGCAAGAGAGGCTTGGGTCAATACAAAGCAGAGACACACTACGATGCATTGCAGGCAGACCCCATCCCACACACCATTATGTTCGAGGCTATATTTCTTTCTGTCTCACAGGATGAGAAATCCAGCTGATTTGGGGCCCTCCTCCGAGAGAGCAATTCTCTACTGTGCCCTCGGAAGTCAGATACCTCCTCTCCCTTTCTTCTGTATTTTATTCCCAGCTAGTGCAAGTGATTCCTGCTGGAGGAGTTTCTGAAGACTATCCCTTCTGCCCATCTCGGCGTACCATAAGGGAAGGCTGCCAGTCTCCCTGAGCACCGAGGCTCCCACTTAGTGCCAATAAATACAAGAGATGAATTTCTGCATTCCTATGGGGTACTGCAGATAGCGAGCGTTGAGACTGCTCTGCCTTTGCTACCCTAGAAATATCCCCCAGGACAGAGACTATGGAGGTGCCACTTTCAACGCTACAAAGCATCATGAAATTGCCAATTTAGTTTTCTTCTTGGGATTAGAGCTGAAAAATAATGTGAGATAAACATTGAGGGTGTCAAAATTCTTCCTGCCTGCTCTATTATTCTTTATTGTTGCAGGAGATGCCCTGTTGAAATTATTCTCATACCGCTATGAAGGCAGAGCTTGAAAGCAGACCACTCTGTGCCAAGAGCTGCTGAGTTTTGCAGGAGTACATCCTCAGGGAACGACACGTAGGACACCTCTCCCTAATGCAGGCTGTGCAAACAAGGGTAACTGCCCTCCCTCTCCCTCTGAAAGAAGGCTTGCCAATATAATCAGTTAACCCTTTCCTAAAAGTAAAGAAACAACTCCTGCCTTACTGGTCAGCAGAATGCGGCACTGCAGGTTTGTCAGCGCTTAGAAGCAAACACAGGCAATCAAAGCAATTGGGGCTAGCAATGCGGAGGGCACCAAGAGCAGGGGCTGTGGCAAGGCAAATGGGCAACTTTCTTGCCAAGGGTCCAGCCGAGCTCTGTGGGGGGACACGTACAAACACATACAGTAACTGCAAGCCACCAAAGAGCCCACATTCTCCATGCAGTGTATATTCACATTATAATGGAGTTTGCAAAATTCTTGGCTATTTTGAGGATTTTTAAGAAAGAAGCAGAGCTGATAGGACAAACATTGAAGTGCAAAGGCACACATCTTCATTTACATCTCCAGGCGACACAGGAGGAACTTGAATTCAGAGCAGCAGTTTGGATAAGTAGGAGAAAAATGCATTTTATATGGAGGTTGCAAGGGATAGGACTGTAACTTCAGCTTTCCTCTCTTTTGGCTATTGGATTTGGTGAAGGGAGAAGTAGTTAAACAAAAACCCCCACAACAACAAAAAAACAACCCACAAACATTCACTTTTGTATACAAAAAAGGTCAAACTTTCATGCTGTCAAACCCCTTCAGGCTTCCGATCCTGCCATTGACATTAGAATCTGAAATGGCAGAGCTGGAATCTTGGCTGGACTTTGGGAATCAAAACAGCTCTAGGAATCTACTGACATTACAGCCGGTGGGGTGAGCCAGCAGAGAGGGGTGTCTGATGGCTGGCTGCGTCTCCTCTTCAATAGGAGCCATAGAAATGGGTTTGCCCTAAGCAAAGGCGAGCGGCAGAGTCAAGCATTGACTTTGCATAGGACAAACAGAATTTGCATTTCCCATGGGTGAGCAATAAAAGGCCAGAGGTAGCTGTCTGAGTTAATCATGTCTGAAATTCAAATGACATACTCAATACTAGACTTTAAATAACATTTTCAATTAATGTCTAAATATACAGTGGATTTTACAATGAAATTAAGTTACTGCAAAAACATATGTTACTGTCAGCTGAACTCTTTTGCTGCTCACAAGTACATATGCGGTTATTTATGATAGTACACTTGCAGATTTATGACATCATCCACTATTTTTCTGACTGCTGAACAGCTCGTACGCAGCTCCCGAGCGTGTGCTGCACACAGTGAGAGCCTCTCATGAGCAGACACAGGGAGGCCTCCGAGGAGGCTACAACGGCAGCCGAGAGCAGAGCATGGGCAGGAACCGGCTTGCGGGGGGGGGGACACACACGTGTTGAGAGACGAGCACAAAGAGAAATACTGAACAAGCTTAAGCTGCCATTCATTGAATGGCACCCTGGAAAAAAAAAAACACTGGGTAATCATGTAACTGAAGGCTGTGGCATAATGCAGGCTCACAAGGCAGAGAAATAGCATTGCACAAACAACATTGATTCTGTCCTTCTACTTCAGAGTGCTTGGCATAGTTAAAAAAAATAAAGGCGAGTGATCACAGTGTATTGTATAAAATTTCCTCTTTTTCTAAAAGAGGAAAAAGTCCCATTCTGTGTGACCCGAGGAGGATCTGCACACATCTCTATCGCTTGGGCCGAAGGTCAGACTAGAGAAGCAGACGCGAGAGGCAGGTAGTTATCCCTCTGTGGACTGGCTGCTCTGAAGATAATATAATAGCAGGTTAAATGTGTTTGAATAGCTCCCTTTTACATATGGAACAGATACGGATCCAGGCAGGGTGGATTTTTTTCCGAGAGACAGAAGGATATTCCTACAGGTTATCTTTAGCCTGACAAGGAGGCTCTCTCCAGACTTCTCTCTGCAGCCAATGGTGAGAGCCTGACTCTGGAGGGTGATTCACACCAGCTAACCTGGGCTCCTGCTCAGTCCCTCTCCAGAGGGGCTGCTCATCCTCTGCTCTCTTTAGAGAGGTCCCTGGAGAGATGAGCCTCACCAGGCTGAAATTAGCCTTTGTGAATACCTTCCTGTATCTAAGCAGCACAGAGTCATACTGATCTCCAAATTTGCTGCCAGCAGGGATTATTTTCATTGTATCACATTGGCAAGCAGCATGGTTTTATTGCTTTCCTCAACCGGTGGAAACAGTCATACCTCATCTCATCAGCTCTTTGCTATGGCAGGACCCCCAGACACAGGCAGCTCTTGGTCCTACCTGGTCACAGTGTGCGGCACATAGGTAGGCTATTCTCTTGTTGACCAAAATAATTCTGGTCTTTGCTACCCATTTTTGACAATGAAAATTGTCTTCCTAGACATAATGATGCTCATATAAGCCTCCAGTTTTGAGCTTGTCTGCTTTTAAGTTGCATGGAAAGGTGAAAGATTTGTGTTCTTAGCTTGAAGACCTCCAGAGACCAGAAACAGAGATTTTAATTATTTCTGCCTCAAAGAACATCCAAGGGAGAGAAACCACCCTCTTCTCCAGTGCCCTGCGGTGACTAATGAAAAGAAAAAGTAACAGAGGTAGATGTGTGCAGAGACTGCACGAGGTTGGGTCTGTTCAGTGAATTAAGGTAGACAGTCTTAAGTATCATTCATTTCACTCACTTCGTATTCATGTGTTTGTTACAGTCTTAACTCCAATTTGACCAGCAGACTGATTTCCCCCCCGGCCTCTTTGTTGGCCTGCTCCCCCCCACTCCTCCAGCTTCGCCAGGCAGTGCTGGAAATCAATAGTTACATCAGTATCCAACTTGGGTTAATAGAAGGACAACAGGAACTGCAGAGTCTTACTGTAAGTATTTGATACTCTCACGTCAGGAAGATCAAGCTGGTTTCCAAAAGAGACTTGGCTGGTTTAAACTGCTCCTTTAAGGAGAGCCAAAGAACTTAATTTTGTAGTGAAAGGTAGAAAATGCAATTTTGTTAGGAAAGTTGATGAGAGTTCACAGGCAGTAAGTCATTTGTACGGCCCCAAACAAGTCACAGACATCAAAATATCCTTCTGTATATCGTGGAAACTATTAAGAATCTTATAGGCTTCCCACACTGACAGCTTCTAAAAATTCAAAGAGGTACCACACTACAGACAGCAGAATCTATATTTCAAACACAAATATTCTAGTCCTGTAGTGCTCGTAGGAAAGGCAGCATGGTTTATTAAGCAGCAGACCCAACATGCAACGGAATTTCAAAGAAGCAAAAGTAAGAGTCCCTTCCTCCTGGCTCAGCAGCCACAGTAAAGAAAAAAAATATTGCGCCCTGTGAGAGGCTTCATGGACTGTCTTGTAAAGGCCAGCACTGGGCATAGCTGCCTTGAAGATGATCCTCTACCTTTGCAGATGCCATCGGAAACACCAGAGCTGCTGTCACCAGATGACTGGCTGGTGGTGTTTGTACAGAGAACTGATAGAATTTCTGGTGGGTGATGCCTTATCACCCATCTGAGGTTTCCCTACACAGGGAGAAGTATGTTAACTATCTAAGAGGACACTGATAGAACAATCCAAATATACCCTGGATTTTTAATAAAAGAGAAAGCATTCCTTAAATCAAAAAAATTAAATGACTCTGAAGCAGTGCCATGCCTGTGTAGATGAAGTGAATCATTAATATTGAACAAACAGCTGGAAGGCTGTTTAACTTAGCTGTGCTATGAAATAATCAAATACATAACCTTTACCCAATTGCCTACTGCAGATTCCAGCTTCCTACAATATTTGACAAGTGAAGCTGACAGGGATCCTTACACCAGCCTCTGGATCTGTAGCTCTGCAAAGAACCTTCCCCATCGACTTGCCGAATAAGACCCTGGTGAGTCTGCAATGAACAGCCCCCTCTGGCAGGTACGGCTGTGGAGTTTTTCTGTTACTATGTGCCTCAGCCACAAGTATCAACACAAATTATGACAACATTAATCATCTGTTCTCACTTAAAGTATGATTTGTCTCAGAAACGAAAGGGCAAAGATGACATCCCCAGATACCAGAGCTGATTATTCATAGCCCCTCACAGACCCTTAGTTATTAGAACTGCATGAACAAGCATAAGGAAAGGTAGGCTGGATTGGAAAAGAAGGAAGGAATTTGCTTTTGCTCTTATAAATTCACCTGTCATTGTTACTACATGAATAAATAACAGATGTAAAAATTACCTTTGGGGATTTTATAGCACAATTTAATCTGTCACTCTAAGGAAGTGCACAGATCTCTCCTGAAGCTCACTTTATTTACTCAGGTTCTATGACTGTTACAAAGAGGGACTGTTCAGTGGCACGTCATCTCGTGGCATAACTTACCTCAATTATTACTGCATACACTTAACTGGCTTGTTTCTTTCCTGAATTTCACATTAACAGTTGCCCAGCTCTTTCATTCACAAAGTCCTTTTTAAGATCATAATTTTCTGAGATCAAGATCTCCTTACGGGTAAAATTGTCACATTGCCTGTTTACCAAGTATCAAAAAACTCAGCAAAAATTAATGCTGGGACATGAAGAACGTTACATAACCTGAAAAAGCTTAGCATCTTATTACCAAGAAAGTCTATGAAAAACTAGAAACAAAGCTGAGATAACAGGCAGTGAACACCAAGCTAAGAGGATACAAAGCATGCTTGTACACGATATGTATAACATACAACTATACTTGTTTTACGAGACTGGTTAAATAACCCCACGATTACTAGCAAATGAAACATTTCTACTAATGGAGTGTCCTGCAGTACAACACAATTTCTCTCATTGCTCCTCTTGCAATTCCCACAGCAGCAATGAAGCAGCAAAAACTTACAAATTTTGCCTGACTTTGCATGCACACGCACCCCCCTACCTTAACCAGCACTTCCAAAGGGGAATGAGCAATGGATTTGGTTTGAGACCCCAAGTCACATTACATAAAGAATGGTAAGACAGTTAAATCTAAAAGTCTCATGTTCGGCATGTGACAAAGTCAAGCTAAAAGGAAAAAAATAGGCTTTAGTTGCTTCCAAAGGGGTGCGTTCAGCAGCACACGTATGGATAACCTAGCAACATGGGCAGATGCGTCTCCTCGTGTCCCCAGCGTGGCCTGGCTGCATGCAAAGGAACGAATGAATCCTTCCTTACCTACAAACCATCAACCTGTTTCCCTTATAGAAGAACAAGATGATAATGAAAAATCCGGTAGTTTATCCCCTGTCAGCTGCACCAATTAGTTCATTAGCGGCACTGGCTCCCAGGAAGCCACAACTCCTTCTGCAATGTGCATTCACAGAGTTTTTAATCAAAACTTAACCCTCCCCCCAAGCTAGATAGCTGCCGAAGAGTGGGGGAAAGAAAGTCTTCATGAAACATAAAAGCAGCTCATCAGAACCTTTCTTTTAGAAGAAAAAACTGCTGAAGTCCATTCAGAAGGCAGGAGCCACTTCTCCAAAACAGTGACCATCAGAGGCAACTGCACAGTTAATTATTCAGCAACAAAGGCTTGCGATAAAACCTCATCTCCAGAGGGATGCTGACCACTTACTGCCGTTCCTAGCACGCCGTTCATCAAAGGAACGGCTCATCTGACCTCAATTACTATGGCCCTCTTATAAGTTACTTCTGAGAAACTATTCCAAAGTTTTGGTGGAGCTGTGAACAAAGGGTTGTAATAATAAAAGTTCAGTTTTATATAATCCCCTGCACAGCCAAAGTGACCTTACAGAGTCAGGAAAACCATTTCAGAACGTACACGAATGTTAATGCAAAGGTTCAAGCATCTCTGCAACTCCTCTATCAACACAAGCAGATCTGCTATTTGTTCATGGCAATTACCTGTGCAAATAATTAGAAAAAAAAAAATTCTTGATATGTCTTGTGATGCAAATAAAGACATTAAGGTTTTTCTTTGGAAAAATCAGATCCACTATGGCCACATCTTTTGACTTAAATATGAGCTTTTTAATAAATAAATGCTAAAAACCCCAGATAATCTGTTGCTGAAACTGCAGACATCTCTTAAAAAAACATTTTTTTCTTCACTTTATTTACAAAACTAAGAGAGAACTCTAAATATTTATAAAGGAATGCCCATACAAAGTTACAGATTCCGTTAAACTTTACATAACTTGTGTAAAGAGAATGAAAAACAGTTTGGCCACCTGACCTAACACCTGGAACACTACCAGACCAGCAATTCAATATTATTTTCCCACCTGCCAAGTTGCATCATCTATTCTCACACCAAACTCAGCATCCAAAAACCAGTCTCACAGGCAAAATACAACACTGGCAGGTTTGATTCTGATACAGGAATAAGAACTCCACTTTAATGCCTCTAAGTAGCATCGAAACTGGTCATCTCGCAATTTGTATTTAAATTTTCCACCACAGTAAGAAGCAAAGTTGTGTGTTCCCACCATCCTGGACCCAGGCATAAAGCAAAAGAAAGCAATTAAATTCATTCTCAGCCTACCCATCATAGGCCAAGCTTCAAGAGCCCTGCAGAAAGGACCACCCACAGGAGGTGACGTAAGTCCAAGAGTTTGAGAAGTTCCTCACTGCTGGCCGCTTGCTGGAGTAGAAACCACATGCTCCTCCTTCCTCCGCTCCGGTGGGATGTACAGCTCCAGCGCAGAGTGCTCTGACCTCGCAGGGAAAGGGTTAAACCAGCTCAGAGCACCACTGCCACGGAGGCAACAGTACAGCAGCCACGTAGACAAGTACTGGCTCTACACAAAGATTCCGCAATCATTTATTTTTATAACTTAATGAAAAAGAGTACAATACCATTACCGCAAGAGACAGGAGCGAGCGATGTGAGGCTGCATTCTTTGAGCTAAGACATCTTCCCTAGCCCTAAGACATAATAGAGTTTTTTATGTGTAACTGCCACAGAAAGATACAGAAAATAGATACAATAAGATACAATGCTGCTCTGTCCACTAAACTATTGGAGAAAAAAAAAAAAGTAGAAAAAAAGTTAGACAAAAGCCCATCTTCAAGAGGCTTGGAGCAGAAATGCTGAAGTACTGCTGGGAAGGCAGGGCGCTGCCAGGATAAACTGATACCCACCAGAAAATCGTGTGCCACGGGCTGGCCGGACACTAACTCACTAGCCAGAGGCTCACAAGCACAGCCCCTGCGCGTGCCCGCCATCCAGGAGGCTCAGCTGGCCTCTGCACTACTGCTTTGGAGGAAGTCTGTTTCACAACCTGCTGGTTGAGTGCAGATTTCTGTTATTTATCCAATGTGTGGAACACTTGGTCATTTGACACAGATAGCATCCCAATGCTGCTTCCGCCCCATCAGAAAACAAGTTATTACTTCATTTTATGAAGTCTGCTTTTAGTTGTCCTGGTGAAACAAAAAAATCCACTAACTTCCAGAGCACAAACTCACATTTACCTGCTTATTCAGCCAACCTTCCCTAAGATTCCCTAAGTACATGAACCCTCAAGTTCCAACAGATCCCAGCAGATCAACACATTTCTTAATCTAAACCACATGAAGCTTGCAATTTAAACTAATTGGTTCAGTTCCACAGTTTCAGCTAAGCTCTGGCTGGAAGCTGAGATGAAATCTCAAACTAACACTCAGTGGTTTAAGCCACAGAAAGAAAAATGAGGGGGTTTTGGGGCAGTTCCCATTATCACCAAGAATTGCTGATTTGGCACAGGACCCAAGGTCTCATTGTAGTTGCTAAAGGAAACTTGTATTGCTTTCTAGCTTTTGGATACGTCTTGATACTCGTCACTTCTGACACCTATTATCATCCTCCTCATTGCACCGCTCTGATGGTGAGCATGAGCTGCTTCATGTGGTATGCCATAGCAGGGACTCACTGATAGAGATAGGGACAACATGGGGACAAGAAAATTATTTTTCTTCTCAGATGTGTCCCTGATATGTACACCCCAGTGGACTGGAAATTGCCACATTGTCCGGGTGTGAACCAAAAACAGGGAAAGAGAGATAAGGGTATCACAGGGATTAAAAAGCAGAAAGGGAAGCAGGAAGAAACAATCCAAGATGTACTATGCAAATCTGAAAAGTATATTTGAGAAAGTGTATCTCACATTTCATATTAGTGATTAAACAAGCTGGATTCACCCTCTAAAACTGCTTATCATTATACTGATTCTATTTTTCATCCCAAAAAACAGATTATCCAGGCCCAGTCTATGTCAAAAATCAAGATTACACAAGGAATGCAATCTGTCTTTTTTGAAGCTAACATAGTTACATCAGCAGTGAGTACAGCTATCCTGGTCTAAGTGTGAGTTAGAGCAGTTGAGCTCAATACTCCCTTGCAAGCGAATGGATATCCTTACAGAACATGGCTACACTGGTAGAACTGTATCCACCATGGCAGGAGTTGACTGTCTTACGTTGGAAGAGAGTTAAAGCAGCAAAATTCTGATGCCTCCAGGTCAGGTTGTGCTGGCAAGGGAGAAGCAGGAGCAATAACTGAGGGCATAAATAACACCTTAAAGCTCAACTAATATCTTCACTAGTACCAGCAGCCCTTTAAACATCTACAGAAAAGCTAGTCAAAAAGTTAGCTGGTCTTCAAAACCTCTCTGCTGGCACGACCTCATCAAGCTGCCACCAACCGCTTCTGGACTGAAGAATTCTTATCGCCAAATAGCTTTTCATTTTCACTTACAAAGTGAAGGAAATACATCCAAAGGAGATTTACGGAAACAAATTTAATTGTCTAGGCCAAGCTATTGCCATCATACATCTTTATAGAGCAGATGTGGCATCTGAAATCTGGCATTTCCAGCACCACAGAGTAGAACGGAACACAGCGGCAACTACAAATCAAACTGCAATTTCTACTGGTAAACCAGGGCTTCGGGTTTTCACACATCTTCTCCCTGCACTTACTGACCAGAGCAGATGCTTTGACAAATCCCAAGCACGCTGTGGCAAGACAGGCAGGATCCAACACCTTTAAGGCACACTGGAAAATTTTTTTTTTTTATTGTTATTGTTATTATCTACTCCTTAGATCTCCGGCATATGAAAAGCGACTACAGCCATGGTCCCAGCCCCTGCTATGGCCGTTGATTACACACCAGCATGTATGCTCATTCAACAGTTTTTCTGACCCTGGGGCTTTTTGCACAGACATCTTAACAGAGTGGTTCAAATTTTTTGGCAGCAGCCATGGACAAAATCTGTATTTCATTCCCTGCATTTCATTCCCTACACCTTGCCCTCAAGCTTCCCCCCATTTCTTTGCAAGCATTTAGTATCACCACCTTTCTCACCTCACCTTGACACACACACACCCCCTTACTTGCCAGTGCGAGGCGCAATGAAGAAACATTTGGCTATTACAGCCTTTCATTAATAGCATACTCAGCAAAACTGCAGGGAGACTGCTAACAGCTTTCGCCTGTCAACGCAGGCACGTTGGGCAGCCCCACGCAGTCCGATAGCCCCATCTGTCCCCACTGCAGGGCTGCCTCCAGCCAGGCATCAGTCTTCACTATTCACCCAGCCGTACCCAGGCAGCCCTCTGCTATTTGCACATCTCCCTTCCTTTTATTTATTTACATATTATTTTTTTTTTAGGAACACACAGTGGGGTAGACCTCTCTGACATGAGCCAGAAACAGAAAAACTTATGAGGTGCCACGCAAGATTCCCCCTGTGATTCTATTGATGTGAAATGGTGCAGCTTTCCCCTGTGAGATCTAACCATGTATTTGAACTGAAGCTCAGAAAATAACTCAGCACAGCTGCACAAGAAAACAGCACGCAGCCCATTAATACCTGCCTCAACAAGAAGAGAGATGAGAGAACATTACTGCTAACTTATCTGCAATGAGAAATCAGGCCTCCTGGTCCGAAGGAGCTGTGACACAAGACACAACCAAAAAGCAAATCTGGGGAGAAAAACAAAAATGCAGAAAAACTAAAACATTTCATTAGTTCCTCTCAGGTTGCTGGGATATTCTGAATGAAAAATAATTCTAAGATGTAAAGATTGCTTCTGTGTATTCTAGTGAAATATCCACACTTTTCTCCCTGCAACTACTGTTTCCATATGCCCTTGTATTTTAGTCAAGGCATGGGGAAAAAAAAAGATTTAGAACATCAGAACTCCAAAGAAAGCAGCACAAATCCAGGGCAGCATCCCAACTATTTCCAACTTCCTCCCACGCTGTCAACGTGCCACTCCATCAGACAATCAGTTATTCCCCAGCTGTGACCCAGAGACAGCTGCTTTGGGTGAGGCACCCAGTGCGTCCCCGGCTTTCAGTTGTCACAGGAGCTGCCGGAGAATCAAAGGCTGCACATTACAGAGTGGGGCTTCTAGGAACACATCCCCGTAAGTTGGCTTGACTGAAAAAGGTAAGCTGCCTACAAACAACTGCCTCAATGCTTTCTATTTTAGCTGTCATGCATACCATATCCAGCAAGGGGGAAAGCTGCATCAGGTTATAGATTTCACCTTAGGGAGAGAAAAAAACATCCCAAACCAAACCTGTTTCCAGCCTGTGACTCTTGATTAGTCAGTTCTCTTGTACGATGGTGTAACACCATTAGTTTCAGAGCCGATCTCTTCCGGTTAAGAATATGGCCATCTGATCCGAGAATGATGACTTCCCACCATCTGCTAAATTTCTGTATTTCTACCTATAAATACACTGAAAATAGCAGTATCTTCCATTTGTAGGACACTGAGAATGGACTGGTATTTGCCAGCATGCCATGACAAGAGCTCAGAAACAAATATATCCATTTTCGTTTCCCACCACCAGACTAATGGGTACCTGCCATGCCAGGCTTCCTCCCTGCTTCAACCACTGAACCCTGCTGAACCACCACTACTGTTCATCACCGCTTCTTCCCCCAGTTTTTGATACATGTACCACTGAAGATTGTCCCAGAGAGCCTAAGAATCTATTTCTCAGCCTGAAGCGGGACCACCACTTAACGCTGCTTCCCAAAATGTACTCCCGCCTAAACCCAGTGGGCTTGGAACTTGTGCACAGGGGCTTGGAGACCACTCACCCCATGATTTTCATACCAAGCCAGATGATGTGAGGAGGGTGGCAGCTTTGGTGATGAGAACACCCATCCCCTCAGCTCATGCACTGATTCCTGCCATCAATACTTTCCCCCCTTACACTTAGCTGGTAATAAATTTTTATTTAAGACTTCCACATCTTACATCACAAACTTACTCTTTCCTGTACCCATCCCATTTTATTTTGTAACAAGGTGCTGATTTTCCTGGCATCTTTGTCAGCACCTGCCCTGTGCGCTACCTGAGGGGTACAGTGGGCACTCTGCAGGGGGACACTGCGCCTCTTGGAGGGTGCTGGGTTTCACATCTCAACCACAGCAACAGCTCCATATAAGCATCAGGTCCTTCATTTTAGGAGGTTTAGAAGCAAGTTATATCATAGACTTCTTGCTGCAGAAAGGTTATACAGTAAGAAGGACAGGACTGAACCGGATTCTCAAGAAATAAGCAACATGTGAAAAAAAAAAAAAATCAAGACAGCTAAGTGGTGTTTTATTTCTGTTCTGTGTCCTTGTCGAGTTAATTTACTGAGTTATTTAAAATAGTTCACCATCAAATTCTGAATTAATCTCCTAACCTTGCTGTTCTCCAAAGGATTATAAAATTCATTATTATGGCTATTGAAACCATTCCTGTAGATGCAGAATTTCAAAAGGACTTGATAATTGTGTAACTGTGAGCATAACTAGTTATGCAAGATGAAGTAATGAGGTCAACAAAGTATCATGCTTCAAGGCATACATCAGAGGGGTCAGGAAGGAATACACTCTGTGTACAGCTTTGCAAACCTGGCTACACTTTTTTCTCCAAGACAGAAGATAGTGTCTTCTGTAGGAGAAAAGATGAGAGTTTGCTGCTCCTACACATTATCCTTTTGAGTCAACTAACCACTAAATCCCCTTGGGTTTAGGAGGCAACACACAGGAAGGACAAGAGATCCCCAGCTGGTGAGCTCCTTTGTTAAGGAAAAGCTGAATTACAGAAATACATTTAACTCTACTTTAATTTTTTTTTCTCAGTAAGCTGCTGTAAATCAACCCACTAAGGATTGCTAGATATCGTCTAAGGTTTTCTTTAAACTTCCTTAAAGTACATCCTATGGAGCTTTCCTGCTCCCTGCAATGTTGTGTTGGTGACTCACACTGACACTTCTCAGCTCTGGGCGTGGGAAGAGTAAAATAAGGAGTACGAACCAAGTGCCTTGGCCATGCAGAGCTGCCCCAGGGCTCAGTGCTGGGGAAGCGGCCTGCTGGACTCTTCCTTGTACATGGGGGACAACAGCCATATCCAGGAGCAGCAAGTTTATTTTTATATACACTTTTATATTAATATATATACGTAAAACATATGCACTTCCATGTAATTTGCCTTTTTTCGGCGCCAGCTGTTACTACGACGTTATACAATCCTTGGCTGAGAATGCTTTAGTCGGGACATGATATTTTTGTGAATACTTTTAAGGCTTCAAACAGACCTGATACCTTGTCAGAGATGTCTTTCTTGGAGCAGACACCTACATAAGAAATTATTTGAACACAGATAATAAATGACAGAGATGACAGCGAGCCAAACCTTGTGTTTATCTGCAGACTGACTCGCCCAGCCAGTCTACCTGGCATGGGCGTATTAAGTCAGCTCTGGTTCTTGCAAGTGCTACCTAAACTTGAACGATTTCTGGAATAATCACAGCAGCCATGTAGCAGCCCTATCCTGCCGTATAGAAGATTTAAAAATGATAAAGGCTTTCCATAAAAGACTATTAAAACAGCCTTTGTTTCAAGAGCAACATTGCCTAACAATTGGGCATCTTTAATAGAACAAAATTATTTTTCTCTTTTTTTCTTCCACTGAACAAAAAGCAAGCATGCAAAGAAGAGAAAATCAGGTAGGAAAGGAAAGCACAGAAAAAAAAGGATCAAAACTCAGATGCTTATGTTTGGTCAGACATGGACCTCTTTCATGAACGATTCTCCTAGCTTTGAAAAATGCATTTGAGAGGAGAGTCAAAGGAGAGAGAAGCAGCAGCATTTTCTGACCTGCTTTATAAAAAAGAAATGATTCTGCACACAGAAAAGCTCCTCCAGCTCACAGTGCTGCTGCTCCGCTGGGACAAGACACACGCACGTCAAAATTTACTAAACTAGAGCCCTTCCTCAGCACAGCATTCATGTGAAGGTGCAAAACCCTTTGTACAGCCATGGAGTGCAAGTGTGAGGCTTAACCTTAGTCCTGAACACAAACCTGCATCCGCACTCCCCTGGGACGCATCCAGCAGCCGTGCTGCTTCCCAGTGACAGGCGGCAGAAGGGGACAGCACTGGACACCGTCCAAAACCAAACTCTGCTTTGTGTCACTCAGGTATGTGAGAGATTAACCTCATCCCAACTGATATTATTTATCTTCTACCAGCAAAAACTCAGACCAGTTTACTTTGGTTGTTTTCTCCCCGACTCCCCCAGCCCTGAGTCAGTGTCTTTCCCTTTTTAAGCATTTCCTCCTGTCGCAGTGACAGGAGGAGGTGGCACTGGGTACAGAGCAGGAGCCAGCTCTGCCCTGCTGCTCCCAGCAGCGGCTCTCCGCTGTGCCATGTCAAATTAGGCGAAAACTGTTATCAGCACTGAGCGCCGGGGGCTCAGGAACGCCCCTCGCCACTGCCGCCTGCAGAGCTCGCCGGAAGCAGAGCTGGGAGGCAGCTGACGCACATCACAAAACATATATTTATGAACTTCAGTGCTTCAGCAATATGCTGGCAAAAGCCTCTCCTTTTCCAGTCCAGTTAGTGGTTATGACACTAATGTCTAACCACCTGCTCCTTATTCGCCTTGCTTCCTAGGAAAGCAGCAGTTCTCCCAGGATGGCTGGGGCATTGGACGCCGCCGCAGCAGGCTCCAAGCCCTGGCAGGCTGCCAGGGAGCCCCTCTAACGCGGTTTGTTTCCATCACTAGGCACCCCTTCCCTCTGCACTTCATGAACCTCTTCAAAGGAAACAGAAGGGCCTGAAAGATGGTTCCCAACCTTGCCATCAGAAAAGGCAACCTCACCTTCAAATTTCTTCTAGGGGAATGGAAAGAAGAAAACCCTGCGCGTGCATATACCAATGCTCTTCAGTAAGATGCATGCAGAATAAAGATATATTAAACCAAGGAGACAACACCACAAAAGTTGTTTTCCCTAACTATCTATATAATGTTATGTAGATAGGCTAATGGTTCTATAGTACTACATAGACAGATAAAAGCATTATGACCGAACTTCTCCAAGGTCAGCCCTCTTGGGCACCTACAGGTGCTTTTATTCCAACCTGTGCCGGCTTTGCTCGGTGTACATGGCAGCAGCACTCACTGCTTTGTTTCAGAGAATGTGGACCAGGTGGTCCACACATGGATTATGGGTTGCCCATAAACTCATCTCAATTAACATCATTGTGGCAGGCGGCGATATTTTATGGTAATACATTGTAGTAACAAAAACATGAGTTTTTAAACACTTCCTGGGCAGAAGGAAAAAGAACACATGGTTCCAGCCCTGACAAAAGGGTAAGTTATGGTAGACATCAGGCGGCCTCACAGCCAGATCCCAGTTACTGCAGCCTAAATGCCTCCAGATACCGTCACTGCGAGAGGATCCCTCAAGGCTTACCATGTGGTTCACCACTTACAGCCCCAGTGCAGCCTCTCACCAGCAGTGCCTTCGCTTACCCACACGGAAGATGTTGCTTAGGGAGATCTTTCCCTGACTGTTGTTTCTCAGTTGATCTGCACTAATTTAATCTAATTATCCTGCTTCAAATCTGAGTACAAAATACAAATGCAGTATCATGATGGACTCAGAGTATGAGCGTATCAGCATAACAGTAATATTAAAGTTTTAAATGCCCAGATGACTTTTTTTTTTAAAGAAATGGTATTTCAACAGTTTTACATTATCTTTTAAAAACATCATTCAAAGACAATTTCACTTCTTTCTTGCCAATTTGGAACTTCAAAGAGAATGTAACAGCAGCAGTGAAATAAAGATTTTGATACCAGTAAGAGTTTTGCCTTCATGGATCTATAATTTAAACTGCCAGACTTTTGGAGCATTTATGATACAAAACATAGTCAGTCAGTAATAATCTTGTCCCTCAAGACATCTACTAATTTGTTTTATTGCCTTTTTATTTTTGTCCCCTTTCATTTTCTGAAATATAATCATAGTTCAGTGACTTCATCTGCAAGGAATCCAGCAACAAAGCTTTTGCTGTAATGATGTACGACAAATGAATCACAATTCCTTAATCACCCTGTTCCCTTCATTGTTGCCTCATTTGAATTCATGGGTTCCAAAAAAAAAATTCAATTATATTTGCAATTTCTTCACAAAAATTGCACAGATGAAGAACTGAAAGCATAATGGTCCCTACACTTTCTGAAAAATAAAACACAAAAAAAATTAATCATAAGTTACTGCGAAAATAGACAGTATGTTTTCAGACATCAAAGCTTTCTGCATCCTCAGAGGAAGAAGAAATGGCACTGAAGAACTACGTGTTTTTTTTCTGCCACGTGATTCTACACAGTGCACAAAAGCAAACTTGCCCACTGGAATAAAACCAAAGATGCCGTTACAAAAGACTCCTGAGATGCCATTGGAATTACAGTAGGGTTTTTTTATTCCCATTTAAGACTTGATAACGGCTAACAATATACTCCATAGCAGGAGGAATCAACACCCTGACGCAGAACTGCTGCATGAGCAGCCAGGCACATGTGGCTGCAGGGCCTCATTATTGGCCGAAGAATCATATCGAAAGTAATTTCTTCGTATTTGCATGGGAGAAAACACTTGTACAGGCTTTTTTTTTTTTTTTCATATTGTCTCTTGCTCTCACGATGAGGAGAACAGTAATGTAATTCCCCTGTGCTGTACCTCAGAAACTCCCTTTTCTGTTGACACGCTCCTGCCTGATAGCTGTGATCTTGCTTGTGAATCTTTTTGGTTCAGAGCATGTCCCATACCTCGCTTAATTCGGGATTCTCATGAGATCCTAAAATAAAAGGCCAGCTTCTGTCATACCCTCCAAAAGACTTTCTGCAAGCCTCAAAAGACTGGTTTTAAGCATTTCTAATTGATCTAGTATCCCTGGGACTTTCAGGAGCGAGCAGAGATCCAGCCCCCCGCCCTATCCCAGAGCAAATCACCCGAAAGAGGGTCTGAAGAGGCTCAGTATGACCCACAAAGCCCATCAAAGGTTTGAGGAGTGAGAGCCTGGTTCTACAGCAAAAGCAAATGCCACACAGCAAACTCCCTCAATCTGCTCAAAAGATAAAATGAGACAAACTGGTATGTACCTGTTCTTCCTTTGAGTTAATCATCTGCAATTTCAACCAGTCCATTTTCATATTTTGGGTTTTCATGCCACATCCCCAAAAGTAATTTGCACATGAAAACTGGGCAAACAGATGTCGTTCCATGTGATCAGAGCACACAAATGCTGTTTGTGCATATAAATTACATTTTCCTATCCCCAGAAAATTGACACACTAAAAGGAAAATGATTTATCTACAGGCAAGTCAAGAGACATCAAGAATAAGTATTAAATCACGCAACTAACTTTAAAAACAAGGGGATCTCACCAAGTTTATCACATTAAAAAGAATCCTGTACTGTAATTGGATGTACTTAAATTGGATGCTAATACTCAATTCCTACATTGAGACCACTTGAAAATTTGGCTAAGAAGCTAAGGCCATATCCTGATCTTACTACCGCTCTCGTAAATTCACTGACACCAAAGGAGTTAGTCTAGATTTTCACCCAAGGAAGGGTCATTTTGACCCATACTTGTGTCAGTTTTGTTGGAAGACATGCCTTGGAGAGGTCATATCTCTCTCTCATTTAATTACCTATTCCTTTTTTAGGAGAATAGTGTAAAACTCCACCAGTCTGAATTTCAGGATATTTTCTTCCTGTTGGGAGAGGAAAAGACTTTCCACACATTGACATAATTATTTCCCATAAGCTCTATGCAAATTCGAAGCTTTCATTTATGGAAGGTGAGGAACTGCACTTCCAGAGCAACCCACTCCAGATTTAATTTTGCCGAAGCAATTAGTTTTAAACTTGAGAACAAGAGAGTTTAATTCTTCTCCTAAGAGACAGTAACACTCTTCTAAATATATGCACAGGCATTTAAATATTATATATGCACTAGAATAACAGTAACTAATGAATAATAATTTGCAGTTTGCTCTCATTTTTCCTGTGGCTGTGGCTTTCAGCCCCGTGGGGTCCAACTGTACTCCCAGGGCCAGAGGGACAGAAGCAGAAACTGGGTTGAAACTATGAATGCTGTCCAGTTTCTCATTCTACAACCCCATCAATACGCCCAGCTCCTGCAGCTTCACACAGAACCAAAATTCAAAGCTAGGAACCAAATCTCAGGAGGCTTGTGCACAAAATCCTCAGATTTATAACTAATCACTTCTAGCGTTCAAGTTCCTGTTAAGAAAACCTACGATGATAAACAAACTTCCAAGCAAACGTGACGTTCGCCGAACTGAAAGAGGAGCGGCAAGGACCTGGGAGAGCCAGACCCACTGTCCAAGAAGCTCAAAACTGATGGCAAAATTAGCTTAAAACTTACTGAAGGTGTTCAGTAGGAGCCAGCGTCAGGCCTGCACAGCAGCAGTGACTTCGGGTTCAGCACTGATTGTCTCCCTTCAAAAACTGCACTTCGGTGAAAATATTTCATACACAGGGTAGTTTTCAAAGCTGAATTGATTATAAGAGGACCTGCAAAACCAGGAGCTGTTCTTTTATGTGAAGGATTACTTTTGTGAGAACATGCCTATTTTTGCCCAGTTGTGTAAATTGAAGGTGCTTCAATGGAAGACTACGCATTCACATTAACAATCTGAATTAGTGTGAATTTTTGAAGCAACAGCTTCTCACATACAAGATTTTGTGCTTTGCTGTGCACAAAAAGTGCGTCTACAAACATGCACAAAACCTGTAAACCACTGAATAGGTTTAAAACCCCCTTGAACTCCCAGTCCAGCACATCTGCTTTAAAGACCTAAATACAAAGAATATAACAGCAGAATCAAGCCATTTCACTGTGATTTCCGTTACTCCATCCAGATTTCAAAGAGTTATTATTTAAAATTACCCATTTGTCATTTAAGCCCAAATACTGCTAATAGCAGATTATACTTAAAATTGTTTTAACAGGTCTAACTCCCACACAATGAACGTTGCAACACAGAAGGGGAACCCTGAGGGAATTTGTTTCCCAGGTAGAAAAGTTTAGACTGTGAAGCTGCACAAAGAAAGAGAATAACCAAATATTTGTATGTGGAATAACATGTTCTCCTAATAGCAGTCTACTTAGGGAGTAGCCTACCAGAATGAGGTAGGAGAGTAACCTATATCCCCCTTCAATTTCTCCTTTGGCATGGCTCTTTTTCTCTTAGCTGACTATTCACTGGCAGCGTGGAAACTCAGGGCAGCAGGATAAGCAGCACCAAAATAAATATCCAAATTGTCCCGGAACTTTGTTACTGTGCTGCTTCTGAACCATTCCTGAAGGTTTTCATCTTCAACCTTGCTTTTACATTATGAAATTAGATCATTAAAACTATTTACCTCCCCTTTTTGCTACCATGCCATGCACACTTGTGAATAAGCACATACCTTCATATCTCCCAGGAGCCTCTGTCTTATTGCCTTCTGCTTTTATTCCCCGTCCTCTACCACTTCTATGACACTACACACTTTTTTTAGCAAGTGAGAATTATACTTTTGCATGATTCTTCATAAAATCTTAGCGCAGAAATCTGGTTGTAGCAAAGTGACCCTGGACAAGTCTACTTAAATTATTCACCTCTCCGTGAAACCACCCACTTAAGAATTATTTCTATCAATCTTGTCTATCACTCCCAAAAAATGACATTTCTAAAAATGCTCTGAAGATAACGGCAAAGCTATTCATAGTTATTATATGCTATACAATATGGAAAAAGGAATACGTGCACTTGAGCCCTACAGTTATCTATGGCAGCACCTGAGCCACTACACCCTTCCCTCCATGCTCCACAGCTGCCATAGCTTAAGGTTGTACAGAAGTACCTAGCAAATATTAATAAGGCAAGAGAAAAATTGAAAGACGACACTTTGGTATATCTACCTTTCCCATATGTAACAGAGGAACAGCAATTGTTTGCTCCAGCCATTTGCAAAAGTGTAGGTAGCCCGCGTTACTCTGCCTCCCCAGCATCTTTACGGGACTGTTCCCATTTATTTCATATTGGCAATTCTCAGTAATATATTATATGATTTAGTTCCAAACCTCTGAGAAGGCTTATCCCTCAGGTTTGTATAAACTGCTTCCCTTGACAACACACTCTATTCTTTGAAAAATCCCAATGTCTCTCCAGGTTTGGCGTGTTTCACTCAGGAGGCTAAAATAAATTACTGCGGAGTAAGTAGCGTTGCCTGTGAAACTACACTCACTCTGCGGGCACCTGCCTGATACTGGGCTCATACAAATGCATATTGCAACCTGCTGCTAGAAAATTCTCCAATTCTCAAACCTCGTCTTTACTTGCTGCATGCAGAGCCCTCAACAATAAAAATTACGCTTTCCAGCGATGCTTTTCCTTTACTGCTTGTACAGGGGACATTTGTTTCCTCACTCGCCATCCTTGCCTCCACCATCCCACTTATTCCTTTAACCCTACTGATCTGTCCGTTCATTTTCCAGTCTCCTGTGACTCTTCTGTGATACAGGTGTTGCCACTCAGAGCGGCTCTGACAGCCTCTGCTGATGGGGAAGGCTTAAACCCTCTCCAGGAGCCCTACTGGACACGTTAGGTGGCAGCTCCCAGGCAGCCTGTACTCGTGACAGCTCAATACTTTTAATTCTTGAATGACCAAGTTGCCATTAAGTGTTTCGCATGAGGGAATTCCAGGGGAACCCCCTCAGCTGTGTTGCTAACACAACGTGTCCAAGCCCAAAAGCCCGTTCAGGTTAAACCAGATTCAAGACTGAGTAAAGAGAATACAAGCAAAGCTAAAGAAATCTGTCTGATTCTGCCTTGAACACACAGACAAGGTGCCTGTCCATGATCCCCCCTCTATAAGTCTTTGATCCACTGCAGGGATTTGCAGAAGTTAGGCTCAACATTTTGAAGCTATTCAGTTTCCTGGAGCAGTTCAGAAGCTCATAGTAAAGGGCACAAGGTAGAGTTCAGAGATACTGGCATGAACCCACGGTCTAACTTTCATGCATTATAGCAGAAATAAGTCCATTTTCAATATTTTTTTTTATTTGAAAGGAAGATAAGGCTAGCTACTCGAATACTAGATTTTCCATGATTTCCTAAAAGATACTTCAACAAAAAAAAGCCACCCCTAGACTTTGCCCCAAGGTAAAACAAACTATTTAGTTTCTCTTCAATTGATGAATAAAGTTCAGCTTCTCCTTTTGCAGATTTTGTAAGGTAGAACATCAAAGAACAATTTTCCTCCTTTTCTGTGTGTGAAAACATTAGTTTTCCTCACATTTTTACGAGGTACACAAATAATTTAAGGTGTACATTGATACAGCACTTTAGCAAGGACCAGTACAGATGCAGAGAAACATTTCAATATAATTTAAAACAAAGAAAGATTCAAAAGCATTCCCTGTCATCCAAGACATGACTATTATGACAGTCAAAACCACACAGGTATAAGGAAGTGTTCTTGAACCATAAAAAATAGATTTCAATTTTTTCTTACTTATATATGCATTCACATTTTAATTTGAAGCTTTGGATAGGCTGTTTTTAAAGATGCATGTAATAAAACCTGAGGGCAAAAATGGTTCAGAGCTAATCTCAAGCAATGAATTTTGGAAGCTTTTGCATTTGAGTTTTCTAATATGCCCAGTATAATGAACACTTTTGCATACGAATAGCATCGTGTTCTATCAATAGCCCATCCCGATCTACAAAAGGAGAAAAGAGATAACCTGGAAGCATCTCTAGAATTGTCTTCACTGTTGATTAGAGTCTTTTCTCTTGCCATCTCTCCTCTTTGCAATGAAGTCTGTGTTAGTAAGGGGAAACATAAGAGTTTTGAGAGTAATTATCTGAATACAAGAAGAGATGTCACGACCTCAAGCAGGATAAAAGCTGCAGAGACTGCCCAATAGAGGTAAATATGCTCCACAACACAGACAAAAAACCTGTTCCCAGGCTCCTCTCAGTATTTACCACGTGCCAATAACGGTTTGCACTATATTGTCTCAAACATAGACATCTCTCTTGCCACAATGAAAGCTTACGCTGCATTTCATGGACGACAGAAGATCTCTGCAAACTACAGAAATACACCAGTGACCGATCGCTCCAACCAGAGATCGTCCCAGAGAGAAAGATTTTACATTTCTGTCAGGAGGACAAAACACAAGCATACATCTGCCACTAGTCACCAACAGACCTTTTCAGTATGATAAAAATCTTCCACTAATAGTCTAGTCACTGAAAAATTATCTGGCTCATCGCTGCTTTCATTTTGGATGAGTCAAGCTGTAACAAGGCACACAGTGAAGCAGGTCGGGTTGTGTGTATCTACACCCTCTCTCTAAATGAAAGTCACTTAAGGTTTCCTAGTTTGGAGTGAAACCACTGAAAAGAATTCAGCAGAATATTGCCTTTCCTATCTGCCCTACTCTTGAGTTCAAATAAATCCATCTATTACCTTCTAGAAAAGGTGAAGCAAATAGAATAGTAGCCATGAACGGATCAATAACTGAAGTCAGGACCTGATGTTCTGGAGGGAAGAAATCAGCTCCAACCTGCCCATGGTTGAGCTTGTCAACTTCTTCCACTCCACTTCCACACTGAAGGAATAAATTCACTATAGCCCGGGTCCAAAGATAGCCCAGCACATAAGAGCAGGTAGCAGCAGCAGGTTTGCTTAGTGCGTAACAACACGTCCCCAAGGTGGAAGAGCTGCCCGATAACTACCTGGCTACGTATGCAGACCCTAACACAACTTTAGGCATGAAAGAGAGCAAATTTTAGGTTGTCATTAGAAACAAGCTTCTTGAAAACCCAAGGTATTTCCTTGATGACAGCTTTGTGTGAATTGCAATAAGAAAGCATCTTCAACAAACATGTTCCTATCAGTGTTAAAGCCCAAAGTTTGCAACACCGTGTTTGTTCTCTAATCAAAGGTTTATTTCCAGTGTCAAAGCTGAAAGAAAAGCAAGGCTAAGTGAGCAATTTAGACAAGAAAGAGGATTGTTGAAGTCCTTTTGCTCTTAGTTACTGAAAATTTCAAATCCAAAGGGAATTTTGTCTTCACATGTTGCCCAGAACATTGCTGAGATTTACAACATCAAATCTCCTTCCTTGCACAGGAAAGAGGGAGTTTACGAGGAGACATCCACTTGCAATATTTGTATTTTAGCTCTGTCATGCCCTTCTCTTCTGAGGAAGTCTTTCCTGGTTTTACCGCAGAATACCTGACTACACTGAGGCATCCCACTGTAGGCTGTGATAATTCCATAGACAGTTGCTGTGCTGTTGAACTCCTGTAAGACGCAAACATAAAGGAAAAGCTAAAATCTTGAAAGGAGGAACGCAAACATTGCTACGCGTTGAAACATTTACTTATTTTTAAGTCAGCCAATGTCTTTGTGTCAAATATAATGAGAGAATGTTATGCATATGATGGATTTCAATAAGGAAATTCTCCATCCTGCATTATTAACATGCAGTGACAGGCAGGTAAAGAAGGATTCTCAAAACTCCCTTTATAAAATTAAAAAAAAATTTATGAAATTTGAGGTCTAAATGACTATGCTAGGCACCTGTCCTCATAAAGAATATTTTCTTGGCAGTGATTAAGAAAAACCTTTCGGGCAGTGCTGCGGTACAGGGCAGGAAAGACTGCATCAACTTGGACAACATTAAACAATTCTTTACATCTGCTCAGCTGAGATGCCCTTACAGCTCTGTGCTTTGTTAAAGGGAATTACAAATTTGCAACCAGGTAGCTTTCATCCAAGTTATAAACGTTGGGAAAAAAAAAATCTCATCTTGTACACGCTCAGTAGAGACTGGTTACAGTTAATTAATTCCCGTGTTTATGTGTTCTTCCACACCAGATGGCTTGGTGAGCAATTCAAGCACTCCCAAACAGGACTTTTTTTGGCAAGTTCCTTACAGAGACTGGACACCACTGGCAGTTTGGCAATGGCTTCGTACTGCTATGAACAATGAATAAATAACGCTGACAGGCTCAGCTGTTCCTCTGTGCCAGGAAACGTGCTTCTGTCTTGATAAACCAGCTTAGTGAGCATAATAAAAAGCCAGATCCAAAGCGACTTGGACTGGATGTTTATCCATAACCTCAGAATATGCAGCTTTTCTCCAGTAGAAACCATTTCCATGGAAATTCCAGCAAGACACCGTTACAAATGAATACTCTGGTTTTAGATGTAACTACAACTCAAAGTGAGAAATCACTTTGACGTGTGTGTCTTCTGTATATTCCACAGGAAAATGAGGCATCCATTTCACAGATGAAATGGCACATACCAAGATTTATACTAAGCATCTAAAATGCTCTTGGTAAAGGTGACTAACAGCTAAACTTGGAGAGCACATAAAGGTAAAATAGGGCAGAAGATTGAACTGCCAAAAAGTCAGTGTTCTATAATTTTTCTGCAGAAACGTCAAATCTATGTCAGGGAAAAAAAGGACTATTTATGCAAATAGCTGTTGGAAATAGTCAGGAATTATTAAAGAGAGAGGAATTTGGTTTAACAAAGCCATCCATTTTGCAGGTTTCTTATGTGCCTCTACTCGCAATCTCCTCTCAGAGGTTTTTCTTTTCATCTTTAGATGGAGAACATCTACTTCCTTCCAATCCTCTGCTGCACAGTTATATACACTGCTTTGCATTCAGCAGAGGCCACAGGGGACCTGGTAAATGATTTTCCTGGAGTTTTTGCATATCAGGAGTAGGAAGAGGAGTACTCGCCCAAAAAAGAAAAAAAATTCAGATATGGGACTTCCCATGAAGATAGAGTGACCTTCTCCATTAAATTTAACTTAAGTTAGATCTGGCCTTCATTGAACACAAGCAAATGTCTGCCCCAGCTGGTTTCCACATATCTGTGAAGAGTTTCGATGCTGAAAACCATACCTTCAATTAAGAGCATCTGA
Source organism: Dromas ardeola (assembly GCA_013398915.1). Lineage (NCBI taxonomy): Eukaryota > Metazoa > Chordata > Aves > Charadriiformes > Dromadidae > Dromas > Dromas ardeola. Next base: position 423,339 of record VYZM01010165.1, read on the forward strand.
AACAACAGCCCCCTGCAGCAAACCAAACAGCCTGAACTCGTTAAGAAGAACCTCTGACTCACACAGCAGTAAAAACTCAGCAGCATTACAGCCAGAGTTTGTTAAATATTTATTGCCTGACAATTTTAGCTCTTGCTTACATATTATCCACTAAGAGATCATAATTATAACAAGTATGTTAGCAGCTTATTGCTTTCATATGTGTATGTGGGTTTTCAACAAGCTGAAAAATCATACAATCATAGGGTTGGAAGGGACCTCTGGAGATCATCTAGTCCAACTCCCCTGCCAGAGCAGGGTCACCCAGAGCAGGTTGCACAGGAACGTGTCCAGGCGGGTTTGGAATGTCTCCAGAGACAGAGACTCCCCCACCTCTCTGGGCAGCCTGTGCCAGGGCTCTGCCACTCTCAAGGTAAAGAAGTTTCTCTTCATGTTTAGGTGGAACTTCCTGTGTTCAAGTTTGTGCCCGATACCCCTTGTCCTGTCCCTGGGCACCACTGAAAAGAGCCTGGCCCCATCCTCCTGACACCCACCCTTTAAGTATTTATAAGCATTGATAAGATCCCCCCTCAGCCGTCTCTTTTCCAGACTAAACAGACCCAATTCCCTCAGTCTTTCCTCATAAGAGAGGTGTTCCAGTCCCAATTCTCATATCCAGACTTACTGTTCATATTTAGACTAGTTTTATACAGGTTAATTGTAATGACTTCCAAGAGTTACCTCTGATTTCATCACTGCCTATGAGATGGACTCAGAATAGTTCCCAAACTGTCCCATATGGAGAAAGCATGGCTGCAGCGTCGACCTCGGTCACAACACCACTGTTTGTGGCCGTAACCTCATCTCTTAATGCTTAAGAAATTATCTTTTCATAACTCAGTTTTTGGGATATCGTACAACATACTCAAGAAGCATCAGGAGATAAAGCAGGAACAACAAATGATGGAATATTTTAAGCATTACTATTGCCTGTATTTCGCATTGTCTGTTTTCAGGATATGGCTATAATCTCCAAATCAAAGGGACATCAATCACAATCACAATAAGCTCCCAGCTAGCCATTCGCTAGGAAGAAGAGTGACACCTTAGCTCTTGCATATTACTGCAATATTCAGACTAGAGAAAACAGCTCCTGCTGTGCTGATGAAACCCTGTTAGGAATGCAGTTATTCCATGAGGATCAGCAGGGCTGCGTTCCTCCAGTGGGAAAGGTGGAGGCTCAAACTTCCCTTAGGCTGTGCATCTGGCAGCAAGCCCCACCAGAGCTACCCAGGGTGTGACAAGGACATCCCAGACCAGCAGTGCTAGTGAAGGACAGAGCAGTTTTAGGACAGACATCCAACAGAGTATTGAGTGTTGGAAGAACACAACCGAAACGTCTGGTTCCCTAGGACAAAGAAAGGCAAGTTTGCACTACCAGAAAGCAGTTTTCCTAATGCTTACACACAGACAGAGCTGGAAAAACACTTCACCTTTACAGAAAACAGAAACACGGTTTTCTTTTCTAAGCGAGTAATATTTCCCTTGCACACAGCAAGTGTCAGTCAGCGTTTCCAGCCTCTATAGTTCCTGGAACTATTACCCAAATAAATTTAGGAAGACTTTAGTCCTTCATTACAATTTTTATTCTCCAGCCTTTCAGCTTCACCTCAAAAATAATTTATGAGCTTTGTGGCAGATAAAAACACCCTTCATCTTTTAAAAGGAGTTACACCTTTCTACTAAGAAAGCAGCACTGAAATGGGTCCTCTGGTTCATTTCTTTTTGTAACATTCACCTGTAACCTGTCTCTCTTGACATATAAGTAATTAAATTATGCGTGACAGATGCTTATGATTACTGGATCCAGCTAAAAGAATATGAGACTCTGGTAGTACAGAAGTCTCCATGCACTGAGGCATCACCTCCCTCCACAGTTACTATCTAAAACTGGAATAGACTCTGCATTAAGAGAAGTTGAAACCTCCAAGCAAAATTTGGAAAAGTTAAAACTAGAGGGAGGGGAAAAAAAAAAACATTACTTGGGCCTGAAAGAAAAGAAACAAGAAGTAGAACAATTAAAGCTCCTAAATAGTTAACAATCACGGGTGAAATTTCAAAATCCTGGAACATTTAAAGAGAGCCCTGGTATTCACAAGGAACGAGATGGACTCGAGCACAATGGGGAGACAGAAAATAGTGATTTTTCTTAAATGTTGCCCTGAAGCCCTGAAGATATCGATCTCCTAAATATCATTCAAGTAAACCAGGATGAGAGGGCAAGCTATTAACCTCCAGTTTGCAAGTCTGAAGAATCTCGCAATCCGAAATACACCTGGTTAGGAGATATGAATATTAAAGACTCCTGCAGAAGGAAGGAGAGCCTGCTGAAGCATTTTTGACTGCTCTTAAATTAATGAGCCAAATAGAACTGTGACACTTTATCAGCTTTTCTTATGAGGCAGTGACTGTGCTCAAAGAAGAGACTGTTGACAGATACAGTTTTACAGGCAAGGCTCTTTCTGCCTTCAGAAAAATCATACTGCATTGAATGAAAATGTTATAGTGAAAGCAAGGTGAATCTGGACTGCAGGCTCACCACTTAGAGGGGTAACTGAAAACCAGAAGGTTGTAAGAATAAGAATTCAGAAGAAATTTCACAGACCAAAAAGGCAAGAGAAATGCAAAAGAAAGCAATGCAAAAAATATAGTAAAAGTACAGCCCCAAATAGTCTCAAGCACTTCAAAAAACACTGTACCTAAGCTACAGAAATGGCCATTAAGAATAATGGAGCCCACTAGTAGCAGATGCAAAGGAGAGGACCACTGATAACACTGGTGGGGCAGCACAGGGGGCATCAGGGGGTCTGCCATCACCAGTCTGGGAAAACAAGAACTGAGACAATGCCTCAGTTCTCTCAGCAGATGAAGATACAACTGAATTTGAGATATTTCTTGGAATTACATATCAACGCTCATAGTTCAACTTGAAAATGTTACGGAAAACTGAATGGAAATCCTTATCAATGGGTGAAACCAAAAATTTAATGCAAGGACAGTTCCTGCTCAAAGACTGAATCGAATGCAAGCTACAGGGGAAAGTTCAATCTGTGCAGCTAGGTTTGTTATAATTACTGGGAATATTAGGATGAAAAGCATGTGTGGCTTTGGGCTTGATTCAGTGAACAGACACTATGAGAGAGAAAACAATTACTCAGTCCTGAAAACAACGTGGAATACATTTACAAAGTCACAGGAAAACTTAAAACCCCGCAGAAAGCCATCAAGGTCGGTAGGACTACAAAAGCAGTTCAAAGCCAGCCCACTCCAACTCAACTGGAGCCATACACCCAATCACAGAGCAACACCAGTGGTTTACTTACTGCTTATATGCCATTGAGTTTCTTAAAGGTAAATGACTTGATGCTATTTATTTCAAAAGGAACATAGTCTCAAAACCCTTCAAACAGTTCTGAACATCTGAGGTCATGATTTCCCCAGCCTTAGTATGGATGTTTCAAATTTACCAGACACAGCAGCTCAGGCTCTGTGCACCTCTCTGAGGCTTGTGGGAGCAGTACGTCAATTCACTGTCTTGTTTGCAATTTGAAGATTATGCTTGTTCACGTGAGTTTTCAAAATCTCACGCCAGTTCCTTAGGTTCAAAGGAATATAAACCAAAGACTTTGATATGAATAATCAAATTTCCACAAACAGGACATCTGATGTACCCCTTTCAAAACACAGCAAGAAATGGCATTTCTCATAGCTGCCAGAACGCAGCTGGCAAAAGGACATCACCATACAGTTATGCAAAAATAAGCTTTTAGGGGGTTTAATTGGTGTTGGCTTTGTACTTTTTTTTTTTCCATCATGGGTGTGAATGAACCCAAAACTTCAAAACCAAGTTCCACTGAAATTAATGAGTTCTGCATGACCAAGAGAGACTTGCTGAGCTGATACAGAAGTCAGCAAAAATTGCTGGAAATTCCTCTGAGGTTCAGTTGAAAAGTTAATGAGTTTCAATAAACCCAACTATTAATACAGGTTCTGAGTTTCATCAGTATCACGGGCAAACAGAAACACAAGCAGAACATAACACAAAGAAAGAGGCATCCTTAATTTCAAGAAATGCAGGGCTGGAGGAGGCTGTGAAAATGATGTGCAGATGATGGCATAACTGTGCCGTCTCACTGGGTGGAACAGGACTCTGACTACCTTCCTTATCATCCTTTCATTTGTTTATACCTTCATGAAGAAAGGAGCACAAAGGAAGTATAGTACTTGGCACCCCTCTTCATCATAGCAGAGCTGTAGAGGATAACTGCTGGAGCCAAATGGAAGAAATTATACATTCATGACATGCAAAGTGACAAATGAATCAGAAAAAAATGCCCTGCTCGGCAGCTAAGCACCAGACCACAGACAGGTGCAATTAGAAGCAGATGAAAGTCAACCAGAGCAGCAGGCAGTGACTTCTCTAGGGGTGGTTTGCAGGAGCATGTGTTTCTAGAACCTCCTCTGGGCAGCTGGGTTGTTTAGCCTGTCATGTGAGCTTTCTGACCTCTCCTGGCAATAAATAGCAATTTTGCTCAAAACTTTGCAGGTGAGAAGTTTGCTTTCTCATTTTTCAGAGGAGCAATCCTCTTCTGCACCATGCCCAAACTGTACAGAAGTGAGTGAAAAATAAAACAAATACAGGAAGTCTCAGCAAATCATCCAAGGAGCAAAGCACAGGCACAAATCAACAGAAACCTGAATCCAGTCAGCCACACTGCTGCTTTCTTGCACAAGTAGGACAACCCTCTCCCTGCTGTTCTGGCAGAAGGGAACCATGAAGATTTTCCATCAGCAATTTTCCACACAACTTGTTGTTCAGACAATTTTTTATGCTCTAGAAACACATGGAGAGACTGTGGTTGCAATACTCTACTGGATGCCTACATTTGGCTGCAGGGCACGGGAGCTCCCGCTGTCTCCAGCTGTAAGCGAGCAGCTCATTACCTGAGGAGTCAGGGTTTATGCAGACCAGGCTCAGCTCTTCCCCATGGTAAAACTTCAAACCTGCAGAGCTGTCTATAGTATTTGCTTTAGGTAAACAAACATGTATCTATGAATGATTATATCATAGATACAGACAGGTGTTATTTGCACGGTCAGGAATATTTCCAACTTTTAAGTACTCTTTAGAAAGAAAAAAAAAAGAAATCTCAGCAAGCCAGGCCATCTATTGCTACATCACCTGCATTTGTGTTTATCAGTCATCTCATTTTTAGCAACAAAGACCTCCTGCACCATCAATGTGGTTCTGTTGCTGCAGTAGTGAGAAAAGTATCATTCATTAAATGGAACTTTTACTGAGATGTAACATACATTGGGGCTTCACGTTAAAAAAAAAGATCAATTTGATTAAGTATATGTTTTTATGGCACATGTCAATGGAGCAGATAAAAAAAATGAACACTGAAATTAAGAAAAAAAAATGTAGAAACAGCTCCCACCTAAGACTCGATACAAGAGCATCTACAGCTAACAGGCTCTAAGCCATAACATCAGACAGAAGCATCTCCCTGGTCTGGCAGGAACAAAGAGAAATGCAAGTATGAATGTGTGCTCATGTTTATGGAGGATGGGAGGAAAAGTATATCCAAAGTCTTCCCTTTGGAAGTATATCCCTTTGGATGCAAAGCTTGAAATGTGCTTTTACAGACTTTACATAAAGAAGTCTTGATCCTGGCATTTGAGAGATCGGCAGAGCCTCAGAAGTTTGGTAAGGATGATGCTCAATGCTGCAAAATTCAGTGAAGTCAGTCTCCCATTATCACAAACTGCAGCTTGAGTAAGGGCAACAGGAGCAGACTCGAACTGCCAGGTCAGAGCAGCCCTGCAGATGTCACCCCAGCATGCTGCTCTCCCCTTCCCACAGCTACAACTGGTCCCCGAGGAGCAGCCTTCCTCCAGCTGCAGGCAAAAGCAGTTCACATCTCTCTGGGAACAAGCTGCTACTGCAAACTATGCTGTGGAAAAAGGTCTTGCTATTTTTTGCAACTCAATTTAATAACTATTACAGTGTAGCTATGTTTGTCTGTATCCATATGTGTAATAAAAGGGATACGTGTACATCTGCTGATGGGGACAGTGTAAGGCTATATTTGATAACTTGTGCATTCACTTAACAACTTCAGTGTTCCCAACTGCCCGTGTGTGTTTAATGTGAGAATATCTTGTATCTTTATTTTTTGCCAACACAGGAGGTGACAGCATATTTGCATCTCTGTCTGTCCTGAAGCTGGGTGCTCCTTCATGACTTAATGGAGCCACATACTTGGGAAAATGCCTCATATAAAGTGGTCTTGAATCTTAACACCGAACTCTGCAAGCAAGCCTCAAAGAAACCAGCACTTTAAAGAAAGAGAGGAAAAACAAATCAAAACAAAAAGCAACACTTCCACAAACACGGCTCTGCAACTCACAGATACTTTGGACCAAGATAACACTTGAGCTGAAGAAATTTTGCTTCTCTATTCAACTGAGTAGAATGGTTTGGTTCAGGAAGTCCAAGTTATTTGGCTTTGACACGCTGCCACTCATCCTTTGCCAAACGAAGGGGTTGTTTGGAGAGGGTGATGGTCTCCAAAAGGAAAAGGCACATTTTACCCTGTAAGAACGTGCCACAGAGCAGACGGTCAAGTGCTCCTTGCCCTGTGCGAAAAAGGCCCAGGAAGATTAGTCTCCTACATCTACTAGCAGAGACAACCTACCAACTGAATTCTCAGCAAGGCCCCAGCAGTGTAATTTCCCCCCTCACATCACGGGCAAACTCTCAAACAGGCCCTGTGGCAAACTCCACTCACCAGCATCTCTTGATTGTCTCATTCACCAGCTTAACAACGCATTTGATGCTCCCATGGCACACATCTCCCCCCCAGACAGACCTGTTTGCACCACCAGGAATGTGGCTGGGTACTGTTTCTCCGCAGAAAAACTTAAATTATGTATTCTTTGGGAAAACAACTCTACAGCATAAGTGAACACAATAGGATATATTTCTTGCTAAGAATGGCCATTTTGTTTTTTCTGAATATAGTCCCATTAATCATATTTTTTCATATAGAAAATAAGTAACATTTGTTTTCATTACACACATGGATACATAGATAAACACACACATTTGTTTTTAACTTGGTCAGGCTATTACATGCTAACTGACTGTGGTAAATTCAATAATAGATGTATAGTCCTAAGCAGCTTAAAAGAACATAGATTTTTATGTAACATATCTCTTATCTGCTGCAGTTTAAATAGAGATAGAAACATGGAAGCACAAGAGTAAAAGAGTCTATAGACTGTGATGAGTGTCAGGTTGGTAAACTAGACTAAAAGGAATCAGAATAAGAAGGAGCCATCAGAGGTGCCCCTGAGGTGAGAAACCCACTAGGCCTTATTTTATTATCAAGGCTAAAAAAAAAACATGACTCCAAGGGAAGAAATCAGTACATCTGCTTCTATGATATATATATAAATACTCATTACATACTTAGAATAAAGATTCTGAGCTGTGACTTGTTCCTTTCACTTCTGGTCTCAAGTCCATGCAGACGCATGCCCCAAAGCCCTGCTTACGGTGCTTCTGAGCCCGAGTCCACCAGTGATCTCCAAGGCCACATTTAGAGCTCGAGTGTCAAGACGCTGGGTTTATCTCCCCCATTGTTACCAATCATTCTACTTCAGTCCTACAATCATTCTTCTCAAAATGCCTATATTGCACTCACAGTAATTACTATTGTAGTTATTACTGCGCATCAAATACTTGGAAACAGTTTTCTTACAGTCCAGGTAGACTTCCATCTGTGTAGAGCAGATCTTTCAACTCTCTCTGTTCCCAGCTCACGGTCAGAGAGTCGACAAAATTCACTATACTTTCCAGAGCCACGGAGTATTAGAAGCTTCCCACAATCACTCTGCTACAATATCAAACAAATCAAAGGGGTCTCAGATATCTGTAGTCTTATGTCTTAAACAACAGCAGGTGGAACGCTACAGTTTACAAAATGTCTTTAGATAGCATTAAGAGGTATTGCATCCAGAGGTCAATAGTTCACAAGGCTTGCCATATAATGTTTAAGAAGAGGTAAAAAAAAAAAAATCTCTTAATATCTTTGGCCCTGAAAATACATCACATTTTAAGCACTAGGAAAATGTATGTTCTCTCAGACTGGCTAAATGTGGCACCATTTAAATGAAGAGCGCACTCTGGTTTTTTTAACAGAAACTTTACTTTTTCACAACCAGTTTCTTAATCCAGGTTAACCCAGACACTCAAAATTCTTTCTACTTAAAAAGGTCTCTTTGTTTTGAACAGTAGGAAATTCACCATACTTTCGGTTTAAAAATCATCTCCAAATACTTTTAAAATTACATTTTTCAGATGCCAAAAAGGCATAAAAATAATAATGAGACGCCCTGTCTGAAGAAACAAGAATATTTGCTATTGGATTTAAATAATTATCTAAACTACGAGAATAAAAATCACAAAGATTCCTGTGAGTGAGCTTATTTTGCCAGTCCTTACACTGGTATTTGTTGCAGTTCAATGCAACACATGATCCACTTTGTCACTCTGAATCCCACAATTTTAATCTTCTTTGGCAAATACTGTTAAATAAATGCTCTTTCTTACACACGGTAATTTATTTGGAACTTAGTTATTTGCTGATGATTTTAGACTAGAATATTTTTAGAAAGGATTTTTTTCTTATCAATTATGACAACGACTCTTCCTTAACAAGAGAAGTTTTGACTTCCAGGCCCACATGCACAACTTACAGCCCTGATTTAAAAAATTCATAGCGCCCTCCCATTTCTCAACATAGAGTTACATACGCAGAAGGTCAGCAAAAGTTAAGCAGGTAGCACATACCAACAGCCCTGTGAAGATAAACTAATAAATGCATAGTCTTGAAGTATTCTCACAAGAATTAAAAAAATCCAAAGTGACAAACACGTCATATTAAGCAAAAAGAGACCGTGTTGTCTCTGCAGAGAGGAATGTGCATTCTGGGTGCTGCAGCTCAGACTGCCAGAGTCCTTTTGGGGAAGCAAAACAATTGGGTCTTAAATCCCTTCTTTGTTCAGCACTAGATGTTCCCTCTCCCAGGATTCAAGATCAGGCTGTTTCTGTGTGGAAAAGCTTACCTTACAGGAAGCGACAGAATCAATTTTCTGGTAAGGAGGTTTTTCAAGGCTTTGTTTTGTTCGTTGTTTGGGGTTTTTTCCCCTCTTCCCTAAACAAGCAGCTGTTGGAAGCTACTTGAAGGTCAAGACTGGCTGGTACCAGTCCCTGTAGGAACGTATGAGGGAGCAGAGAGTGGAGATGGAAGTCAAAGGTGCATGAAAAATGCAAGTTATGACAATGCTGAACAACACATTTCTACAGACGACTCAGGGGAGCAGCAGTTTACCCCCAAGGGGTCAGCACATTCAGTTGCAGCTCACCAGAGACGCAGCCAAGCCAGCTGCATCAGTTTATTGAAGTAAACTATAGCAGTGGCCCCTTGTCCTACTGAAGCAGAAGATGGATCAGCAGCCTCCGAGGTGGGGAAGACGGTACAGGCAAGCAGCAGGAGAAGACAGACACAGGGAGGAAAAGGGGTGGTGGAAGGACAGATAAGACAGAGCAGATGAGGAGCCCAACTTTGGATTTTAGGGCCAGGGGCAGAAAAGAACTGGCAGCAGAACCAGCATTTGTATTTCAGCGTAAAGCATCATTATGGTGATGTGGCATGGGACCATGCAGTGGGGCAGAGATGTACGCGAGCTTGCTAGGAACAGGTCTCTTCAGGCATCAGGAGCTGTATAAACACATCATAACTTAGCATACAAACCCAATCCGCATCTTAACTCTGTGTTGTAGGCTGACCTGACACAATGTATGTATAGTCCAAGCATCTCTAGCAAAGTAGAAATGGTCTTAAACAAGGTTTATAAGTTTATCTGCATCAGTGCTTTTCTTTTTTTTTTATATTTAATCATTTTAATTTCTCTTCCTCTTTAAGCAGCACAGTGTTTAAAATTCAGCTTTTAAATGTGAAATAAGTAACATGTCAGAGAAATATGCAGTTGTATAATTACAGTTGATAGACAACATGTAAAGAAAATGCTCAGAACATGATGCCAACTTTAGACACAATCAAGTTAGTTTCACCAAGTAGTAATTTTTTAAATAAAAAAAAATGAAGAAAAAGAAAGGGAAGGGGGCAAAAAGATAAGAATACATGAACAAAATATGCAAGACTGCATGTAAGAAAAATTGTTTAAAAAGTGATGTTACTATTCCAAAACTAACAGCATATGAAGAGGAAAGGCAGAGAAAGTCAAAACACCTTTTAAATCTTAAATGCTAGTTTATGATGTAAACAAATGAAACAACATATCAGCATGTCCTCAGTCCTGTCCTTTGACATACAATTTAAAAATCTCACTCTTGCAGACTTGTACGAAGAAGAAAACCCCAAAAACCTATAAGATCTTCAGCACTACAGGTGTTTGCTCTGTAGCCTTGGTAATGCTAAATTAGCTCTGTAACCTTGGTAATGCACCGTGAAGCGGCCAACAGAGCTAATTATTTTAGCCTGAAAAGTCCTAAACCTTCTTATTAAAGTAGATAACTTCATTACTGAATACAAAAAATCAGCGCCATCACTGAACTGAGCAATGTATACGCATGCAGAGAGATGCTCACACAACTTTGAAACAATCTATGATGAGAGGAATCTACCAGGGACACTCTTCACCTTTTCCTACCCAATGCCTGACTTGTGGCATGAAAACCTTCCACCAAAATCATTAGCGGGTTTTTACAAACCCTCCTCTTCCCTCAAACCTTAGACAATACTGCTTCCAAGCAAACTATCAGGCACAGAGAAAACACGTCTAGGGATGTGTTCCTTAAGACTTAGGAAGTTCAAAATAAAACACAAATCAAGCCAAATAATTGCCAAGCAACCGTTTGCCACATTTGATCAGATCAAGAGTTCATAGAGTCTGTCATCTTTTCTGAGGTACTGTGTAATATCTCATATTCAGAGGCAAGGAGGGGAGGGAAAGGTCTAGATATTCCCCAGTACAGCATACCCCATGTCTGCGTGTCCAGCAGCACAGGCCACATCACAGCATCTGCTCGGAATCAGAGGGAAGAGACGGGACACACACCAGCAGCTTTCAAATATAAGTGAGACCCTTAAAAAACTCAAAAATTTCAATATGCACAACTACACATCTCATATCTACGCTGCCTAATTAAGCTGGTTTGACTTTCCTTTTATATTACTTCAGAAAAGTCGACTTTCAGTTTTACTATTTCTTCCTGCCTTGGCAATACCGTGGCTCCTCTGCCAGCCTGCTGAGGACACGGCTGGTGCTGAAAGCTCACAGGCAGCTCGAGGGACATGGCACAGACCTTGGCTCTAGGATTTCAGCCTTCAGCTGGCTGGGAGCCAGCATTGCCTCTCCAAAGACCAACTACCAACACGGGCTCCTCTGCCAGGTCCAATAACACTTCCACCTGCAGCTCCCCGGCTGGCCTTGGTGGATGCAGCACTGCACAAGGGCTGTGGGACAGGGGCCACATATGGGATGGGGGCTCCTGCCCAGAGCTCCATACCACAACAGAGATCCCAGAATCGCCCACCAGTGCTGCTGAGCAACTGGGAACAGTGATTATATGGCTGTCTTTACTTAGGTTTTGCTGTATATCTCAACTCATGCACCTGGGAGGAAATGGATTTCTGTAAAAGGTGTGACATTTGAAAAAATAGAATTTTACCAAGAATGAAGCAGTAAGACAAAATGCTAGTGGAGGAAGATATTACAGGTGATACAAGGATGCTCTCAGGAAATCAGCAGGCCAGTAAGCTTTGCAAGCTGAATATCAGCACTGTGGTACAGAGTTAGAGAGCTAAGGGGTTCTATATTTGCTTCACAGAAAAAATATTTTCAGTAAAGCAGCGGAAGATGTGTATATACGTCTGCTATAAATATTTATCAACTCCACATCAGCTTGAAACAAGCAGACTAAATACACCCATCACTTTGAACAGATCTCTGTTTCCAGCAGCGCAGACACAGGTAACACTACCCTCTGCTGTAGGAAACCACAAAGTGCTGCCCAGACCGCGTTGCTGCCGGCACAGCCACCAGCCCCACAGAGGCCTCTGGACTCCGTCTCCTCCTCACCCTTGCTAAGCACACCGCTGCCTTCCCTTGAGAATCACCCATGGCCCATGCTGGTGGCTGCCCTGAAGCCACTGTGCAGGTGCGGTGGCAGCGGGGAGCTCCGAGGTCCCCACGGCTCAGGCACACACAGAGACACACACCCCCTCAACCAGCCTCACAGCCACCCCGCTGGCTCTGAAAGCGGGGGGATCGTTCATCAGTTTTGATATGGACTATCAGAGGTTTTATAAAAATAAGTGCGTTGAATTCTATAGTTTAAGTTGTGTCTGTGCTGAAATATACTCACTCAGGCCTTTGTTCTTCTTTATATTCATTTATAATTTATATTACATATAAATCATTTCTAACTTACTCTCAGTCTTTTATTACCCTTTCCCCATGCCACATTCTGTTCCCTGCTCAAATTGTAAAGTGATCTGATGCAAATATTTACTTCCTAGAAGGCTGAAAAAGAAATATAGTTGCTTTGTTGCAATCAACATCCTAAAATCAGTGCCTAAACAGCATGGGCCAGCGCTGCTGAAGCATCTCCACTTCCAGGGTACCTCAGCTTGTGCTAAGGGTCTCTCCTAACCCCTCAGGCACCCTCTTCTTTCCATCAGGATGGCACACCTTGACAGCATAAAGACAAAAGAGACCACTGTTACGTGCCTTATAAACCTGAGTCTGAGAAATTTCGGCCTCCCAGGCTGTGCACTGAGGACAGGAAAGAGAGATTAGCTGAGAGCTGGACCCTGCGTATCCCCATATGGCAGCATATGTGTGTGCTCACGGGGTAAGCGAGGAGAAATCCAACTGAAGAGGGCAGCTGTAGAGTCCCCGTGGCTCCTCTGTGAGAAGTCCAGGCTACACTTGCAGCCCTAGGAAAGTTTGGGATGGGGAGGACCATCCCTCATGGATGGAGAGGCAGACCCCAGGGCTGGCTCCCCTCAGGCAGTCACAGTTCCCCAGCCACAACGGTGAGGATGCAGCCCAGCACCCTTCCCTCCACATGGGAGTACAGCTCAATCCGATGAAGGATTTGCTCAAAAAGATGTGAAACAGAGAAGGTTTGGACCTGGCTGCCAGCCCAGTAACCCTCTGACTATTCAGCTACCATGCCCTTGGTACTGCTGCTGCCGTCAATTTAGCAAAAAAGAACCAGAAGTTCCAAGGACAACTTTATGGGAGGAGCATGAGGCTTTCAGTTTTAGACATTTCAGGAAATATTCCAAAGACAGATGGTACAGGTGAATTTGCAGTGTCCCCAGCTGCACTTCTCACAAGACAGCAAGGCAGCTGGACCGCAGAAAAGGGTCCAAGCTTGAGATTCTTTAGTGAGAAGACAAATTTATACATTTCAAATTGCATCAGTACAACTGCAGCTTCTGTTTTGCAAAGACCAGATTAGACAGAGCACTAACTCAATCAATTCAACAGAGAGGACAGTAGATACAGAGCCTTTCTGCAGCGCATTAACACCTTTAACCAAGGGCAAAACCTCCGAGCTAAGACTGCTAAGGGTGCTGGAAGGACGTACGTAAGGCGGACCTGCATGGTAGCTGATGTGCACCAGTGTCAAATGAAAGTGGGGGATAAACGAGAGCTCTTGCTTGCGCTTATTTACAGCTAAGGTCCAGGGCAGGAGCTGAGACCTTTGAGGTAGCTGAATAGTATCTTAAGTTGCATGAAAGATATAAAGTCATGTTATCTAATAGTCTGTTTCTCTAGCAGCTCCTGCACTGAAGGCATTTGAAACCCCACGCCTCTACATGCGTCAGGGCAAAATGAGATGGCATCAAATCTTTCTGTGTGTGAAGGAGGGGGGGAGACACATTCAGCCTAGAAATACTTTCACAAACTCGCACATCTATTGATCCTGATTATTCTAACCCTTCTCCACATGGAAGGATCCACCACTGCCCTGCTTTCAAACTACTGCAAAAGCCTGCAATGTCTGCTAGCTTATACAGCTCTGTCCAACCGCCCTCAAATAGCAGCATGTCCCTTTCTGTCACAAGCCCAGACGACAACACTGAGTATCTCATGCTCAGTGAGATAAGAAAGTCTCAGACTACAAAAGTTACCCAAACAAACATTTGCAGCTAGAATGAGCCATCAAATTAACCTATTGAGGCTGGAGATGGAGCATAAGGAAGGTATTTCGCTGGGTAATACATAATTAAGGTGGGGAAATCCTTCCCACAGCTGTTACAGGTTATAAAGTCATATTGTTTCAAAAAATGACTGGAAAAAACCTCATGGACAAAAAAAAATAATCTCTGAAGTCTTATTAAAATCAAAGGTCTTACTTCTAAAGTTCAGTAAATTTCTAGATGACTGATCTCTAGAGATGAGGAGTTTACTTAGGGAAGGATATGCTTGCCGTGCTCTACCAGCCTTTCCTTGGCACCTGATACCCGCATCACCTAAGACAGGCTATTGAGTGTTTATGAGCTTTTGGGCTACCCAGTATAGCAGCACTTGTGGCCAAGAAAAAACATTTTAGGGATTGCGCAATTAAAAGGAAATGGAGAAAATTATGCAGCTGTAAGGTTTCTGTGAAAACAGGGGAGTTTTTTTTCTAAGTCCCAGCCTTAGGCTTTATGTATAGAGAACAGTCAGCAAATGATGTTTTAATTGCTTTTAAAAGTGGCTTAGTTATTATGTATTACACCCCCTTGTTCCTAATGCTGATGGTTGTTAGCCAGAATTGAACTACCCTTTGTTGGATTCAGTTTATTTTATTTTGAAAGAGAAGTAAAAGAAGGACAATTGCGGGTACTTGAAGCCTGAGAATGAGTATCAGCAGCTCTAAAATTTAACACACTGTAAGAAATACAGACTGACTTCACACATTAGGTCAGTGTGCCATAAACAGAGTTAAACTAAGGTGAGAAACTGAGGCAAAGATCTGGAAAACAGTTGCTTTGGAGCCTGAAGCAACAGAAAAATTATAGCCCTGGGAACAGAGAACTTCCCAGGGGACAGGACAAAAGCCCAGTGACTTGGGAGGACCAAGCTGTCATCCTTAAGGACACAATTCCTGTGTGACCATTTGAATTTTCCATCCGTAATGCAGAAGCTAACAGCATTTCCTTTTGTCACAACATTTACACACCGATGAGCTTGCTAAAGACTGAGATGCTCAAAAGCTGTGACTTCAACGATCAGAAACAGCTGAGGTAGATCTACTGAATTTCAACAAGGATTTTTGTAACTCTTTTTCAGCTACAGGATGAATAATAGCTTATCTGAAAGGCTCTGAAGAACATAATTCAGACTCAGGCAAGAGGTCTTCAGACAAACAATTTCGCACCAGGAAGGAAAGAGTAATTCTGGGTCCGTATCTGTGATACCAGACTATGTCCCTTGCAGCAACTGCTACTTAACTAGGCTGCTCTTGTCTTTTCAGAAGAAACCAAGCTCCCAAAAGTCACAGGCCAGACTGTACACTGCTCAATTGTTTTTTAGAGACCCTTAAGACAGCACTGCTGAACAAGTGACAAGCTTATATATCCAGAATTTCATTTGTTGCCAGTAAAAACCACCCAAGTCCAGAAGGTTGGCAGAATGATGCTTCCCCAGTTCTGCTCCAAGACAGCAAATCTGAGCCCCACGCTGCACAGCCTGAAAAAGAATTCAAAGATGTGGCACACCGCGGGCACTGCTACAGCTTTTTTGCTTATGAGTAAGGCATAAACTAATAACACTCCCAAATGGTTGCTGTATCTGACTATGGGAGTGCTTTTTAATTCTATTATTTTTCATTCAAGTTTCATTACTGAAGGAAGAGGGGGAAGAAATGCAATTAATGGGAAAAGATAATAAACAAAACTCATGTAGATAAAGAATCACCCGTGCTCACTTGATCCATTGCTGCAGGAAAATTAGATAAGAGGAGAGGCAGGCAGAGTTTTCTGAGCAATACGTTCTATTGCAAGCTCAAAATCTTAAAAATCAGACCTTGAATGTATTGAAATAATTACTAGAATAAATAATATTCATTATAACAAATACACCACAGTGCAGCATGCTGGTCTCTCGCCCACCCATACCCAGGCAAGAGACAAACAAAGGGCATTAAATGCTCTTAAGCCTGGCTGCAAGGTTTGGGTCTTTTCATTAGAGATTTACACCCAGCTTTGCCAAAGATATACTTTCTGGCCATGGGCTCATTTCCTTTGCTCTGTCCCTCAGCTTCCACACCTATGAAATGAGTGACAACCCAGACCCCCTTTGGAAATAAGCCCTCTCCTACTAGCTTAATGGTACTGAGCTGAGGATGGGCTTTTCCAAAGTAACACCTCAAAAGCAGCACAGACCTGAGACGCGAGACCATTAACTATTCCATCTGTGCCACGGCTATACGTCAGCCATGCTGTCACCCAGGAATTAAAACCAAAAAGACCCCACCTGTCTTCATGACAGCCCTCCTCTCTAGAACTCAAGATAGTGTGCATGCTTTTGCAGAACTCTTTTTGAATGAGAAAGCTTGGTATTACCTTGTTATTTACCGAGTAGGAAATTCTGTCAGTGCTGCCATAACAAAAAAGTACAGTCAACCTATTTACCTTCGGCTGGGTATAGTGAGGGCTGAAATAATGCTTACTGAATTTGACATTGCAGAAAAGATATTCTTGCAAAATCACAAGCACTTTTTCCCCCCTGCCCCGTTATCTTGTACCAGCAGCTTTACATAAATACTTGCAAAAATTTACAGAGGGGTGCTGCTTATTTGAACTGGCAGGTGAAAGCAAAGCACTATTAGGACAGACTGGTAAGGGTTAGGACTTTGGCAGACTATGGATCGAATGGATTTTCAGAACATTTGTCAACAACCTCCACATTCACTGCTCTGCAACGAGGCAGACAGACCCTGCCTGCTTGCACAGCTTTAAACCTTCTTGCTGAATTCAGTCCACAATATTTGTGTTGCTCAGACAATACCTGCACTGTGCATACTTGAAAGTGCAACCTCCAAAAAGTAAGGGAATAAGGACCAAGGCTGAACTCACCTGCAGTCCTACCACGAGTGGAGCGATATGAAACGCCTTTGATAACACTGCTGAAGTTGAAAAAAAGCAGTGGGAGATGTGCACAAATGGGGTTTTGGGAAGTTCCTCTTGTTGATTGAGCTCTCTCCCCCTCGACATGAAGTGGAAAAGCAGTTACTGGGGGATTGCAGTTACTGGAGGATTACATTTCCAAAAACTGCAGATAAACATGTTTCCCCCCCGAAAGCCCCCAACAGCTTTGTAGTTCAAATCTACTTTCTCTGGAGCTGTTGCTCTCTGCTGTTCCGTTACAGAAGGAGGCTGGGTGGGACACCTCACCCTTGCGTACAGCTCAGGGCTCGTGGCATGAGGGTGATGGGAAGAGAAGCTATTTCTTGTGTAACCCACCAGGCACTGTCCCCGGCGTAAGGTCTGTCTGTCTCCACACACAGCCTCACATTTCCCTCATCCTCTTGGTACCTTCTCATTTTAAGCCATAGAATTGCTTACCTACTGGACACAAGCTGCAGCCTAAATGCTAACCTACCCCTCTCCTTAGGCTGTGCAGGAACAGCGAGGTTGGCAATTAGATTCCCGGGAAGAAGAACACCGAAAGTCAATACACAAGAAATCCTTTTGGATTTTGTCCTGGAGGCATTCATACAGCTTCACAGTCCTGTGTAGTCCCTTGATCAGCACATGCCTAAATGGTGAAGGACTCAAGCTCCAGAACAAGGCTCTCCAAACAAAAAAAATGATGTTGTGCATATTTTGAGACTGTGGACTTCTCTTTAGATAAAGAAGGAATTATTTTAATGGCTTTATCGAGAATCAAGAAAGCATTCCCTGTAAGTCTTTTTTCAAGAAAATTAGAGCAAGAACACTAGACACATGGGAAAATCCACTAATTCTATATGCTACTTTGCATTTGTACATTTCAAAGCAGGCATCACAGTCCATTTACAGACTGAGCGCCAAAATATACAAGGAATCAAAACGATCTCGGGGTCAGCAGCACGCCTGCAGCAGCAAGGGGACACCTCCTGAGACAAGCTCCACTAGGCTGTACCACCACCGTGTGGCACGAGTGTTACGGCACCAGTCACTGATGGTACAATACAGACAGCCTAGTACAGTTATTAGGCTGTTTCCTGGTCAAATTAATTTTCAATCGCATACAAGTAGGATGTATGAAGCATCCAAACCCGTATCATCAGTTGTCACAGAATATATTTTCATTCATGTCTGATCATTCCTTTGGTTAAGGTTATTAGGGTAGTTTGTTAGTTCACCAAGATAACACTAATGCAGATGCTGCAACATGGACAAATGACCTAATATAAAAAAGATTATTTAAATCCTTGTTTACTATTAGTTATTTTGCTTCATTAAAGTAAACTACTACCAAGCAGCAAATACGGAACAGAAGGAAAAAGAGTCCCCAAACAAATAAAGACTCAACATTCACATACAGCATCCATAATAATTCACAAATATTCATTAAGTATTCACAAACATCCTGATCGTTTCTGGGAATGAACTTCACACAAACAAATTCCTATCACTCTAGAATTTCTCACTCTGCAGTGGCCCAGAGTTCTTTTCTGACCACAAATTTGTGAAATAAATTATTTTTATGAAATACTCCATCATGAAAATGCAAGCAGAAATTACATTCTGATTGCCATAAATGCCATCCATTATTTATTTCCTGTGCAATGGCTACAGAGGCAACTGCTATATTTTAAAAGCATCATGCAGACAACATGAAACATTTATTAAAGTGGTTGCACACTGCAGAGAGCTTGATTTAACCAGACTTTATTGTGCTCCTCACTGGAATGAAGACTGGCAGTTTGACAGTCAGCACTTTTCATGGAAGCTTAAGCTCAGAGTAACCGAACACAAATTTTTTACCCTGGCAATTAAACAACTATGCAACTTGACACAGCATGACAGAGTATGCGAATTTGAGAAAAAGACCATCTATGAATAAGAACCATGCTTGTGCCCAGAGGTAACACAAAACTCCCCAAAACCAAACTACAGATAAAGAGAGAAGATAGGGCAAAAGTCCCATCACACAGCTAAGTTCTTCGCACATCCAGATTTCAACTCAACCAGAAAAGTCTCTTTTTTTACACTTTTCTACTCACAGTTTATTTTTCTGTGTGCTCTGTTTACAACTCCTGTAATTTTGCGAGTAATGGGACTAAATTAACTGGTATTTCCTGCTGATTTTCCTGCATCGTTTATTTTTCTTTGAGACATTATAAAATTTATTTAACCCTCTGGATTAGCAGATCTGAAGAGAAGACTCTTCCTTAGTTTATGTCATTTATCCAAATAGCAGTATAGCACAGGGTTCATACAAAGGTCTGTATCCCTTTGCTAGTACTTCTGCTCTTGAGTACTAAGCATCAGTAACTCCTAATTTGACTTTGCATCCTGAAGGGAATGCTGTGGGTACACGAGCACAAGCCTCTATATAAGCAGACAACACGCAAGTGTTGCCCAAGTCTTTTTGCCTTCTGCTCTGGATACCTTCACCATGTGGTTTTTTCCTTTAAGGCCAAGTAATTTCTCAGCACGTGCTGTTTTCTTTCTTTGCGAAAGTATCATCTACTGCATTCAAGAAGAACAATTCTTAGAATCAAAAGGAAAACACATCCTGCAGGTGACACATGCTCACTACGTGGAAGAATTTGCATCCCAGGCAGCAACGAGACATTTCTGTCCATCCGGAGACACCACACGAAACAATCTGCCATGGTGCCACCTGGTGCCACTCAGTTACGTTACACAATCACCTTTTCGGAGCAACAAAAAAAAAATATGCTTTTGCCATGATTTTCAAACACACTCACAACTAAACGGCTGTTTAAGAGGCCCCAAGGCACCCATTAGGTGAGGATGGGCACAGCACAGCACTCTCATATCTGTTATTTTACCAATATACAAGAGGAAAATAGAAAAACTACATGTGCAAGACAGATTGCAAATACAGAAAAACTCAGATTGTGCTCAACAATGAAAAGTAAAAGGGCAAGGGGTTCCATTTGGATGAGATGTCCTCTCTTCTGGCCCAGTCTCTTCCTCTCTGCATTTATACAAACAACAACAAAAAAGGAACAGGAACATTTGCAACTCCACTGGTTTAAACAAAAGAAGTGGCAATGAACAGAAAGAACTAAATTTATTTTGAAGAGTTAAGTACTGTTTGAAACAGAGACATAGCGATTGCCTGAGGCAGGCAAATGACTGGCTGAATAAAAGGGTTTTTTTTTTTATTAAAAAAAAATATTTTTGTCAGATGCCTGCGCACACGGAGCAGTACACCGCCGTTCCACTGGAGTGTGCTGTTTGTTTGCAATAGGAATATCAGCTCTTGGCTTGCTGGGACTCTAAGTAGTGATCTCCATCCCTTCGCAGCCTGCACGCTCCTGCGTGCATCTGCAGCAACCCCTGCTCGAACGCGACGCTGTGTATTACAGATGTGGGCAGGATTCAATCAGCTGCTCTCTTGGCAGGAGCCCGTATCAGCAGCAAAAAGGCAGCTGCTCCATACCAAACAGCAAGCTCTCACAGCAAACTTTACCTGGGGCTCATCCCAGGCAGACCCCCTTGCTCTGAACTCAGCCAGCCTGGAGGCTAACAGAATTGGTGACACCACCGCAAATACAGACCTTTCCTTTTGCTTGCTTATTCAATAGTTCCACTCATTAACCTTCATGCAGGTTAATTAAAATAGAAAGCAAAGAGGGCAAACGGCAGTCTGTAGTTTGATTGAGGACTGCAAAAGGTCTCAAGTTTGCTTCCTTTCAAAGAGAAAAAAAAAAGGAAGAAAGATCAATGCTGTTGCAAACATTCGGTGCTTGAATAACTTTGCCTTCCACAGCAAACATCGAAAGCCAAACCTCCAATCGGGTAAGCTGGGCTTGATTCAGTGAAGCCAGCACTGGTTTAAACCACTACAGGCTTGGACCCGTAGGACCCAATTTATAGTGGCTGCTCATGCAGAACGCAGTCAATCAGTCGGAAATCAGTGTAAAGGAGTAAACTCTAAAACTGGATACCTGAACCTTCTCCCTTCATAGTATACATTGACAGGAACTGCTCTTTATAGTAGCAGGAAACTTAAGGAAGCACTTACCTTTAAGCTAAGAAGAAATCTTATCATCAGCCCTCCTCATTCTTTCACCTCTTTACTGGTATAAAATCATCACACTCCTGACAGGCATCAGAGAGAAAGGGGACCATGGTGATTAACTTGCAAAGTTTTGCTCCTTTGACTTGAGAACATCCTCTTAACAGCCTTTCAAATAAAAAGGCATTTGGATTTGAGTTTCAACAGCTGCTGCTGGAGGCAGGACACTAAAGTAAAGCCAGGACAGAGACAGTGAAGTCTCAGAAGATTTCCACTTGCAAATTACTACATAACAGGACAGAACAAAAAAGACCTTGCACAGTAGGGTAGAAAGATCTTTTGCTAGCTCTCCTCTTCACTTATTTCACATGAGAAATGGGAAAAGTAGTCAAGGAAGCCCAAACCTTTAGGCAAAAGACTTGATGCATTTTTGAGAGAGAAATTACACCATGGAGCAGCAGCGCAATGAAGATGGAGGCATGAATTTATCCAAACTCTTCAATAAGATTCTGTAACTGCTCGTTACCTTCTTTTACCTATTCCATCCTCGCTTTTCAAATCCCTCACAACTAAGCCTCACGCTGGAAAATAAGAAGGGCTCCTACAGGCATGCTATCACATCCGAGAACCCCTACCTTCACTCTGAAACAGCAGCAACTTTGACGGTCCTCACAGCCATGAGAACAGGCACTGTGTGCAACTTAACACCCAGGTCTGCAGAAATGCAGACAAATGCCTGCCGTGCCCGGGTGCACCTCACAGGGCTAGTGCTCCCCCTGGGACCCCAAGGCTGTCTGTGGGGAAGACGCTGAAAAGCAGCTTTACTCACTTGCCTGGGGCACTGTCTGAGCCCAGAGCTCCCTCCCTGCCACCACCACCACTGCCGGGCAAGCAGCAAGCCTGGCCACTTCCTCGATGGCGCGGCCGGGTCTGGGGCATTTCTGCTTCACAGCAGGATGGGACAAGGGAGCTCCAGTCCTTTCAGGAGAGGACAACCACCTCCCCTCTCCCCAGCAGGTGGTGGTAGGGATCACAGGCTCTGTGTAAGGGAAGACACATTCAGTCTCACTTGAACAAGTTCAAATAAAGCTGACGCGACTTTAGCTTCTTCCTTAAAATTATGCAGTAGCATGCCACGTGGCTATTAAACAAACTGACTACCATCAATTTTTACTACACCATACATAGTGCATACATAATGCAAACACAATCTACTGCCCTAGCCCACAGGAGTAGACAATTTGTTTCTGAGATGAAGTTCACTCGCTAATAATGGCTGGCAGCAACTGCTGCTGCTGTCATAATGATAGCGCTTTCTTATTTTTATGTCTCTATTCCCTGCAACAATCTAGGTGCCTCGCCGTGAACTAATGCTGCCATCCAATAAAACATTAAAAAAGGCATTAAGTACAGCACCATGCCAAAAGCTACTGCAACTACAAACAGAAGTGTCTAAATAGCCCTGTTTAAGAGTCAGGAGCATACTACAGAAAAAGTTTTTCTTGCTTACATCATGATGTCTACCACACATTCCTCATTGAAAGCCTAGGTTGATGAGGCCAGGAGCAGGTCCCCAACATGTAGGCATGAAGACAAAATTTTAATCTTCATAGCAGTATAAATGGCATGGGGCTGCCCTAGTCCCAGGCACTGCTATGGATCATGCATACCGCCCCCATGGTCCCTATATGCAGTAGAAAGGTGCAAGCCTTTCTACCACTGTGCTGTACTCACAGAGCAGGTGAAGAAGCAGGTCTTTAAAACTGCTCACGCAAACTATCATTTGGATCCACGCACTCTTAAAATGCACAACTGAAAGAACAGAGATATGGGGTAACTTAATTTTCCCCTCTGTGATCCTCTGGGACATAAGAGCAGCCCCTATGCTGAGAACATTGATGGAGGAGGGAGGTGTTCCTTTTAAAAAAGAGCAGATACACCAGTGAAGCCGAGCGCACAGCTGACTTTGCACTGCCCACCCTCTGAGCAGGGACACTCCTGGTCTGGGCACTGTGTAGCCAAATCGGAGCAGAACCAAGCCCACCATTACACCGTGTGTTGTTAGGCCACAGTACATGAGCGTTTCTACTGATCAGCATCCTTTGCACACTGTCTCATGCCTACCTATCAGCCACTACAGAACGAGCTTTTGCATCCCACACGACGTTAAAGCTTTTGAAGAGCGTTAGTAGCCCACATCCCCCAGGAGACAGCTGTTGTGAGTGATGAACAAAAAGATGACACAACTCAATCCAACCCTGACACCCCTGCAGCAGCCCCCAGCGAGGAGCCAGGCTCATCCTGCACAGGGGGCCGCCCAGCATTCAAAGTCATTGACCCACCCTCAGGGGGAACCTCCATGACTCAGCCAGACCAGCCTATGAGTCAGGAACTGCTCCTGAGAATCACAGGAACGAGTCTGTGATTCTCAAGTCACACATAGCTCTGAAATATGAAAGGGAAGGCCTGTGCCATAGCTGTTTCACACAATTAATGGCATGGCTGTGCTGGATAATCCCTGCTGCCATCTGTCAAATGGCCGAGGCCAGCAAAGCCAGCTCGGTCTTAAGCTGACAGTCTAGCATCAACCTGAAACAGAGCGGTGGGTCTGTTGCAATCATCTGCCATGGCTTTCCTGGGCTATGTGAAAATGGAATTACACTGCACACCACAGGAAGAGGTGGTGGTGTGCTGATCATAACCAAAGGCTTACTGACCAGGAACTTCACTGACTGACTGAGCATGAAGCACTAAACTTTTTCAGCCTCTGAAAATCCTGTTGTTTCCCCATCTAGTCTTAGCCCAAGCAGAAAGTGCAGCTTCTGTAAAGTCAGCTGCTGACAAAACAATTTGTTGAAGAGCTGTTTTAACTGTGTGCAGGAGATCAAGCAGTGAGAAGCTGGGATACAGGAAGTGCCTTCTCACCCACAATCTTGACTCCCTGTAGTTCTGATTGTCTCCAAGCATTGGGGATATGGACATCAAATATAACAGCACAGACAAGCCAGACAAAGTAGAAAGAGTGATTTTGTTTGTTTTCTTTTGCTTACTAGTTCTAGTTCTCTCTGTAGATTAACCACCATGCAGGTTAGTTAAAATAAGTAAATAAAAAGAATGGCAGCTGACGAAATACAGCCACCTTCAAATGGAACCACAGCCAGAGCCTCAGCTACATCCCTTAGCTAGGGGCAGAGTAGTCAGCCAGAACTAACGCTGCAACCTCAGCACTTTTCCTATTATTCCCCAAACAAATATTGAAACTAAATATTCAAACTCCCTAGAGTGTGGCTGAAGGGACACATTATTTTAGCAGATTAATAATTACCATTTTCTCTCTGCACTGATACATTATTGTAAGCTTTAGAGATACACAAAAAGGGGGAGAATTTCCCCAAGGCTGTATTAAATATAAAATCCATTCATTCTAACAGAACACCGTTTTTATTACAGACCGCACTTGCCAACAGCTTGCAGTTGCGTTCACATTAAGATATTATCGCTTCAGCAGTACAGTGAGTTTCTTTAGAGGACGTGTTAAAAGACACCACTGTAAAGCTGATAATTTGCAAGAGAAAAAAACACCCCAAAAACCAAAATACAAAAACCATTGCTACCTACTCAGAAACGTCTATTAAAAGTCCTGAGGTCTAGTTATTTTAAGAACAAGAAAATTATTTCCACACTGCTGCTAATAACACTCTGACACTTTGATACGTCCCTGTCTCTAGAGAGCTCCCGCTCTCCCCGGAGCAGCTGTCAGAAATGCAACTTCAGAGCTAAAAGCTCCTGTGTTGCATATGCATTGGGAGAACATCAGCCACGGAGTACCCGGCAAATATTTTCCATAAGAAACAGGGTGAATACTTTGGATTAATTCAAGACACATTTATCTCAAATTCCTGAAAATAATACTACATACTGGTATTCTTTCAAGGAAGATATGTAACTTGGCTCCTCAAATTTCTTTTTTATTATTATTATTTATAACTAGAGTATAGAAGTTTGACAAACTATTTCTTTGCTTGACTGTGGAGACTATTTGTTGGTTTAAATGATCAGGCTGCTTTTTTAGGAACTGGATTTAGCACAAGCAAAGGGAGGGAAATTCTGAGGTATCCTTGCTAGAACAGGGTGCAATTACTAAGGAACAGTGTTAATAAACTTCAAAAAAAAAAAATATCCCTGTGGTTTAGATCCCCCTGGTCTAATCTCTATTAGAACCTATAGAAAGCACTTGCTATTAAAGAATATTCCTCTCAGGAGGGTAAGATGAGCTGGCCAAGAATGCAGATCATTACAGGAAAATCAAGACAGGAGCTTAGGAAGAACTGGGAGAATTCCCATAGCCAAACCAACAGGAGAAGTGGCTACTGCCGACTTCCAAAAGCAGACTCTGTATTTGGAAGTTCAGGCAACGGCACTACAGGAGACATATGGCCTTCTTCAAAGCTTGCTGGGACCTTCAACCTGGTTTGTTTATGTTTTTTTGTTTGTTTCTTTTTTTTTCCTGGCCCTGGTTAACTAAATTGCTTCTCCACACAGTGCTACAGCAAGGCTCAGCAAGACAAGCGAGCCCCTGCCATGGCAGCTCCAGGTCCCAAGGACTTTCCCCTAAGTGGCGGGGGCTCAGGGACCCGAGCACGTAGCTGCAGTTCCTGCACAACCATCCTGCTTGGCTTATCACATTTCACAGTTTTCCCTGCTCAAATACAAGGGAAAGCCAGCACTATGTAAGTAACATGGCTGCTAATGCCTGAAAGTGGTAACCTAAGCAGTAAACAATAGAGTTGCTTGGAAAGAAAGGCCAACCTTAAGAGTGGTTTTAGACCAGTTTCTTAAGGAAATAAGCCTTATACAACTGTCTCATCCCAGATCCCTTGCCCCAGCTGGCCAGTTTCAGCTATATTTGATTGAGAAGTGATCCCCAAAACAATAATCACCTTCCAAAACTAATAAACCAGACAGGTAGGTGGAGGTGAGGTGCTGCACTAAAGCCCCCCATAGGGCAAGGCTTGGTCATTGTCATGAAATGGAAAACCCACACAACAGAGAAAGCCATGAACACTCCAGTCATCCGAAAAACTTAACTTTCAAGGTAGACACCACCCAGCCTAAACATAAGAGGCAAAATGAGATGAAACCAGAAGCCTACCACTCTGGGAGCTACTTGCCCAGTTTCACACCACGATAGGATCTATGGGGGAATCAAACTGTACCCAAGCTCAGCAGGCTTAAACTCCAGCTGTACAGAGTCACCAGAAAAAGAGGTAAAGTTTTAAAATTATTTTAGTTCCTGCTCAAAGGGTCTCTGCTTTCCATAAATATGATCATGGTGTAAAGCACAAGGTGAATGAATACACAGTGCGTCTGATTAAATCAGTGGTTAAAAGTATTCAAGCATCGGGCTTTAACATAACCTATTGGCTTAACATTGGTGTTCCAGCAGCAGCACAGCGGTGCTTGCAGCATCCAGCTGTGGGAAGGAAGCCAAATACCCCAAGCCGGCACTGGGCTCCCAGGTGCAGACACCCAGAACAGAGGCTGGAGAGAGGCAATGGTCACCCAGACCTTAAGGTGCAGCAGAGCTGAAACTCCGTCTGGTGAAAACTGTAGATGGCACACAAAAGCCATGCACCATACCCACAGCCAAGCAAAACCTCGCCGCAGCCTTATTCCTCAGGCTGTGTGCCATTGCATGGGTCACTTCTGCCAGTGCTACGTTGCTTCTCCAACAGTTTGCTTTTCTACCCAAGTCTGGCAGCATTTTAAATACCATACCAGAAAAAAGGCAACAATCCAGACACCAGCTGCTACATGGTTTTTCTATTTACAACACTACTATTCATGTTTTCTTGACAGGGTATTTAAAATCCGGGGGAGGGGGGGGGCGGGGCAAGAATCCAAATGGCAGCAAACTTCTACACAGAGTGTGAAGAAACCACACAGCCAAGCGGATAATTGCTCTGCACAGCTTCTCTCTGCTGAGGGAAATAGTCTTCAAATATTTACCAGACAGAATATGCTAACAGGGAACTCTCTAGTACGTTTGCTCACCATATCCCGAAAATAGATTTCACTTACTTCTCCATATTATAAAAGGGGCAATATATTTACTTTAAGAACGTACAGATTGCAGATTTGCTGGTTTGCAGACTCTTGCGTTCCTCTCACAGTTGCAGATGACAGGAAATTTGTTTCCCAACAAAGACACTACAGTTGAAGTGACACTGCTTGTCTCATTTTGCATAATTACTATTGTATTAACTTGGTCAGCTAGGTCACACCCAAGAAAGTTCTTTGCTGGAACTATTAGCTTCACCACAGAAATATAACTTCAGTCTTCCAAAACCACTCAAATTCAAGTCAAATTCAATACAAAGTTCCAACTGAAACAGCCCCGTTGACCATTAGGGACAACCTGGAGAGACGTCAAGAAGCTGGTGGTGCCTTGCCCTGTACTCAATTCTATTTTGCACAAATAACCGCATTCACAGCACCAACCTGGGAAAAGGGATACCTGGGTCCCAGTCCCTGCTCTGACAAAGACTTCCTTCTTCATACAAAAGCACATTTAGTAATTAAGGACATGCAGAGAACATGGCCTCCCATCTCCCTGTCTAACAAACCTTGGCTCTTAGCTTTTCTAACAAGTACAAGAGGAGGGTTCATGCACGCAAAGGTGTATCTTATTGAACTTGTACCTCTCCACCTTAAATGTATTTTGTTAAACCCCTGCGATATTTGGTTACCTCCCTTTCCAAATGTTTTGCTTTATTTCTGTCATTTATTCTGTACATGCCCACAGCAAAACCCTTTATTCTGCAACAAAGGGAGATTTCCTTTTAAAAGAAGAAAATTTTTCCAGCATTGTATTTGGCAAGTAACATACAAAAATTACATGTTTATTCCAGCCTGAAATGATTCCCCATTTGCCAACCCTGGGTACAGCTGTGAAACCAAAAAGCCTTTACACAGCCCTAATCGTGACATCTCCAAAATCGTGGTGGGGTTGGGACCAAAATCAGAAGCAGATCCCGGAACTAACACAGTGAGGAACAATCACAGGAATTATTTTGTTTACTTAAGCCCTGTTTTTCCTTAAAAGCTCGCTAATTTTGGTAATCCACAAGCTCTGATGCAACATCCTTCTCTCTCATTCAGGGTCATTTATGCGTTTGTCAGGAATAGTTAATAAGGTACAAGGTGGTCAGAAATTTGGCCTAAGCACCTTTCAGCAATGCTCAAGACAGATGCTTCAGTTTGAAAAGATACCAGATTAAAGAGAAAAAGCTTGACTTGGTCTTTTTTTCTTTTTCCTTCTTTTTTTTTCCTTTAAACTGCCATTGCCCTTGTACTTTTTCCTTGAGAGCCATTAATCTTACAAACCACGCTTTCTCTTGAGCTGGAAACGATGAACTTCAAAAGCAAGTACCCACTTGTTTTGGGAATTAGAAGGCAATGGAAGCCACAAGACCACGATCTGTTCCTATTTTGCTCTCTGTAAAGGTGCAGCATGTAACTTGGAAGCGCGTTCAGAGTGATGACTGCCTGGCTGTCAGCATAGACAAAGCCATGGGGCATCACGCCCATCCAAGGCAGGCAGCAGGGAATCCCACTCAGAAGTGTCCCAGGGACTCACAAAATTTTGCATGCATTTTTAAGCCATGGATACTATCCTTGAGTGATGTACATACCAGTTCTATTAGCACCACAGCTAAACCATGCAGTCCTTGCCGGATGCAGATGGCACATGAACTCCCCCTAACAGACAGCACTCTGAAATCCACATTTAATCCCAATTCCTGCAGTCCTTGGGAAACCCTGAGAGAAAACTAAACACATCAACTTTCCAGTGTTTAAAGAGCTGAAATGCTCACCTGACATTTCTTCTGCCCACATTGCCTAGCTGTTTTCACGCATCTGAAAGGGGCTTTTTACACCAGGCAGTGCAAGAAATAACAGGAAGAGAAAAGCAGCAAGCAATATCTTACTCATGCAACCCCAAGGCTTCCCAAGGACCTGTGTGCAGATGAAGGTGTTACTTGGTGACAGGGAAAAGGACACAGCAGGCAAAATGTCTCATTGCTGTTGTTTCTCTAATATATTCAGACATATTATTTAATTCTGAAGGTCAGACCTAAAACAACCACCAGGACAAATTCAGACTCCCCTGGAGTAAGTGCTACATCCTGCCCCGTGACTTTCGGAGTGCTGGGTTCACAGCTGATGCTTAACAAGAACAGATAGACAAATATATTAGTGTAAATGCAAACAAAAAAAGCCCTCTGCCTATACAATGAATATGCTTTCTGATGTGGGTAGGCCTAATTTGATCTGAAAGTAGATAAAACCTTGGGTCTAGAAAAAAAAAAACAAACCAAAAAACAACCCCCTACATATTCTAAACTAAGACAAACCAGTATTTCACTTTACAAACAGAAGAGAAAAGCTTTGTGCACAGCATAACATCTCTCACTGCTCTCAGAGTGGCAGTCAATAGGAATGACAGGGATCTGCATCCTTGGTGGGGGCCCAAGGAATGATGAGGGGATTAGTCAGGGCGCTACAAAGGACACGGTGTAGCTGGGACTGTGGCAACTACAGTCTTCCTCAGAGACACTTGTTGCTGCAGAACTGCCTGAACAGCAAATATGTGGCATCACTTGATGGCTTTGGCCTGACCAGTCTCACTTGCATGGGCCCCCTCCAGCTACTGTGCCTTGTCTTATAGAAGATGGGAGCTGCCAGTATCATATTTGGGTCACAACCTATTTTTGTCCTGTGGGCTTTAACTAAACTTTAAAGAAAGTAATAGTGATGAAAAAGCATAAAGTTTTGTGTGACCTGAAAGAGCAGAGCAAAGCTAATTGATCCCTCACTGTTTCTGCTCTCAGTACCTAAAAGTTATTTTGATGGCTTTCCACAAGACAGTATTTCAGCAAGCTGTACACATAGATAAATGTTATCCTAAGTCTTATTACCAAAGGCCAAATCAACCCTGGAACAGAATTTCCTCAGGAAATAAGTTATGAGTATCAGTTTTAGAAATATGACTGTTTTCAGCTCCTACTTTGCCTGATTTCCAGGGCAGCAGGATCCGACCGACCCACCAGACTTTACAAGTTTTGCTAGTCTGGAAAAAGAATGAAAGTAGCAACAGCCATTTGGAAGAGCATAAACTGCAAAGAAAGTGCTAGGGTCTGCAGAACTATTTCCATATAGCATCTGGCTCCCTTCGCAAAGGTTGACATTAAGTCTGCAGCTGGATAATATTTCAGTTTATCGCTCTGTGCAAAGCCTCACATGAAGCTCTTTGGAAAAGGCAACTATTAATTAGTCCTAATGAGGATACAATTTGCTTTCAGCAGGCTTACTTTATTGAAAACAGCGGAAACAATTGAGCTGAACAATAAAACAAGCCGCAATTAGAAGCTGAATGTCCACTGGCCCTAGAGCAACATGCGCAGCTGATGGGTAGTGACAAATTAATCTACATCTCCCATACTGAATTTTGACCATAATGTAGAGCACGGGAGAGGTATGGTATGTACCCTATCAGGCTTGAACTTCTCCACTGAAAGTTGATGGGGAAAAAAAAAAACCCTCAGAGCTATTTTTGTTCCTTGACAACTCTTTATTAAGAGCCAAAAAACATCTGGAAACTGCAGCAGCAGATCTGGGAAGGAATCAGGAGACTGCTACCTCTTTGACATCCTCTGACACTCTGAAAAGTCAAAAGTATTTCTAAATGCTGAACTCAGTGCTGTGTGTGGAAGGGTATTGGATTAGATGAACCACTGTTATACACACGAATGCCAGTTCCTGAACTGCTGAAGACTACCATATCAGAAAAGGGTAGGGAAGTGGCAGAAGGGAATGCTTTAGATTGCTGGTGACAACTAGTAAGCCAAAAAGGCCCCACAGAATACTAGGTCTTAGCAATAACAACAACTAACATTAACTTTTTCCAGATGTCTGGTATGCAAGCTATTTTCAGGTACTGTTCTCCTTTCCTTTTCACCACAGAAAGCGTACCCTCAGCTGATCCCGTTTGCCTCTGGAAAGGCCGCAGAAGAGACACTACAGAAAAAAGCTTGACAGGTGTCATCAAGGCTATAATCTGAGGCCATCAAGTTGTAAAGGAAACCTTAAAAAAAGTTTGAAGAAATCTGATTCCAGCCATTTCCACACATGCTTTTCTCTCCATAATCCTTATTTTGCTCCACAGAGTGTTATTTCCTATATTTCCAGTAGAAGTTAATGCATCAAACTAATTTAAAAAAGAGGCTTTTTTCAGTATCTATTGACCTTAGATCATGACCACACTGAGTTGAACACAACAGCAATTTAAATTATTTTCCAAGTGCAGCAAGAATTATTCTAACGCTCATTTGCTGAACCTTGGTTATTTGTGGTACTCTGTGTGCTTGGGGAATACTTCAAGAACTATAGTCTAACTAACTTCTACATGCAATCAATATTAAGATTTTAAATAGCTTGTACTGTACCAAAGTGACCTTATGCAATACAAAAATGGAACCAAAAAATTCTGGATTTAACAAAGATAAAAAACTATACATGCAGCTGTACATGCCCACTTCGGTGAATTAGAAGCGTTACACATCGGGAAACAAGCAATACTGAAGAATATTAAAGTGTAAATTTCCTTAGTACCGAAGAACCCAGCTTTTCCCATACTCCGTTTTATTCAGAAATCTATGACGTGTGTAGTTATCAGAAGCTAAAACTGAGACTTCACCAGTCTCTCAAAGTTCGGTTACAAGGGTACCCTTGAGCTGGTCCAGCCCACCAAAACCCAGTCTCCCCTCTGTATCACAACCCATTGCTTGCCTTCTCTTTATCTAAAGATCACAGAAGCCAGGCAATAAATCCGTAGCTTACTGAATCAAATGAAAATTAACCCCGCAATAAAATGTGTAACTGGAAAGATCCCTGACTTGCAATGTGCTCATGGGAACTTTGGATCCAATGCAGAGGAATGACAGAAAAACACTACATCCCTCTCATTTCAAAGGGGAATCTTGGCCAATCTACTTCGCTGCTTATATAGTTGGCATCAGCTTGCAGGACTGGGTGAAGAATGAACTTTGAAGGAGATTAGATACAGAGGATACAAAAATGGGTTTGGATGCAGAGCTCCCAAATGACAAAGGGCTACTGGGTCCTGCCATGATCCCTTGCTTTTTGTTGTTTGAATTCTCCAAGCTTCAGCCTAGAATAAATCCACAAAGTCCAGTTTGTCCACATTTAATGCCCCTTCATTCTTTTAAGGTGTTTGGCATTGAGAAATAGAATTGTTAAAAAAAAAAACGTTAAAAAATGACAAAAAACAACAGCGGAGAGACGGAACACCCGATACCACTTTTCACTTAAATGCTTCAGTTAAGGACATAACTAATTAAAAAAATAATTAAGAACACAGGAGATTATTCCCCATTTTCACCACAAAATATGAATTTTGGAAGGGCAAGTCTTGTACTCAAATTATTAATGAAAATTCCAGTCGTTTGCAATACGTACATATATAAAAACTTAAATAAGGGTTGTCTGCATTGTTTTCTACTCATTTGTTCTACGAAAGCTAAAAATCTTGGTGCAGAATGAAAAATGAATTCATATATTTAATCTGTGACCCCTACTTTCAGAATAGCTTTGCCACTTTTTTTTTTCTATTCCTTTATGGTATAAAATCAGTGAAATGAAAAGTTCCACCACTTTACAAGTTTTCAAAACTCAAGACAGTCTCTAAGGAAAAGTATTAGTGCATGAAATTAAACTACATACAGAATTGTTCCACTTGAAATATTTAAGCAGGACTTATTTTATTTGTGATAATGCAATTTCTTCACATTTGCAGTAAAATAGATACTGGCCAAAGAACAAAAGGTGTGAAAGTTGATTGACTAAGATTACCGACATTTCCCATACACCTAAACTGAAATCCTGCTTTCAAATAATTTCCAAAAGCGATTTTTTCACAGTGCAGCTACAATTTCTTCAATAGCTACTCTCCAGTCGAACTAACTGAATATTAGCCACTTACAAATTTTGGACCCGATATTCAACTGACATAAATTGAACTTTGTTCCAGTGAGTTCACGCATCTATTTAAACCAGCACAGC
The DNA here is from genome assembly GCA_013398915.1 of Dromas ardeola. Lineage (NCBI taxonomy): Eukaryota > Metazoa > Chordata > Aves > Charadriiformes > Dromadidae > Dromas > Dromas ardeola. The sequence goes on from VYZM01010165.1 coordinate 456,819, forward strand.
CCAGTCTTATCCTTCTGAACCCTAAGTGAAGCGACATTTCAAATTCAACTTTTTAATAAGCTACCACAGTCTACACTGATGTGAATCTTGGACATGTCTGTATTGTAATGTCATGCTACAACACTTCTGCCTTAACCTGTTGAGTGACAGATTAGCTGAATTAATTTTAAAGAAAAAAAGTTAACAGTTAAGTGATATTGAATCATGTAATAGCTGAATATTCAGAAAAGAAAATGCTTAAATAAAACACGTGACATCTCACTGGTGAGTAGCACCATCAACATAAAATGTCATCTATAGTTACCGATATTAATGAAAATTAGCAATCATTAGTCAAGGACATCCATTCAAAGGTTAAAAGTGGTTTTGAGTGAATATATTACGGCCCAAACTATTTCTCGTGGGAAAAAATGGGAACTTATGATTGAATTAATTACTTCACATACTAAAGCAAATATAACCTAGGGGAAAAAAAAAAGAAAAGAAACCAAAAATCCAAATATTATGTCAATTGAATGTACATTTAGTGAGTTACACACCCTTCAACAACAAGTTCTTTGCAAAATTCAGTACCTAACCCTAGGTAAAACATAAATCTTCATTTGAAGGAAAGAAACTGCTGCTGAGAGCACAGGATAACGCTTAATAAGTTCAAGTTCTGCTTCTATATTGAGGCACAGCGTGGACCTGGACAAGGCTGCTAACACCTCAGTGGAATTCATCCTTTCTATCCTGTTTCAGCCAAAATGCATCCTCCATAATCAAAGGACATACCACAGCAAGATATTAGTTCAGAGAAGCTGATATCCCATTTTGGCAGGTGAGAAAGCATTCTACATCTAACCTATATTGCAGTACTAGGCAGCAACCTCATTGAACCCTGCTGTCACAGACTTCTAGCCTTATATCTGCAAGCCTCTATCGCAGAGCATACACTACCCAATGCCTTGGAAAGAGGAGGGATTTCCACCTAGTAGCTGTCCCAGTTTCCAACGTGTACAGATCTACCAGGCACCAGTACAGACCAACGCATACCTAACCAAATTTCTCCTAATAGACTTTTCGTATAAGTAGAATTCATTGAAGTAAATAAATAAAAGTCACACAAGCTTGCCACTCCTGAATTTGCTTGCTGATGTTCAGATAAAATATGTATGTACATTGATGGAATGGAGCCCTCACAGCAGATAAGGCTCTTGACAAGGGCTGTGAGAAATAAGCACACTGGTAACATTCTGTACACCTTGCAAGTTCCTGAACACGATCCAAGAGTCACCATCCAGCTGAGCTCTCAAACAGAATTGCTCCAGTCAAGATATGTTTCCTCATAGCAAACAGCTTTGCAAACAGTACTGCAAATTCAACATGTTCATCCCCCGTAGAATGGCCTGAGCCTCACCTTTTGTTAGATCTGCATCTTGTTGCTTTTGACCCTTCCTGTCCACAGCAACGTAAGCCCAGTTTGGAGATGCAATGTACTTGAGCTGTTTGTTCACTGCTTTTACATGGGGGTTGGGTGGGCAAGGAAAACAAAGGAAAAGGCTCTACTTTCCTCGACATAAATTACACAAAACAACCACCAAAGGAACCCTCTCTGAGTAAATTTTGTCCACCTTGAAGGCCAAGTCCTGGCTTGCTTGTTTAAGTCTCAGGGCCAGGAACAAGGGATGGGTTCTACCAGACCGCCCTGGCTGTGTCTCTGCATACACGACTGGGCTGTGCTTCTCTCCCAAAGTGGAGTCACCTTGTGCCTAGATGACATCAGCTGTAATGGTCCTTGCTGCTTTTATTGCAGCCTTTCAAGGATAGTAGAAAAGAGCATGAATTTGGATGAGCAGCATTCAAATTAGAACCTGAATAAGGCTGCTGGCATGTTGTAGCCATGTGTTTTATAGTTGCTTGTTTCCTCACTTATAATTGTTATTCAGACAGATAAAATTTACTCATTTATTAATGAAAGGATTCCTGTTACTGCTTCCCCATGAACAAGCTTATTCTCTCATGTACCTACAGAGACCTTGAATAAATAAGCTTTGCCCAAGTACCTAAAAGAGGAAAAAAATTTGTATTTCTCAACTTGATGTGCAAGATGCCAGGAAGATTCACTGACCTCCCATGGCACGTGGCTTCTTGGTGCAAAAAAAAATCAGGGTGGCAGAAGGATGTAGGGCACAAAGCCCCTGAATTAGGAAGACTTGAATTCAGCTCCTCCCCAACCCTTCCTGGTCTCCTTGTGTCCTTAGTCACCCATCAGTAGAAATGGGCTCTGCACAGGTACCTCCTTGGTAAAGCACTCGGAAATAACCAGTTGAGCAGTCTGATGAGAGTTCTTACTGCAAATCATTTTCCATCACCCTGAGCTACAAATATATTAAGACAGAACACCATAGCTGAAGTTAATGGAGCTTTTTATACATTTTTCTCTGCACCCTCCCTTCTTCTAAAAGACTCAAGTTGAAAAATCCCTGCATTCAGGGTGGGATTTTAGCCAAAGCAAAACCAGGTGGTTGCAGAAGAGGTCGTGCCTGTTTGCAGGCTGCAGATGACAGGGACCGCGCTGCAGCAGCGCTCCTCAGGAGGGTGTTTCCTCCTGTGCCCCCTTTCCTGCACTAGTCATAGCAAGGAGACAAGACGGACACCAGTGTCACCTTCCAGGGATGCAAGGAGAACTTAGGGCTGATCTTCCTTTGCATACAATCCCCCCACAGGGCAACCTGTTAAAACCAGCTCTTCCATTTTTAGCTTTTGTTAAAAACCAAACCAAAACTCCAAATCCCCCAAACCAACACACAGAGACCAGCAAAAAACCCCAAACAAAAAAAAAAAAATCAAAAGCAGCATTTTGATTACTCTGTTACTGAAGAGTGTCTGTTATCAAGCAGAATACACCATCTTCCCAGTTGCTGAACTAGACAGGCAAGTCTTATTTGTGTTCCCCTGCTTGCCTCTAACAGGGCATCACAGCCTGGTTCCCCCGGCAGTCAGAGCTATTTCATAACCAGCAGCACTTCCCTCAGCTTGGTTTGTGGTGAGATACAAGTTCCAATGAAAAATACTGCTCCCGAACAAGCTAATGCTAGAAAAGGGGCTAAAAAGAATAGTCCATCTCCTCTTACTGTGCGTACAGAATGAAGCAACCATCCTGTGGAGAAAGTGAGCTTTATTGGACTGTACAATATGGTTTGGAGAAAAACTACCCAACACATGATATTACCTTGACACCAGCCCTTCTTCAGGTGCCACACTGCGACCCAGCCTAGGGCATTTGCTTCCATGCATTGAATATGTATATAACATACCAGAATAGCAGAGATGGAAATGAAAGCTCCACGCCCAGGAAGGCTGTGAACGCAGTGCAAAGAGATTTATTGAAGCAACCTTTACTCCGTATTAGCCTCCATGATGACAGCAAAGGGACTGGAGGAGTAAGACAGGGCCTCAGTAAAAGCTGGGCCAATTTCTTGAAGACTCTGGGGTCACCAAAGCCCATGTAACTGCATCTTGTCCACTAATTGTACTAGCTGGTAGACCTACCATGCTATGCTTGCATCTTCTGCTACAAACACATACAGTTATATAGGGCAATACAAATCTAATTAATAAAAATAGGCTAGAAAGCTTAAAAATTAAATTAAATACACTGAAGTAATCCTCTTTGATGTTTCTGCTCAGCAGCATTGATCTGCTTGCTTTTAATACAGGTATACTGCAGCATGCAAAGGCATGTGATTTTATGACATTTTAAAAGAAAAATATTTGAAACGCAGAACAAAGATGATCTTTGCATGCCTTAGATATGAGCAGACAAAGAAACGTAAATAAGCAATGGTAACATTTGCAAACAATGTCTTACAGTACTAAATTAAAACAGTAGCTGAGCAATACTTTGGCTTATTTCTCTGAAACTAAAAAAAAAATAAAAAAAAAATCACATGTCCCTTTCAAATACCACTTGAAATTTACTGTTGTAAGCTACTACTCAAAGTCTTAATACATGTTAAAGCCAAGTTTATTAAAAGCACAAGACCACATGGAAGTTTTTTTACTGCCTTCTCTGTCTGGTGAAGAAAAAGTCATGTCTCAATGGGTCACAAATACATCCCCATAAGGCAAAACCACAGAAACCATTTACAGCATCCTCCAGATTTGCACACTCTTCTACACATAATTCTCAACACATGAAAACTTTGCACCTTCAGTTACATTTACTGTTCATCAGTTACTTGGTTTAACATCAAGTTAAGAAGTCAGTTTAAAAAATTCAAAGAAAAATTTCAACCAAAGCTTTGAGTCCAGGCAATGTACCCTCAGGATGGGCAAATATGCCAGAAACTCAGACAAAAAAATGCTTCTATTTTAAAACTTGTTTCACAGTTATTTGCACTTTCTTGCATCCAAGCAGTAACACTTACTGGTTTCTTAAGATTTCCCTTCTGTTCACACTTAGTTTGACTTTCAGTTGCCATGTGCAGTGCAATACCATCATATCAAGATGTCATCTGAAGTGCTTGAAATAAAAGTGATTTCGCTTAGTGCAGCACAAACATTGTCAAAATTATGCTTCCATTCACCCCTCCAATTTTTATTCAGAGCATCTTTTTATTCATTCAACCATCAATTACCTCTGTGCATATTTAAGCAGAGACAAAGTGTTTTAAAGTATCTGAACACAAAGAAATTTTAACTAATTTAGCCTACCCTATACTACCATACTGATGTAATATTAAAACTTAAGTACTTCACTTTCAGAGGAAAGAGATACTGTTTTAAAAGAAGCTGAAATAGAGAATGGTACACACTAATAAGATTAAAATTAAGTTATAATTGAGTAAATATTTATGAGACTTGCTGCTCATCAATAACGTGCATCAGAGCAATATGGCTTAATGGAGGTTTGTTCTCACAAACTGACAAAAAGCCTTCAGCTGAGGAACAAGCACCTTCTCAAAAAAAAAAAAAAAAAGAGGGGAAAAAAAGTCAGATGCTGCTGATTTTTTTTCCCTCAATGTGAGGCTGATCAGCAAAATACAAGCTCAATGCTTGAGTAAATTTTTACCTTCAGCAGCTGGTTTTAGAAGCACAGTTAATTTATTTATTTTACATTTGGCTTCCTATTTCCTTGCACCAATATAAAATGCTATTTGTAAATATTAAAAATTCATACAGAAAAAGTAATCACTATAAAATTATATTAAGCATGAAAGCATTAATTCAAAACGTTAGTCACTCGGCAAAAGAACACTAGATGCTACATTTTTTTTCCCCTCGTTTTCAATTCTTTTAAATGGGCAAAGAACTCAAAGCACAAGAGGGAAAGCCAGCCAATTTGTCCAAATTAAACTGAAGTACATTGGCTTAGAATGGACAGGGCTTCAGACGTAAAGAATTTTTGTCAATCTCACCAAGGGCAAATACTGTAATCTACTCTGTCTAGCCACAGGTTCCCCCTTGCCCCTGTGCCTTAGATCAGGCTGCCCAAGCCCTGGGGCCGTCCTGGGCAGCGGAGCTGGGCATCACTCCAAAGGACAGCAAGGCCATGGCAGCCTCTGCAGCAGCATCCCCTGGGTATAAAGAGGCTCAGATTAGAGACGCTTTGCATTAGGTTTTCTACTGAGTAGATGGATTTTTTTTTTTCTCCTTTATAACCAGTGTTTTATTAATTAATTTTATTTGTGTTTGCATCAGCCTACATCTGTGCATTTCTCATGAAATAAGGCAGACCAGCTGAATCAGGTGCAGAATGGTGAGATCACTTGCTGTTCAAACTCCTCCCCAGCTTTTCATCGAATTGCAAGCATTCATACCGACCTGCAGTAAAGCTTCTGACCTGCAGAGGAAGACCTGTAACTTCAGCTCATACACTCCTAGTGCCTGTGCATCTTCACGGTGGAATTTCAAGGTATTTCACCAATAGGAACTTCCTAAAGCAGAAGCGGCAGGGTTATTTGCTAAATGAGCTAAGGAGAAAATTGATACAAGATGGACACCAGATTTATTTTGTCCTTCATGTCCTAAAAAATAAACACATGCACAACTTTTAATGCCAGAGCAATACTGCCTGCTGAAGGGCCTCTGATCCAAGCACATAAAGCCAGGTGGAAGCTGGGATAAAATGTCTTTTCCTTTCTATGGAGATGAACCATGCTACCAGAAAACCTGGGTTTGGAGCAGTCGGACTAGATTACCATCTGACAAGGTCTGAACAAGAAGTATGGTTTTGTTAGACTTTTAGATGATGCATACTGCACACATTCTGCAATTTAAAAAAAGAGAGTGTCTCTGACATCTAACTGGAACACTCATACAACAGAGGGTAAGTTTACCTGGATAATTTTGACAGAATAATGCCATATGTCCTCAATGTAGAAACAGAAAGGATAATGTAAATGTATCAGAGACATCGATACAGTGTTGGAGACAGTTTATTCTTCCAGCTCTGTGTTAGGCTTTCAGTACCTGAGCAGGGGAACTGCTTGCACCTTACCACCTAATCACTTCTTTCATTTCCGGAAAACTGGAAAGAAAGAAAAAAAATAAACCGCAAAACCAAAAACATTAATGACTTGCCTCTTCCAAACCACGGGTAGAGAACGAATTCGGGTTTTATCACCTGCCAGGACACTCAGCTGAAAAACACTATTTATGTTTTTACATACTTGGCTGGTGCACTGTTGACTGCATCAAGGCTGTTGTGACAGTTACCTACATTCCTATTAACAAATGTACAACAATCCTGAACCTCACCAGGTGGAAGAATGAAGATCCCAACGGAGGGTACTCGCTATTACAGGCCATGCTATGCCTTTAATCCTGAACAGCACTACAACATTGAAACTGCACGGAGATTCCACTAAAGACAAGTTTTAATTAAAGGGCGTACAAAAACTGTATCAAGAATTTTCTTATCTAGTTGATTTTAAGGAATAGGTACAATATTCAGATTTTCTTCTTGTACAATGGATAAAGACATGCACAGAAATTAAAACCAGATTATAAAAAGTTTTCCAATAATACATCAAGTTACACCATCTTCAGCACAAAACAGTATGAAAACAGTTAGAGACAATAGCACGGTTGTTCTTTCATTCTTTTATGACTTTTGAAGATAGATGTATATTAAATTTATGTTTTTGTTATTTCATAACTTTAATTTTTAATAACAGCACATACTTTAATATTGCTTAAGATGGTAATTTTTGCAACATATACAGAATTTGCAATTGATCTTGGATGTCCACATGCATACTAGAATACCAATATTGGAAAAAAGTAATAAATAAAACTTTACTATCTCTTCTGTCTTCTGTGTCCATGTGGCAGTGCCACTCATCCCTCACCAACTCTACTCATGGAGATACTAAAAAAGCAGCACTGCCACATTAGCCATGATATTATTTCCTGACTAAAAAGCCCCGCAGCTCCACAGAGCTAAGCCATTTGGACTCAGTGCCTCACTGAGGCAGCTGCACTGGTTTGGTTGTAAAGAAAAGCAAACTTTTGCTAGGACAGATTTTTTTATTTGCAGCTGCCCTACTACACAGCATACCACATCTTGACTGTAGATCACATTACAATCATTAAGGGCTACTAGTTCCTCAAAAATAAAGAGCCATATCCTCGCATTGTATAGGAATAACATTACTTGTATGAAATAGGATCAGTCATGTTCAACTCCCAAACAAAAAGGAAGGTGATAGAGTCCACACCATGCAGCAAAACTCTGCTCTGATTGCCCTTTCCTCCTCTGTGCAAATGGACTCCGTCCTTTCCTGCTTGAACTTTCCTATCCCTACTGATATTTTATAATTAGGCTTGCTTTCTAACAACTCAATTTCTGACTTTTCTTTCCATTTGATTTAAAAATCACAGCGGAAGAAAACTAGGCATGTTTTCACAGACATACTTAGAAATACTGACATACACTTCACTGCAAAAACATCCATTTTTGCTGCTTTTGATCCTCAATAAGTAAACTATTCTTAGAAATAGAGGGCCAGTGTAATTAGATAGGCTAATTTTAGAGATGCTGGCTATTTTCTTGAGAAATCTTTCTCAAAAAACACAGATGGTTAAAATAACAGCAATTAAGAATGTGTGAACCAAATCATACAGAGCTCAACCTTAAAAACAAGCAAACCCAGAAATACTACCTCAAACAATTTGACTATGCAAGAAAGCATTGTCTGCACAATTCAGAGGCTAACCTAGTTTCGAAATTCAAGAGCTGTATATTTTGCAAGTTTAGGAGAACAGTGAGCCATATTTTAACTAGAAGAAACTGCATAGGTTTCTCCTCTTCATGATGAGGTTTGTTTGAAATACTTTCCTTGTCAGAGAGTCTGTACAAAGATCCCCAAGATTTGAGAGGGCAACAGTTTCTGCATCTCATTTGTCCTGAAATGACCTGGTGTTTTCACAGTATAATTTGTTCCTTAGGTATAGCTACACTGAATGAAAATCATCACATAAAAATCCAAATTGTGGGGATTAAAGAAATAACAACTTGCCATAAGTGTTACGTGGAGCAGCCTGCTTAGGGAGGCTCAGTCTCAAAATAATCTGACAAAAGACCATCTCCTGGGGGAAACACGAGTAGTGTAAAATGGAAAACAAGGACAAAACAGAATAAACTAATGTGAGATCTACTGAGTGTGGCAGATGCTTACACATCTAAGACTGATTTTATGTCATTGGTATCCATTAGCACTGTGCTCTTTGAGGAGGGTATGGTAGAGGAAAACACGACCACCAATAAAGCAAAGAATATTTGCTGGTTTAAGAAGAGAAAGGAAAACAGAGACATGAGACAGGGGGGAGGAAAATTAAAGGAAAATAATACGATCAGAAACAATGCCAAAACATCTTTCAACATCTACCTTACAGAAAAGATAGCTGGTATAACAGAAAAGAGTTCTGTTTAATATTAATCAGGCAACTTTCATGAGCAAGCTTTTTGACCTTAACTGGCAAGCAAATTCGTATTCCTAAAGTAATAATAAAAAAAGGTATACACATAATTTCTTTAAAACTGCTGAATTTAATTGATGCAAATTAATCACTATTAAAAATATAACTAAGTTATAATACAGATTAAGGGGCAAATCACTGCAGACTCCTTTTTTGCACCTGAGGATTGAAAAATCTTTAAAAATAGATTAACTTAAATAACTTTCAGAATCTCTCCTTTCCTTAATGTCTGAAGTGAGCAATGGCAGAAAGAAAAAAAAAGTATAGATAACGCTACTACATTTCAGCAAAAAGTGGTTTTAGCAGCATGACTGCTTTGCACTGAAGCTAATATTTGTGCACACCAAATGGGTTAAAGACATGATTATGAAAAAAACTCTCACCATTCTGTGGAGCTGTTTCACAGAGCCTGCTCCGTCCTAATGGTTTTTAAGAGCTACCATCAATGCCTTGGGGACCAGAAGAGTTGCATTTGCTCACCTCTGGTCTGGTGCTCCTGATAAGTAAAGCAGGAGGGATACTTTCTTGAGGAGAACTAATGTCCCCACTTTCTGAATTGGGCAGTGGCCATATAAGGCAGGTGATGAATTGTAGCACACTGGAGCTGCAAAGGCACACAGGACTCCACACCTGCCTGACAAGCTCAAGGCTCCTTCAGCATCTTCCCCCTTCTCGCTCCAAGTACCATTCTGTGCCTGTGCAGACTTGCATGTAGTGTGCTGTGGCACAGGAGGGGGTACTGCAGAAGCGCCTCCCTTGACTCCATACTGTCTGGGACAACGTTGGAGACTCAAAGAAGCTACTAACCAGTTTTCTAACTTGCCGGGTCTCATGCAGTCCAACTCATTAGGCATTCTTCAAGCATCCTGAGAACCTGGGAGGAATCTAATATTGTTTTATAAGTGTTTCTGGGGAATTTTCCCTGCTAGAAAAGGGAACTTTCCCTTACAGCGTAGCATACTCAGCACAAAAACTAACAGCCCCCAACTGACCCTGTTCAGTGCAAATCATACTCCCACAACAGTTACGCCATCTTTCCTTTCTCCCAATCAAGGAATTTACAAAAGGAAAGCAAGGCGATATTCAGAACTGTGCTATATCTTTATAGCTACAGCCAATCCAGTCCATCTTCTTGTATGCTCTTTTCTGTATGTAATCAATTTTCAAAGATTAAAAAATAGTTTTATGAAAGAATGCAAACACTGTGGACTCTCTGATCTTCTCTACTGCTAACTGTCTCAGCAAGCACGTAGATTCTTTACCTCTGGTAAATCCATTCTTTCATCAAAGGACCAGCACTGCTAATCCCGGAAACCAAGGCAATCATTGTCATATCAGTTATACAAGCCAACCAGGTTTAAGATTCCATAAATAAGTCAAGTGACCATAACAGTAATTTATAGCCCTTGGGGCATTTGGCAGCTCATCACTGGTCCAGGTAATAACAGGGAAGGAGTATTTCTGGTTGTTTTTTTTCATAGTTGAATCCATTCTTGAGGGACAGAACATGTCCGTGTCAGGTACACATGCTCATCCAAAATACAAAAGGCTCTGTGCTGCTCTAGATACAAATGCCAGATACAAGCAGATATCCAAACCTTCCCATCCTAGCTGCTAGTCTGCGTGTATTTTCATCATCCTACCTTAGTTTTTAAGCCACTTAGGATTTGCCATTCTTAGTCATTGATAAAAAAAAAAATGGTCAACATCCCTCAGCAAACTTGGTATTTTTGATTCCCTGCTCCATCCCCATGGAAGTCATCAGTTTGGCTCAGTAAAATTCATCCTGGAAGTCAAGAACATGGTTACAAACCAGGAGGAATTCAAAAGTAAGGCTGTAATTTTCTCAGGGAAAAGTTAAGTCAGTAAGGGGGGTGGGGCTGTATGTGCAGGGGGTGGCAAGACTGTTAGAGGAAAAAGAAACACTTAAAAAAAAAAAAAACAAACACTTCAGAGTACTCACAAAACTGGCATCTCTGTCCTAAATAGGTTTTGGAAGTGTTTTCCTCATATGCAGCTTTACTATTTTCTCAAAAAGAAAACGGATCTTTAAAGAAAACAGTGTAAGTGTAAACATTAGTTAGGATTTGCTGTTAGCAGCCATCTCTACAAAAGATCAGTTCCACTTACTGTGGGCAAAGATGTGATCTCTAGTTTACCCACAAGTAATCCTCAAAATTGGGTTCCCTTTTTCAGCTGATGGTTCCTGACCACAGCTATGCATATCCTGCCATTACACAGACTATATTTGTAACAAAATCTTTCCACCAAGGTGCATAGCCGGCAGCTTGCCTTACAATTGAAATAGTTAAAGAGAGAAGCAAAATTTAAAAGGTTACACATATCAAGAGAATTCCCGAATTCACACTGTTGCCCCTCTTCTTCACGCTGAAGAAATATGAGAGACCAAGCACATCCCATAAAGTTTAGCTCTACAGCACAGCAAAGATCAGGGACATGTGCTAAGCAGGAGTGATGGATGACAAAGAAGTTTTAAAGTATTTCAGCTTCTTATCTACCTCTTTGCAGTATACCGGGTAATAAAAATCAAAAAAGCATCCATTTCCAAGAGCTATTCACAGGCTCAGAGATAAGCAAAGCTCAGCACGGGGTGTGATCTGAACACATACTTATGGAAACATCAGCTTTCAACAATGTCTTATGACAGATTTTGGTGCTTGTTACTAATCTTCCTAGCCGGATATTATCCCCACAGAGTCATGATTACCGAGCTCCTCAGCTGTCACAGGCATGAAAAAGAAAGCTGAATATTGCTCCTCATTTCGTCTGATCTTTCTTATCACCCTCTGTTTCCCTCTTCAAGTAAACTCTTCTCATAATTTCTCTTCTTTTCCATATTTTTTTTCCCCTTTGGTCTTCTTTCTGTTTCTCAGCAGAATAGATAGTGGACCCAACGTAACAGAAAAACACTTGCATCTCTGCCATTCTGATTCCCATATAGCTACAAGTCGTAACAGTTTCAGCATGGAGAGTATTCAAGCATTAAAAAAAAAGGCCAAAAATTGACTGCAAGTAGATGAAAGTAAGAAACTGTTTTCCCCAGTTTGAAGTCTGTTGTCATCAGAGAGATGTGGCTGTAACAGTACCAACACATGCTTTATTTCATTGTAGAAATGATCCTTCACCACTCAGGTTAGAAGGCTGCAGACTAACTCTCTCCAGGTTTAAGTACTATTTACGCTATTAAGGAAAGGTGTCACAGCACATTTACTTGCAAACCTTTACTGAAGGCCATTGGCAGGCTCAGTAGGTGTAATGCATACCAACACCCTACCTCAGTTCTGCCTTGGAGGTATCACCTCTTCTAGAACTTGACCATATGTATTATTTTGTTGAACTACTATGTTAAATATGAGTGCCTTCCTCGCGCTGGTAAATTTTGTCAATAAAAGACAAGGGATCCAGGAAGTTACTTCCAAAAATTCTCTGAGCCTTAGTAGTCCATACCAACCCCCAAAATTCACGCTTTCTGTTGCAAGCCTGTTTCTGGTGTTTACAGCACCCCACCAGGATGCTATTTAAAAGAGAAGATGCTAAAGAACTCAGGTTGTTTTCTATCTAAGTTATTTTCAACAAAAGCATCACAAGATTTGGTCTATTTTCAAGTTAGCTGCTGTCACTAAGAAAAGTGTCAGTCTTTCACCCTCCTCTCCCTCACCATTTTTAAAAAAGAACTGTTCTGAAGAACTGCTGCAAAATTAAAGCAGTCCAAAGTCATTAGAAGAGTCACATTACTAAGCTCTGCGTACCATGAACTATCTTGAGAAAAGCCAGAAATCTGACTGAAAACAGAAACGCATTGATAGGAAATGCAACAACAAAAGGCAAAATCGTGACTGCTGAGATGGTACCAAGCGTGGGAAATCTCCGTTTGATGGACTCGAGCGGCTGAGCGCAACCTCACAAGCAAGTCCAACAGGCTCAGTGTGAATCTGGAGCTACCCAAAAGTTTGTAATGTCAAAAGCAACGAAGAGGACTAAAGGAAACAAGAATATTTAGCCCAAAGCATACCGCCTGTTCTGCCCAACAACATATCTGGCATAGACTGTTTTTCACACACATAAGCCCACTGTCATTGACCTCAAAGCTGAAGTAGTTAACTACATGAAGCCTGCTTGCCAATGTTTTGAAAGAGTCTTCCTCTCTACATGCAAAAAGGAAAATAATAGCAATTAGAAAACACTCCTGTTTCAGAGCACCTGCTGAAGGTACACAATATTGTCTCCACACCCCTGCCATAAGTAGAGCATAAGGAAACTAGAAGGGACTAGGATACATCTTGTGGTAACATAATGCAGGCAAACGAGGCAATATGTTAGAGCAGCTGGATATTGTGTCATCGTAAATTCTTGGCACATACACAGTTCTAGTTCTCGTGCTATCTTGGCTCTCTAGCACCGATTCAGTGAGCACAGCCAGACTTCCGATTTTTAAAAGTTTGGATGCAGTTTTTTGGCCTGTGAGAGAAAACAGCAGGGCATCATGTGAGAAACTCATGCCATTTTCTTATTTGGGCATCACAGAGGTATTATCAGGTGAACAACAGGCAGACACGTGGTACAGGTTCTGGCTCAGGAGCACACAATATGAATACAAGTTGTAACTGTCCTTTTATGTTAGTTTCCATTATAATCATTTATGGATCATTTGGATGTCTTGAATTTGGCTCTAAAATCCAACAAGAAGCTTGCAAACCCTCCAAAAATAACCGATCAATTCTCTTGCCTGTTCCCACGGATAGACACCTGCCAATTTCCGCAGATTTTGAAAAGGTTTTGGCTAGCACATCCTTAGTTATTTCCAAAATATTTTAATGAAGAAACTATGGAGATGTTCCCATACACAGCTATTATCCTGGCATAATTACCTTTGCAGGAATCTGATCTTGTTAATTCAAATGCGAGACATAAAGCACTTTCTATAAAGGGCACCTTGTACACCCAGGTATTTAGAACATTCCAAAAAAAAACCCAAATGATGTACAGGAAGCTTATTGCAGTTCCTGCGCTTACCATGTCAGTGCCTGCAAACTGTAAGCTTTTTGGAGAGCACCTGCATCAAAAGCAGGGGAGGTGAAAGGGAGGAGGGAGAAATATAAATAAATTATTGGTTCTCGCTTACATAAGGAGTCTTATTAGCCTCAAACAGTTTACACAGTAATACTCGATGATTATTTTCAGTTTGAGAACTTTATTATCACCTACAAAAACAGACAGGAGGCTTCACTTATTTTGTCAAGATGAAACTGGTAAATCACATTTCTCTGCAACAGGATTATTTTTCAGGAATGCCAAGGATCACTACCTGGGCACTGTGAGCCAAATTCTAGACATATATAAAAAAATACACCTGCTATACCACAGACACTTAGTCTATCCCCTCCTATGTCACTATTCACTGCTCCTTTAGCTTTTCCACCAGACAAAAAGATGCCCATACCCATGCATAGTTGGAGAAAAGACACTACACTGATCCACTAGAGTATTGGTTTGTGGCTTTGTTACCTACATTTTTAATTTTCCTTCTTTTTAGCAAATCTGCAAGAAATACTACAGTAACAGATTCTTCTGTTTGCCAAAATTTTGCTTCAGTTGCTTACACCAAGTTTTAAATAACTCCACTGAAGGTCTGGCACAGGCCGCCAGCATACAAGCTCTTGCCACTGAAGTGAGAAATCCCATCTTGTAGAGTCGACAGGGAACAACATTTTGCTTTTTATCTAGTACTCTTCACTCATCCTTGTATGTTAATGTTTTTAAAAAATACAACAATTGTTAGAGACACCACCATCCACTCCTCCTTCACCCACTCACCCCAAATATCTAAAAGTCAAGACCATTGGACTTGAGGCCCAGCTCAAAGCCTACTACTGCAGAGTACCCATATTTCACACAGCATCCCCATGAACAATGCAGTTTTTAAATAACTGATCACACATATTCCAAAGTTCAGGAAGCAGTTTTCACCTTGTCTTTCCTTTAGCCGGAAAAAAAAAAAGCTTATTCACCTAGAAATTGAATGAGAAAAGCAACAGACTGGAAGAACCTGAGGGGAATAAAATAATTTTGCTAAGAATAAAGAAATCCAGGGGGAGCACAGAACTGCTGAGCAAGTACAAAGAGAGATAACAGAGATTAAACATCGCCACTGCTTATGCCCTAAAGTAGCGAGCCCTAGCATTTCATCAAGAGGTTTCCAAATTCTGTAAAATGTCTCAGAAGTTCCTATTAAAGTGCACAGCACCATTCACAAAGCTCACGAATGAAGGGCTGGGGTTTACAAGTTTGTTTTGGATGGAAACCGTGAGTTGAGACCAGTAAAAATTTAACACATAATTGTTCAATTTTCACAAGTGTTCTTAAAACAAACTCTATTGAGAATAGTCATGTACAAACAGTTGATACAGGCTGAAGTAATACGTTTGATTTGGGTTTCTTTCCCAAGGCCAAGTAGAAAATCAATCTTTCTTAAGTCAAAGCGAAGTTTTGAACAGAGGTCTTGCAGTTTTTCCCATCAAGTCCACGCACGTCCTCCTATTCTCTTCATTTTTACAATGTGACAGATGAACATCTCTCAGTTTCTCATTCATGCTAGAGCTTTCCTACTTCACATACAAATAAACCCACAGAGGGCTGTGGGGGAACCTCTCTGGAAAGAGGAAAGTACCCAAATTCTGAGATGAGGTCACTGACATGAGGCTGGGATAGCAGATTTCTAGTCTCTTCTCCAAGGTATCTCCAATTACTTTAGATCACCAAAAAGCTCCCCTAGGGATACTGGGAGGTATAACTTATTCCAGCATACTCTATAGCACAAAGGTTAGGGAACTGTCCCAAAATTACTTTTGGTGTCAACATCTTCTCTGGTTTAGGCAATCAGAACTATGTCCTGAAACTAGTTTTCACATAATCTTGTTTATTGCTCTCTAATTACAGTACCATGAGATACAAAAGGGGACAAGAAGGGCAAGAAAAACAACTTTTTAGTGTTCAACTCCCTTCCTCTGCAAGCAAAGGCAAAATACATACTATTGGGATCCAGTTCTCCAACTATTTGTTTTTAAGTGCAGCAGAAGCATTTCACTCCACAGGGGAGTCTGCTCAGCTACAAAGATCTTTCCCTCTCATAATCCCCTGCATTACAAGAAATTGAGTCTGTAAAACAAGGCTATGAGCATCAGCACTCACTGCATTTGAGATTGGAAAAAAAAAAAACCTCAACCTGGATTTATGGGAACAGAAGAAATGTCCTTATTTTAGTCACACTTGCATTCATGGTTATGAACAAGGTAAACCAGGGCAAAGGAATTCACACCACATACTGGGTCAGATGTCCTTCTCAGAGGCTTGTTAAGCATGTCCAGCCCTCCAGAGAACAGAACATCCTTTCCCGAAGGCCCTGACAGATCAGTAATTCCTTCTTTCCATCTGCCTTTTTAAAATAAGCAGAAACCCATATCATAGCTCCTAAACTAAACACTCTTTCCTTTCACTTCTAGCAAAGCTTCCTGGTATTGCAGAACCTCTTTTCCTCTACGAATGCCAGCACCTGCAGATGGTATGCACAAACATCAAATTCCTCCCAATGGTCACAGGTTTCTAGCTTGGTTCATCGGTCCATTCCTTCTCGAACACTGCAAGGTCAGCAGCAATAACACAGAAACCAAGAAAATAAACACCAACAGTGAAAACAGTAGGGTCCAAGGGAGAAATACAGCTAAAGTAAGGAAAGCTGACAGTTACGGAATAAGGTCTGTTGGTTTCTTCTCCCCACAAAAAGAATTAGTGCTATTTCCTCTAACAGCACACATTTCATGCACATCTTTGAAGTATGACAACTCAGCCCGAGATGGCTGGCAGAGCTAAATCAAATTTCATTTTATTTTCTCCACATTTACATATAATTATTGAGAGAAGGAAGAATTTACACACTGAAACACATTTTTATTAGTGAAAGGGAAGTCAATGCAGTGTAATTAAACTTATGCAAGCTGAATCCATTCCATGCAGGTATACTGTCAAGCCTTCCTGGTGGGGAGAAGAACTCAAGGCAGAAGTTTGTGTGCAAATATAGCCGATATATAATTTCCAAAAGGATGTATGTCCTAGTGGATCAAACAATTTCTTTTGCTCAGCTTTCCTTCCCCTTTTCTCTTTGAGAAATTTAAATTTGCACACAGAACTCCTTTTTGCTCTCTGTAGTAGAGGATGTGGGTGTTAAGGAATTTCCAGGAGCTCTTTTTTGCCTTTCTCCAAGGTGCAAACACATCCATGCAGCACAAGAACCCTTTGCTTCACAACAATTTCTGGCAACCAGGATCTCAGAGTGCCAGCCAGGTGCCGCACCCAAGAGAAGACAACACCGCAGTAAAACTGGAGAAAAAAGTGACACTGAAATGACCAAGCATCACATATAATCTTTCATCTTTGCCTGCCCTGAAAAATTGCTGCTCCTGCCTAGTATCCATGCCTCGTCTTGGTATTTCAATCTTCGGTTATCAATAAAGCAAGCAAAAAAATTGTACCAGAAGCACAGAGACCAAGATTACAGAATAAAAATACTGCCAACACAAAAGCATGACCAGTTGGAAAAGGTGAAGTCAGAAAATTACCTCTATTTCTGCCTCTATTCTGTCAAGATAGGAAGTTAGGGCTTCTGATGTCTGAAAAAGACCATTTCTCACCAATTCTCTCCACCGAATTCCTTCCACACATCTCCCTCCATCACTCCCCTCCCATTCTCCACACACAGAGAAGCTGAGACTTTTGTTTCTTTATATCAGCACAGAGTACATGTGCTTCAACCAGTGAATCTGCAAAAACAGAAATCACAAACTGTGTTCCCCTGCTCTGCCGTATGTGTCAGGCACTCTTCAGCTGAGACCCACCACAAACTATGGAGAAGCCTGGCACCAGGTTGCTGTAGTAGTAGCTTGCATTACCTCCTCTTTTACACAGGTAAAATTAATGGTCTCTGCTACTAACGGTTCATTTGAGTTTTTAATCACAGTGGAAATTGCTCCATAAGCCTATAACTTATCTGCCATTAACTTCCTGGGGCAATGTTACTTTGAAATGGATTAAAATTCCCCAGGTAAAGGAAGAGCTCAAAGTAATCATGTTACTTTCATGAAAAGTGTATAGTAAAGCACATAAAATGCCTAGATTTTGGGACTGCACTCTAAAAGGAAGTTTAACTGCTTCAGGGAACACAAGATCAATGCTATTATTTATAGACGACAGTCTCATTTACAGTAACTTTCTGCAACAGAAGAAGAATGTTAAGGAAAAGAAGATTTACTTTAATTCCTTATATCAGTCTGTCTTTGGGTAAAAGAAAGAAAAAAGAAATTGTGAACTGTTCCATATAGAACAAGTGCAGAAAAGAAACAAAGGGCATTCCATAATATACTTTCATCTGATTTTTTTTTCTTATTTATCCTGCCTTTAAGCAATTTAATTCTGGAAAAAGAAGGAATATCACCCTTTCCACCAGCAAGTTTTGTATCTCTTTTCTGGAGACTTCATAACTCACTGCAGCAAGGCTGATACACTTACAGTTTTGTGTATTTTGGGAATATAGGAAGCTGAGCACATCCCCTCTCAATCCCCCTTTCATAGAATCATAGGGT